>JAUMJK010001687.1:0-225277 GCA_033558105.1 Coccyzus lansbergi | reverse complement strand
GGGGGAGGGGCAGGCGGACGGGGCCGCGGGTGGCGTTACCGATGTTGCGGTGGCCGCGGAGCTGCTCGAGCGCCGCGCGCTCCTTGCGGAAGCCGTACTCGGCGCAGTCGGCGGCCGGGCGGGCCCCGGGGCGGCGCGCGGGGCCGGGCCGCGGCGGCACGAACTCCTTGACGGCGCCCGGGGGGGCCCGCGGGTCCCCGCAGCAGCGCACCCGGTAGACGGAGGCCGAGGAGCCGCTGCCTAGCGGCGCCTGCACCTCCCACAGGCGGCCCAGCGCCTCCAACAGCGGCGCCGCGCCCCACAGGCAGCCCGACATGGCGACGCCCTCACATCGCCGGCTTCCAGCTCGCGCTCCGCCGCCGCGCCAGCCCCGCTCCCCGCCGCCGCGCCCCCGCCGCCATGACACCGGAAACGGGGCGGGGCAGCCCCTCCCCGCGGCACCGGCGGCCCCTGCGGTAGTGAGCGGCGTCACCTCTCAGCCGGACACCGGCATCGCGGCGGGTGGTGGTTACACTGGGTGATCTTAAGAGATCTTCTCCAACCTCAACGATTCTATGAAACTCCCCGAGTGTTCTCCGGCACAGGTACCAGGCATCCCGCACCGCTTTATCGAATCATAGAATCACCCGGTTGGAAGAGACCCACCAGATCATCGAGTCCATCCATTCCTATCAGTCACTAAACCATGTCCCTCAACACCTCCTCCACACGTCCCTTAAACACCTCCAGGAAAGGTGAATCAACCACCTCCCTGGGCAGCCTGTTCCAGTGCCCAATGACTCTTTCTGTGATTTTTTTTTCCCTAATGTTCAGCATAAACCTCCCCTGGCGGAGCTTGAGGCCATTCCCTTTTGTTCTGTCCCCTGTCACCTGGGAAAAGAGCCCAACATCCTCCTCTCCACAACCTCCTTTCAGGTAGTTGTAGAGAGCAATAAGGTCTCCCTTCAGCCTCCTCCAGGCTAAACCCCAGCTCTCTCAGCCATAAGACTTGTTCATCAGCCCCTTCCCCAGCTTCGTTGCTCTTCTCTGGACTCACTCCAGAGTCTCAACATTCTTTTTGTGGTCAGGGGCCCAGAACTGAACACAGTATTCAAGGAGTGGTGGAGATATTTCCTTTAACTTGGTGGATTTAACACACCAGATCCCATCATCCTATGCAATCACCCTAGCAAGCTTTGTCCTGAAGGGAGGTTTTCCCTGGCACCCTTCAGCCACATGGGCATGCCAGGGTCACTGCCTCACTCATCTATTCTGCAGACACCATGCAGGAGCATCCAGCTAGTCCCTGGCCTCGCTGGGAGGCTTAGGTGCTATGCTGAGCTGGTGCAGGTGGTCCCCTCCCACAGAGGGTGTGCTAAAATGTCAGTGAGTAAAGAAAAAAAAAATATTGTGAAATCAGCATCTTTTGTCCCAAATTATACACACATCATAGACAACATAAATATAGGGGCTGGAGAGCAGCAAGGTTCCCTTGTGATCTGCCAGATTGGAAGATGTTGGTTCCTCAAAGAGGGGTTACAAGCCCCTACTTCTGTCAGTGTAGACAACGCAGTGTAGGTCTAGCATACACACATATATACAGGGATTTCTGTCTATGGGGTGGCATTGGCCATACACCACGTAATCATGTTTTACACAGGGTGTGTTTTACCTCAGCATGCACTGTCAGCCAGCCTTGGGCTCTGTGCAGCTCGGGCATTTCCTTTGCTCTTTAGCAGGGCCTTCTTGGGAACTGAGTGCTGCAGAGCTCCCGTGTTGCTGGAGCATCTGCCAGGCTCACAGGCGAGCAGGTATACCCCTGGGGCACAGGGATCCATGCTCATGGGTGCCTTCCTTCAGTAGGAACATGGCTTCAAGTGGTGGAAGACACTTTTTCACCCAACTGCTCTGTGTGGCCCAGGTGGGCCTGCAAGCAGATGAGCCCCACCTACAAGCCCTAGCTTCCTCCAGCTCAAATCTGGTCTCTGGAGGTTTTCTTCTCAAAACCGCCATTGCAATGAGGATGCACATTAAAGCTTCAACCAAAAAGTGCCACCTCACAACTGCTTCCTTGCAGTGGCTCAGGTGTCCACAGCTGGCTAACCTCTCCTGTAATTCATAGGGAAACACAATGAGAGCACATTAAAGGAACACATAGCTTTTTGTGTCCCAGACTTGTGAAGACATCACCATCCCAGGAAATAAAGGAGAGCAGTTGTGCTGGCTCTCACAGAGTGGGCTGCCTGCCTGGGCAGGTTGATCTGGTGTGTGGTGGCTGAGATGAGACCAGAAAACAAACAAGAGTTGGACAGGGGAGGGTCTCATGGGGAACTCGGCTCCCTGCCAGAACCTGCTGGTCAGCAACTGCATGGCCCCAGGCATCCAGACCTGCTCCCTGCCAGAGCCCATTCCACAAGCAAGTCTTGTGGGGCTCTGCTGCAAAGAGCTGGCATTGGGCAGACCAGTGCCAAGGAATTGGCACATGGAGAAGGCCCTGGGGACGCCTGCCATACTGGCTCCCTGGCACCAGAGCTGGGTGAGCCTGCAGGCACAGCACACTGGGATAGGGTTTCTCAGCAAGCACAGAACATGAGCTAGATAATCCTTCAGACTGGAGCAGCCACTGCAGACATGAGGAACTGCGTGGTTCATCTGCTTTTGCAGCTGACTGGGCTGAGGGCAGGATGTTGCTCTGCATCTGTGGATGAGAACAAAGTCTGCTGAGTGAGCCATGCTCGGTCCCCAACTCAGCATGACCCCTAGATGCAGATGGGATGGTGGCACCATGGCAGGATGGGAGGTTTGCAGTGACTGAGGTGAACGGGCCAGGGATGGGGCTGCAGAAGCCATTGCAGGATGGGCTGTGACCATATCAAGAATCTGGGGAGAAGTGGGGTGTCATGGCTTCCCATACCTTATGCTAAGGCAGCAGTGGTTCCTGCTGCCCCAGGGCTACTCCTTCTCCAAAATAACAACCCCAAAACTGGAACATAGCAGCAAAAGATATGTTTGGGAGAGCCAGCTCCCCCACTGCTACTCGAAGGAGAGCAGGTCCGGATGGGGCCCCTCCACCTCCCAGCCAAGGGTGTGTGGCTCTGTCTGCCCTGTGCTCCCCAGTGGTTCACACTCCAGCCCTGGTCTCTGGGAAGGTTTCTCCATACAGGGTGAGGTCTCAGCACCCGTCTCGCCTGCTCTCCAGTGGCTCTCGAGGCTGCCCTTATGGATGAGATCAGGCACAGGGAGGGCACTGGTGGGCTGGTTACCGCTCAGCTCTGGGGTGCCAGTTATACTAGGGACCTCAGAGCATTCCAGAGGGAACAGGTCCCTTAACCCCAGTCGTTCATCTGTGGGGTCAATGTGGGCTGTGGGCAGTTCAGTGGGCTCCTCTGTGCTGCTGCTTGGGCTGGTTCCTGCTGGCTGTGGTGCGATGAGCATGTCCTGAGGAGTCTTCAGGGCACGCAGTGCCCGCTTCTTGGTGATGGAAGGTGGGGGGTCCAGCCGGGGGAAGGTGTCAAGCCCTACAGCCCTGCAAGCACAGAGAAGTCATGTACAGCCCCATGCTGAGGCCTCTTCAGGCTGTGGAGTGCAGACCCTGGGGACACTCACCCATCCTTGCTGGCTGGCTGGCCTGCACCTAGCATGGCCTTGGCATTCATCTTCATCACCCCCACAGTGGGGAGGCCAGCTGGCTCCTTATGGTGCAGGAGGTCATTCACCTTGGCCCCCATGGACTTGCCCAGGTTGCGGAGATGCTGGCTGCCAGTGGGGCGGGAGGGCTGCGGCGGGGCAATCATTGTGGCAGAGACGTGCTGTAGCTGTGGGGTGGGTGCTGTGCTGGCACTGGAGTTCTCAAACATACTCTGGTCCACTGCAGGCAAAAAGGGAACAAAGAAGGGGCATGAGACAAGCTGGAAATGGGCCCTGGCAGGGACAGCATGTCCCAGATCTGCCTGACAGCTCCCAGCCTGGTAGCATGGGGCACATAATTTGGGGAACAGGGAGGCTGCTCCAGCATCTCTGCAGAGGCAGTGGGCAGCCAGGTTACACCAAGGCTGAACAGGGCAGTACATGCAATGGGGACAGCATGAGATAAGATGGGGTAGCAGTGAGCCCAGGGCTTCACGCTGGCAATAACAACACACCCAAGAGGTTCTCTTACCTGACACCAAGTGACTTGGGAAGCAGTTTGTGGAAAGAGAGAGAGAGAATTTAACAAGGGAATGGCAAGGGCACAGAGGACCTGTCCCTTCCATGCTGACAGGTGAAGTGCACTGCTGAACCTCTGCACAGACCTGCCATGCTGCCTGTAGAGATGGGACTCACATAGAGTCCTTATGAGCTCGGAACCTAAAAAGCATCAAGGTTGTCTTTGGGGCCACCCACATCCTGGTCTCTGCACTGCCCACCCCAGAAAGTCTCCCTCTCTAGCCCACGCTGGCTGTTCCCATTGCCCAGGAGCATCCTGCTGTGTACCATACACATGTGACAGCCCTTCATGACATAAGCCAACAATGGCAGGGTTACCATGGCACAGGAGCTACACAGCAACAATGCAAGGGTGATGGAGAACTGTCCTGTCCAGTATTCCCATCAGGGCCATATTCTGTGGCACCAGGACCAAAAGCTTGGAGGCCCTGTGCCCCTGACAGCCTGACTAGTTGCTATCTGGCACCCACCAGCTGCAGCCAGGCAGGAGGCACAGGCAGACAGTACTGCCTGTAGGGAGCGCTTCCCCTTGTTCCACTTGGGCATGGCTGTGGCACCGCTCAGCCTCCCCACAGCATTGCAAGGGCCATGGAAGGGTTTGGCTGGGCATGTTCTCCTCTGTGTGTGGGGAATGGGGACTGGGTGTGCCTAGGGCAGTGGGTAATTTTCTCAGGACAGGGGAGGGGGAGGGTGTGAGGGTCTGCAGTCACACCCTACTTCTGAGCTATACTGCTTTCATCCACACATCTTCCCAGCAGAAATCATCACAACTGTGGGTGTTGCCCCTTGGAGAGCCAGTTCAGCCCCTTCATTGTTGCCCCTGTGGCAGAGGGGCAACAGGGGCAGCTCCAATGGGCTGCTGGGTGAGTCTTGTGCTGTGTCAGTGCCTCAGTGCCCACTAGCATCTTGTGCCAATCACTCTGTCCCTGCATCCCATGTGTGGAGGGCTGGTGTCCTTCATGCTGGGTGGATGCACTGGGACAGGGCCGGCCATCTCTGCATCCCATGGAGACAGAGAGGAAGGTAACCCAGCCCCACTCCTAATCCCATGGAAGACCAGGCTCTCACAGGGAGCCTTGACTCACTGCAGACTCTTTCCTCCACAGCTTCCAGCCCTACCACCCCACCAGGCAATGAACTCCCTACCCGCACCATCTACAGACCCTGGTTTTCACCCTACAGCTAATTCATGAGCACCAAAGAAGCTGCCCAGCAGCACCTGGAAAGCCTTTCATCCAGCACCCAGCAGCCTGAGGAGCCCGATGACCTCTCAGAGACTGCCTGCTCCTTCACTGACTCCTTGGATGAGATTCAACCCTGGCAGAGGGGCCAACTGGCCAGCAGCAGGGTCAGCATCACAGTTCACGACATCCTCGATGCCTCCCTGTGGCAGCCAGTGCCCCAGCATGGCTACTGGTGTGTGTCACGCTGCCGCCTCTTCCCCATGCTGTGGTTGATCAAGACCCACATCCAGCACTGCTTTCAGGAGGGCTACAGCTGCAAGGTGTACTACTGCAGGCTCAAGGCTCTGTGGGAGAAGGAGGAGAAGGAGCATGAGGCCTCAGCCCCTGGGGTGCCCATGTAGCTCTCTGCCAGCCAGGCAGCTGCCACAGGAGGGCACTGCTCCATCACTCCAGCCAGGGGCAGAATAAATTGTTTTAGGAGCAACTGGCCCCATCTTCTTGTTGCTCTTGCCTACACACTCCTGTCACCCTTTAAGACAGCGTTTTTCTGACTTTACCTTCCCTAGCAGCCAAACATCTCCCAAGCTCCTAAAAGCATTTCTTAGTATCTCTACATCGCCATGGGGTACTCTGCAGATGCCAGGAACCCCCCAGCATCCTCAAGCTGCTGGGTCAGCCCCAAGATAAGCCTGTGCTGTGCAGTGGCTGAAAGGGAAGGCTGAAACCCCTTTACAACAATATTTGAGGGCATCCTGTGGTTGGCACTGCAAACAAAGTTCCCACAGGTGAGGATGTTTAGGCTAGAGAAGGTGCAAGGCCAAGGCATGCCACTGCCAATGCTGGCTCCTGTTTTGGAGGGGAGAGAAGTACAGAAAAAGACACAGTCAGTAAGAAGGAAGAGACAACAGAAAGCTTTGAGAAATAGAAAGATTTATTTAGCAAAAACCAGTTGAGTAATGACAACACTCAAGGGTTAAGTGCACTTACATTGACAGACTGAGTCAATATTTAGTTAGTAAGTAACATAGACAGTTGTAGGAAAAGAAAGGACAAAAAATATAGCTATATATCCCCAGCTGAGGTCTATAACAAAAGCAAGAGGCTGGGGAGGCATCTTAGAGGCAGCTCTGAGTTAGGAGGAGGATCATTTACACATGTACACCCGCAGTCTGGCAGGACACTGGCAGGGTCCTATCCAGCTCCAGCAGCACCCCTACAGCCTGCAGGGCACCTGCCACTGTCCCCCGTAGGAAGAGTTCTAGGCAGAAGCCCAAGCCTGCAGCTGGTCATGACAGTTCCTTGTGGGGTACCAACTGGGTTCACCATGCAGCTGGGCTGAATAGCAGCAGTGGCATGGGGAGATGGCACAGCCCTGCCTGCTTTCAGGCAGCCCAGTCTGGAAGAGACACCCTGCTGCTGCTGCTCCTTCCAGTCTCTCCCTTTGTCTGCCCTGCTTGTATGGCTGAAGTCCCCTCTCCTGCACGATCTGTCTGTCCACGTGGAAATCCCTCTCTGAGTTCACCCATGCATCCTTATGCTACCTGTGCCATGTCTTGTGCATGTTGCCAACCCCACTCTCTCTCTCTCCTGGTGGAGATCAGCCCCATACCCCATGCCTTCAACTCTGGCTGAGGCAAGGTGGCAGTAAGATGCTGGGGCTGGCACACAGCAGCACATGACAGGGTACAGAGGTATCAGTGGCCAGAGGCACCCAGGTCACCTTGAGCTGGTACTTACTCCCCACTCCGGCTCTGTCCCCTCTGTGGCCAGTGTGAGGACTCCTTGGGACCCAAGGCCAGTGCTGGAGACATTGAACCATGTCCACTAGGACTTTCTAGCTCCTCACAGAATCCATCCTCCTCCTGTGGCGGAGGGTACATAGTACAGCTTGTACCAATCCCAGGGGACTGACCTATACCCCACTCCTTGGGAGCCCTCAGTTCCAAGAGGACTAGGACAGAAAGAAGTGATGGACCTTTTTCAGCAGCCAGGCTAAGCCCTGGAGAAGAGCAAGAGCTTTTGTCTGGGAGATGCTCAGCTAGGGGTTAGTAACTGGCAGATATAGCAGAGACAGAGCTGGAAATGTGGGAGCAGCAGGGAAGCAACAAAGCAGAGAAATGGCAGTATAGGAGGACGGATGGTGAGGAAGACAAGTGTGCCAATTCCCACCTCCTTGTTGAGTGTTTCTACAATGAGCAGGGGGAACATCAGGACTCTGGTTCATACCCCTTCGGTCTCAGAGGCTGCAGCAACAGGCAGCTGATAAAAATGTTTGCAGAAAAGAAACAAGCTCAGTATCCCTTGGAGGGCCCCACAGGTGCATCTCAGTGACAGGCATCTCAGGGTCTGGTGGGGGATCCTGAGAACTTGGATTCACTTTTCTGGAGGATGCAAACCAGACATGTGCAGACACTAGCAGTTTGCTCCCCACTGAGGGGTGGTAAGCATGCCAATCCCTGCACACAGCTGACGTTAGCACTGCAACCTCCAGTCCTGGTCTGGGGGCAAACAACCGCTTAGAAATGGGAGGGCTTGACTATGAAGCAAAGTGGGGAGTGTTTAGTGGCAGTGGGTGCAGGGAAGTTGTTGAAAAAGTGACTTGAGACTACCAGAAAGGCTTTGAAACATGGTAGCCATGCTGAGGAATCTAAGAACTGGACAATGAGGCTTTGCACTGTGTGCCCTGACGCCTTGCTGCATATTGAGTCATAACTTCCTCTTTGCTCCACAACCTGGCAGAAAAGCAAGCCATATCCATGCACCTTGCACTTGCCTCAGGGAGGGAAAAACACTGTTCTGAAGTGCCACAGACATCACTGCCCTGCCAGGAGCTGCCTATGCCCAGCCATTCTGCGTAACCTCATCTCAGCCCTACAGCTCCTTCCTAGGCTCATCCTAACTGTCCCTTGCTGCCTCACCTCTCACTCGCACACCCATGTGACTGTCATCAACCCTAACCACCCCTGACAGCATGGCCCAGGCCTTATCTCTCACCCTCTCCACCACACAGAACATCAGACCCTCCCAGCAACAGCTCAGACCCTGCCTACCACTCCATGCTGGTTCCTCACTCATTCTTGTCCCGGCTCGTTGCCACGTGCCTGCTCTCTTGTTCCCTCAGCAAAAAAATTCCTTTGCCTTACTGCGCCCCCACCACCAGTGGCCAATCCAGCAGGTAATTCTTGCTTCTTCCTGACCTCAAAACACAGCTTGCAAGGGAACAGGGACCAGGGGGTAGCACAAGCAGCTGTCAGCTCGCTACCCGATGCAAAGCAGGGATGCTCCAGTGCAGCACACAAGGCCATGCTTGCTGGAGTAAAGTATGCCTGGTGCATCCTCTTGGCATGGCTCACCTCCACACACCTCCTGTCTGTATGCTGGAAATCTCATGCTCCCTCCTCTACTCTCCCTTCCCTCACGGCTGTCTTATCCCTGCCAGGGTCAGGGGAATACAGCAAGGGTCTGCCCCAGCTCCAGTGGGTCCCAGCTGCTCCACACCACCTCCTGCTAACCCCTACACTGCGATCTCATCCTCCAAGCTGTCGCCCAGGTCCTGCCTGGGCTGGACATGGAGCAGGTGTGGTGGTTCCTCCTGGGACCAGGAGTCATGATCCTCGCTCTCGTCTGTGTTTGACTCGTATTCAGAAGCGATGCCTGACTCGCGGAACTTGATGAGCTCCAAGCTGCCCAGCATTGGTTCTGGGGCAGGTGGACCCGAGTCCGGCAGAAAGTGGTAGCATTCCAGCTTCACCAGACAGTCGTTCCTACCTATGGGGCTGCCCAGGGTGCTGGGGAAGCCTGAGCTGGGGCCCAGTGGTGGTGGGTGGGTGTCCTCGAGCTGTGGGGTGGTTGGATCGCAGAGGACAGGGGGGACGTTGGAGCGGAAGGTAATCTCCAGTAGACTGTCCTGGGAGCCTGCTGCAAGAGAAAAGCACAGCTGAGAGACAGACAGTGCCAGTTTGGCTTGCCTGGGCATCCCCTGGCCACTACAGCTGGCTGAACACTGTTCAGAAGAGGATGGTTCAGGGCCATCTGGGTGTCAGCCTCCCCATCACCACCCATCACCACCATTTAGCGGGAGTTACTTGGTGCAACTTGGTGCCAGGGGCTTCTGCTAGCCAGAAAAGTGCCAGTTTTGCTGGATAAGCAGTTAACTGTCTCCCACTCCAGCTCCCCTAGGGAGCTAATAGCCACTTTTGCTGGAGAGGAAGGTCAAGGAGGGGGTCTTCAGCAGGTAAGGAGCTGACCATATAGCCACTGGGGAAAGCAGACATTCAGCTGATGGATGTACGCAACTGCCTGTTCATACAGCACTCCCCATGCCCCCTCCCACACTGCATGCAAGCACAATGCCACACAAGCACCCTCTGCACATGCAACAAAATCCCCAAGAGAAACCCTCACGTGCATGTCCTCCACAGACCCAGCTATATGTGAGGAGAGAGCAGAGAGTAGGATCACTTACTGTTGGTGTTCCCTGACAGCTTCAGCTCCAGCTCCTGTACCTGTTTGACCAGAAGTGAGATGTGCTGCAGTAAGTCCTTGTTTTGGAGCAGGAGCTGGTGGACACGAGCCTGGGCCTCCAGCCGCGCTGCTGCCTCTGCAGCCAGCTGATCCTTCAGCAAGTGGACCTGTGTAACAGAAGAGAATGTGCAAGCATGTGAGAGATGCTGCTTGAGGGCTGAGAGCTTTGAATCTAGCTATCCCTGCTCCCCTAGTAGGAATCATTAGCACCCCAACAGATGATGAAGTAGCCATTCCCTGCACATACTCGCAGGCATAAAGAGGAGAGTGGAGGTCGGTAGCAGTGTCATATCAGGGCACACTTAGCAAATCCAGCACAGGAACCCTTGGCCTCTATGATGGAAAAGCCTGAGGCAAAGGGAGGTGGCAGTGACCAAACCCTAAATCATGCAGGTGCACTGCAAATGCATGAGGAAAGGGCAGCCAAGGAGAGAGCCAGATGGATGCAGAAGACATGCTCAACTGAATGGGTGGTGTTGCTGGTGCATGAGGATGCAGCCATGTGCCACAAGCTCACCCTAGATGAACTGTCTTTCTGGACAGGATTCCCAGAGGCTGCATAAGGCAGGGTCCTGCCTGCAGCATCTGTTGCTAGCAGGGGCTGCTGCATCAGAGCTGCCCTGGAGCTGCAGGTGGTTCTGGCTGCCACAGGCATGATACACCTGTAGCAACACAGACAGCAGAACACTGCTGAGACATAGCGGCTCTGGGGATGGAAGCTGACTGCTCACTCTGACCCTGGCAAGCAATGCCTGAATATTAGTCCAAAGGGAGTCCATAGGCAAGATGCCCATTGACTACAGCATAAGTACTCATACGTGGGCATCTATTATCACCAGTACTGCATCACAGGGAGGGTGGGATGCTCTGGGGCAAGATCATCCAGGAGCCACTGCCCAGGGGCAGCAGAGGCAACTCTCTGCTCTGAGCTCTAGCAAAAAGAGCCCCAGGAGCATACTCTGGACAACAGGACAGCAGTGCAGAAACACCCAGGGGCCACACTGGCTCAGTACCCCTTCCTGCCACCCACCCATGGCTCACAAAAGCACTTCTCTCTCCAGCGAGGACTGAGCCAGGAGGCTCATGGAGAACTGGAGAAGCACAGATTTAAAAACAAACAAACAAAACCCACCACCCTCCTCCCCCATAAAAAAGGGAGTTTCACCTTGGTATAGAAAGTAACCTTGAGAAGACAGGGTAATTCTCTGTAGCCTGCCAAACCCATGAGCTGCTGCTGTGGCTGCAGGGTCTCAAAAGCAGCACAGCTGCGAGTCACTTGCCCTTCTGGATGGGTAACAGGGTTTGCTGGCAAGCAGGTACTGGCTGCTTCATCCTGAGCTGCCCAAACACAGCCGGCAAGGCAGTGCACTTGGTGGAGCAGAGTTGAAGCACAGCAAGCTTGGGAGATAGC
The DNA here is from genome assembly GCA_033558105.1 of Coccyzus lansbergi. Classification (NCBI taxonomy): domain Eukaryota; kingdom Metazoa; phylum Chordata; class Aves; order Cuculiformes; family Coccyzidae; genus Coccyzus; species Coccyzus lansbergi. Next base: position 213,973 of record JAUMJK010001687.1, on the reverse strand, counting down.
AGGAGCCCAGGCAAGGGGCTGGGGCTTAAACTGCCCATGACACCAGACACAGGGAGAAGTGGAATCAGGTTTAAATACTAAGTGGGTGTCAAAGCTTGGTACTGACAGCATTAGCCTGAAAGTCACTCTTCCTTACAGCCGGCAGTTACCTTCATTACAGGCACCTGTATCAGGGCCCAGGTGATCCTGGGAGAAGATGCAAGGAGATCCCAAACATCACATCTTGCAGAAGGCTGCAGCTGATGCCACCAGTCACCTGGGGACAAGACCCAGGAGGGACTTCTGGCTTTTATTCAAGAGAAGGAACTTTCACAGGTATCCGGAAATGCCTTGCAAAAGCAAGTCTCTAGTCAACAAGAGAACTATGGCATTTCATTCTTGGCCAAGTAATTAGAGGCTGAACTAACTAGAGGATGGTCCCTGTAACTGTAGACCAAGCACAGATCCTGGTCATCACAGTGGGTCTCTTGGCTTTATTAGTAAAGAATTAAGTCTGTACCCATCACTTCACTATGTCCTCAGAGATAAATGGGCTTGGTACTTTTTAATAACAACTGCCATTGACTGAGCTGTTGACGTAATGCTTGCAGTCATCTGAAAGCCGTTTGACAAGACAGAGACCAACTTTTTAGTTAATAAATTACAAAGATACAAAATCACCATAGTGTGCTGTGAAGAGATTAGAGAGCAGCTAAGTGACAGTTCCTGAGACAATAAGCACCATGGGGTGGGCAGAGGTCCAGAGCAGGGAATTAGCTCTGCAAAAGAAGGAGATGAGGTCACTGGATGCCAAGCAGGAGCCAGCCAAGAAATGGCATTACACTATTTCAGATGGTTTTATCCCTAAGTAGGAAGAAAAAGAAATCACCACTGCAAGGGTCTGCATGTACATAAAAGTACATAAAGACTAGGACCTACTGAAGATAAGCAGTCCCTACAAAGGAGTGACCTCGCTTTGCCTGTAGCAGCACTATACTTGAGCAGACACAAAGGATCCCCTGAGGATGCAGGCCCCTCTTCCAGAGGGGAGCCCATCACCCCAGATGGCATGCAGGTTCTTGGGGCAGCTGCTTGGCCAGAAGGAACAATACTAATTTGATGATGTGAGAAGAGGAAAGCCATGGGAAAGCATTGAAAGGCTGCTGCAGGCAATTGCTCAGAACATTAAGAAAGTTGAGCAAGTGCAGAGAGCTCTGAGGCATCAGGGAACAAGCAAAGCTAAGGTAATGAGCTGGATAAAGCATCTTAGAGCTGCTTAAATGAAAAGTACCTGTAGGAAGAACGAGTTGCCAGATGCACAGCCCAGGCAGCAGTCAGCTGGGGCTAACTCTGAGGCCAGGTGTTGGCAAGGAGATGGGTGACCAAGTAACCTGGTGGTATGCGCACCTGAGCACTTGTCTTTTGTGATGGGGTCAAGGCAAATTGCCACTCCCCTCCTCTCGCTCTGCAGGCCAGGAGATGGTCCCTCCCCATCCCCTGTGCCCAACCTTCTCCTGCAAGCAACATCTAAACATCTCTGCTGGGACGCAACTTGCCATTCCCGTGGGGCTGCCTGCCTCCAACAGTGCCTCTAGGCAGGAAATACTCCAGCAGCACTGAGAGGCTCAGTAGGATACTCCAACCCTGCTGCTGCCCCTGGGGAAGAGCGAAGGGGAGAACCTGTGCCACGGCCACTTGTGTCTGCTGCTGCTGCTGCTGCAGGAGCTGCTGAAGAAGCTGCATTTGATGGTGAGCAGAGAGGGGCGTTCCCAGGTCGGGCAGCTGGGGAGGCGAGGGCAGCAGCATCTTCGGTGATGCTGTCAGGATATCTTCAGGGTGGAGGCAGCCCTGCAAAACAGTGCTGTCAAAAGTGTGATCCCACATGCCTTGCCACGGAGAGCCACCAAGTGCACATGGGCTGTGGCACAAAGCGGAACCCCGAAATACCCAGGAAAGAAGTCACTGCATTCAAAGCAAATGTACGCTTTGTTGGAAATGCTGAAAAACTTTAAAGGCAGTATTTTTTCAGTTTTGACAACAGCCCAGATACTTTTGTAGAAAATTTCTGAAAAGACTGATACTTCCCATGGGAATTTCCACTCTCTCAAAAACATTTTGGTTTGGCTTGGCTTGGTGTTTTTTTGTGGAAAAAAAATCCTGACCAGCTCTGCCCTAGACACTGTGTGGCTGCGCATAGCTGAGCCTCGGCACAGTGCTCTACAGGAGCATACTGGGCTCCAAGGGCAGCCTGGTGGCAGCAGACAGCTTTTATCTGGGAACCAGGGAATGCTAGAAAATCCCTCCTCATCCCTCGGCCCATGGTATGCACATCAGAGCTATGGGGCCGGGTCTGCATTGCACCCCAAGAGTTTAGGGTAGGGGCCCATGCACCTTGGCATCAGTGTGGGTGCTTGCCTCCTTGCACACGGCATCAAGGTCAGTCACGCCACGGCTGAAGTCGAGGATGTCAGCTCCAGGCAGTGGCAGCTCCACGGCATCAATGTCTGTCTCCTCCGCTGAGGCAGCTGCCCTTTCCACACTGGTGAGGCGGCAGGCTGCAGGAACAGAGTCACAGCAGAGCACAGCCTGCTTGCTATGGTGTGGCAAGTGATGCCCACTGGCTGGTCCCCACCACCTCTGTGCCACCTGCCCTCCAGCTCTGGGGAAAAGCAGGTACAGAGTGACAGGGCTGTACTTCCTGCTGCCATCTGGAATAGAGCTTGCAGCTGAAAACACACCCAGCCCTGGAAGAGCAAACCTGGGGAGCAGCGCTAACCCTCCCCCTGCCCATGGGACAAATAGGCCATCGAGAGCGAAAGTCACAGAGAAAGCTAAAAAAACGTAAACAAGAGATTACAGGGGAAAAAAATTCCCAGGAATCTGCATATCATGGCCAGGACATTGTATGGAGGAAAACCAAACAATAACCAGTCCAGGACAGCCCAAGGATTAGGTTATCACAATAGCACTGGCTGCAGAGGCATGCAGGAAACTGCATCACAGCCTTGGCTGCTCCTGGTGGGATAGGGAGCTTCCCAGCACCCAGTATGGGACAGCATGGTAGGACAAGGCAGGCAACCCCACACAGATGGGCAGCATCACAATGGACACTGGAGGTGTTTGACTAACATCTTGTGAAACACACCTTCCTGCCATTACAGTCACCAGCACCAAAGAACACAGCAGCTCCCCAGGGTCCCACAAAGCCTGGAGTAATGGGGCTTGGACCAGTGGCCCCCTAGCTGGGAGCATCTATCCTGCACCCTCTGCCCACAGGGCTGAGAATGTTGGGAGGTCTACAGGCTGCCTGCAGCCCTGGGAGCATGATAAAAGACGCCAGGTGTGGCTTTATACATGCTAAAAATTGCAGAGAGCCAGAGCCAGACCTGCAAACACCTCTGGATGCCGGGAAGGTCTGTGCTTAGGGTTTCTGTGCAAAAGCAGTGAGTAAACATTTGTAGCTTGAGCATGAAAGTGTACTTAGGCAGAGTCCCGGGCACTGCTCATGGGCTCCCAGCAAGGGGGATGTCTGTGAGGATGATGGCTAATGCCTAGTGAAAACTTCTTGCTGGGCAAGATCTCAATTTAAGTCTGAGGCACCACAGGCCAGACTGCAGTGCAAATCCATTCCCTGCAGGTGCCAGCCAGCTAGTAGCAGTATGGGAAGATGGCGGCTCTGCAGATCATGTCTGTCAGGCTTCAGGACCCTCACACCATCCCTGCCTCAGCCCTTGCAGAGTACCTGGAACATCCAGATCATCGCCATTCCTCACGCTGTCTCCATCCTCCTGTCCATCTGCATTTTGTTGGGTGTGCTGCAGGCTCAGCTTGTGGCAGACCTCAAACGCCTGCCCCACCGTCCGGACAATGCGCATGGCTTGGCTCTGTGGTGGATGAGAAGAGGAGGAACATAACCTTAGCTGGGCTGCTCCAGCCCAGTGCCCTCCTCAGCCTGGCACATTTCTCAGGAGTCTCTGAGCACAGCTGCTCAGAGCTCAAATCACTGCTGTGCTCTGGGCTCTTGCTGCAGCTTATCACCACAGGATCCTGTCCCAGCTGTCCCAATGAGACACTGTGACAGCAGGATGTGCTTCTTTACCTTCTTCTTGGACTTGAAGACGTTGCACCTGAAGACATTGCTAGACCCATCCCTTGCAATGTAGCTGAAGATCTTTAGGTCCTGGGAGTCATGGGACACATAAAATATCCTGTAAGGACAGAAAGGATGGGAGAATATCAACACTTCCCAGGACACAATATGGGATGCTGGCAGATGCCTAGCCTCTGCAGCATGTCCCTACTAAAGTATATCACATTTTTTTTGGCAGTGGTTTTGCCTCAGCTGGGAAAATTAGCCTGCTAACTCAGCAGCAGCAAGCATTTTGTAAAGACAGCATGGGGCAGAAGACAGAGCTGGTGGCTCAGAAGTCCCCCAGGAACCAAGGACAGCAAACCTCACTCCTCTGCCTTGCTCTTTAGCAGAGCTGAACCTCCTCACTTGGGTGCCTGCTGCCCCTTCCCTAGCATAGCTGGGGGCTTTCCTCACTCCCATTTGTTGTGTCCCAGGACATAGACACCCATGCTCTTAGCTTTTGCCAGTAAGATGGAGGAAGAGAACTGGGGACTTTTGGATATTACAGAAAAGCAACACTCTGTCCACAGGGATGGCAATGGCTTTCCACTGCAAAGCCCCCAGCATGGTGTTGGTGTGGTATGTGGTAAGAGGTAAGTGGTGTGGCAGAACCACCCAAGCCTCTATCCTCTTACCAGGCAGGCTTACCTGTAGATGGGATCATGCATGACGAGCATTTTGTTCTCGTCCCAGGCCCATTCTTTTTTCTGCAATGAAAGAAGCTGAAAATGAGTTTGTCAGATGCTGCTCTTGAGATCAAGGACAGGGCAGAGACAGTCCAGGGACAGAGTGGTAAGCTCTTGTAACAGCTCTGCTGCTAGTCCCCTGCAACCCTTCGCTGTGGGCTGGGTCCTGCTGCAGACTGATATCCCACATCACCTCCCATGGAGACCCCTAAGTCCCTTCTACTACACCTGCATTGGGACTGGCTTAGCCACCCTGTGGGAACACAGCTCATCCAGCCCATCCTTGCCTTTCCCAGCCTACTAAAGTTTCCCAGAAATTCAAGGACTCTGCAGGTCCCTTCACTGCAAGTGAAGGGCTCCCGCTGCCACGCACCACTGTCCCAGGGACCAGAGCTGCCTACCTTCTTCTTCTTCTTCAGAATGACCTTCACACCATCCACTGACACAATTAGACTCACTTTCTTCTTCTTGATATTCTTTGCTTTAAACTCATACTGTAGAAGAAAATACCTGAATTAGACTTCCTGCACCAGGAAAGCCCCAAGGAGGGCTGAAGTGGCTCCAACTGGAAGGAGTGAGAGGGACAGGGAAAGATTTTCCCCCATGGAAAGATTTTTGCAACCCCACATGCGTTCCTGAGCACATGTCCACATCAGCCTGCACATCCATGTTAGGACAGGACAGAAGGCCTTTTTGCCCTCCAGGGTCCCTGTGCCTGGCATGTGGAGGAGCACACTCTGAGGCAATCTGGCCCCTGGATGTGGATAACACTTTGCTTAGCCCAGGATACTGCTGGGACTGTTAACTTATGTTGCAAAGATAACAAAAAATCTTTTATAAATACATTAACAATAAAAGGAGGACCGGGGAGAATATTCAGTCCCTACTGGATGCAAATGGAACTGTGACAAAGGATGGGGACAAGGCTGAGGTACTTAATGTCTGCTTTGCCTCAGTCTTTAATAGTAAGGAAAGTTGTTCCCTCTGTGTACACACCCATGAGTTAGAGAGGCACAACAAAGTTCCCATGCTCCAGGAGGAGGTGGTTAGAGACTTGCTTGCCCAGCTAGACACCCACAGGTCTATGGGGCTGGATGTAATCCATCCAAGAATATCAAAGGAGCTGGTGGATGTGCTTGTCAAATGCCTTTCCATCAGCTTCCAGCGTCCTGGAAGACTGAGGAAGTTCCACTGGACTGGAGGCTGGCTGATGTTGTGCGCATCTACAAGAAGGGTTGCAGGGAGGATCTAGGGAACTACAGGCCTGTCAGTCTCACCTCAGTGCCAGGGAAAGTCATGGAACAGGTGATCTTGAGTGCTATCATGAAGCACTTGCAAGAGAACTGGGTGATCAGGCCCAGTCAGCATGGGTTCACAAAAGGCAGGTCTTGCCAAACTAACATGACTGCCTTCTATGACAAAGTGACCCACCTACTGGACAAGGGAAAGGATGTGGACGTAGACTTCTTGGACTTCAGTAAAGCCTTTGACACAGTTTCTCATAGCATTCTGCTACGGAAACTGTCAGCCTCTGGACTGGACAGGCACGCACTCTCCTAGGTGGAATACTGGTTGGATGGCCGGGCACAGAGAGTGGTGGGAAATTGAGTTTACTCCAGCTGGAGACCAGTTACAAGTGGTGTTCCCCAGGGCTCATTGCTGGGTCCAGCCCTGTTCAATGTCTTTATCAATGACCTGGATGAAGGCATTGAGTGCACCCTTAGCAAGTCTGCAGATGACACTAAGCTGGGTGGAAGTGTCGATCTGCTGGAGTGTAGGGAGGCTCTGCAAAGGGATCTGAACAGGCTGAGACCAATGGCATGAGGTTTAACAAGGCCAAATGGCGGGTCCTGTACTTGGGGCACAACAACCTTATGCAGAGCTACAGACTGGGAGAAGTCTGTCTGGAAAGCTGCCTGGAGGAGAAGGACCTGGGGGTGTTGGTTGACAGTGACTGAACATGAGCCAGCAATGTGCTCAGGTGGCCAAGAAGGCCCATGGCATCCTGGCTTGCATCAGAAACGGCGTGACCAGCAGGTCCAGGGAGGTGATTCTCCCTCTGTATTCAGCACTGGTGAGGCCGCTCCTTGAATCGTGTTCAGTTCTGGGTCCCTCACCATAAGAAGGAAGGATGTTGAGGCTCTGGAGTGAGTCGAGAGAACAGCAACAAAGCTGGTGAAGGGGCTGGAGAACAGGCCCTATGAGGAGCGGCTGAGAGAGCTGGGGTTGTTTAGCCTGGAGAAGAGGAGGCTGAGGGGAGACCTTATTGCTCTCTACAGCTACCTGAAAGGAGGTTGTGGAGGGGACGGTGCTGGGCTCTTCTCCCAAGTGACAGGGGACAGGACGAGGGGGAATGGACAGGGATCTGCATGGGTAGGTTCAGCCTGGTCATCAGAAATTTTTTTTTCATGGAAATGGTCATTGGGCACTGGAAGAGGCTGCCCAGGGAGGTGGTTGAGTCACCTTCCCTGGAGGTGTTTAAGGGACAGCTGGATGAGGTGCTGAGGAGCATGGTTTAGTGGCTGACAGAAATTGTTGGACTCGATGATCCAGTGGGTCTTCTCTAACCCAGTGATTCTGTGTGATTCTGTATGTGAAAGGTACCTGCACTACCCCTCTGAAGGGCTGTACTTCCCTTGAGAGGGACTACTACCTCCCCAACCCTGCTAGCTCTCAGGGCGCTGCAGTCTATGTGGGTTTGTCCTGCTGAGTTGTGACCATTGCTGAAGTAAGAGAAACTTCATTTTTAGTGGAAGGATTAGGGGCTCAGTATAAAACTGAACATGATTGGTGAGGACTGTGAAAATCTCTAGGGTAGATGGGATAATGTAATTACTCACTTCAATTAAAAGTCACTGGACAGGAAAGAAAAACAAAACCAAAACTACAGGAACTTCCAAAGATCAATGACTAAACACAAAGTTTTGGCCCAGCCCAAGGCAGAGAACAAGACTCCACAAATCCAGGCACTTTTGCATTTAGAGTCTTGCAAGAAGGGAGGGAACTGGCTGGGGGAACAGGGTAGGTAACCCGCTTGGGATGAGCAGCCTTCTCCTATGGGAATACTGGGAAGTTCCATAGCTGGTCAACCAGGGGTGCACCCACATCAGGTACCTACTGGTATGCTGGTCCCACAAGCAGGGTGCTGTGCACAGTCGTGGGGACAGACTCTCTGAGTCCACCTAGCCACAGAAAAGCCCCTCATTCTACAGCTTGCATGACCAAGGAAGAGGAATTGATCCTCTCATTATTTCTACAGTCTCGCTGCAGAGGGAACACAGGGCAGAGACCGTGAGGCAAAGCCCTGCCTTTGGTCCACACTAAGCCTTCACGTGACATTTCCAGAACTGCATAATATATTAACCTTGGCAACCAGAGATAGCAGGCAGGAAAAGCTAATGGCACTGACCTGCAATTGAATGACAAAAGACCTGAAAAATAAAATTCCTCAAAGCCATTTTAAAGTCACCGATGGGGATGGGAGCTAGAGATGAGTCAGAAAACAACAAGGGGAATGCAGCTCTGTCCTCCTCAGTACACAGACCAGGCAAGGTGTGCAAACCCACCAATGTCAGGGCTGAAGCCATAACAATGGGCTGGAGAAAGCAGAGCTCAAACTCCCACCATGGCCACAGCCAGCCTCAAAATCCCCAGTAGCAACCCATATATAGCTTGCAGGGCTATTTGCAGGGCTTCATGGAGATGGGTCTCACCACAGTCCCTCATCAGAGAGCCCACTAGGGTGGGTTTCCAAGTCTTATCTCTCATATATGATTCTCCATCCCTGTTGTAACAAGCAGATGTGAAACTGCATACAAGAGCCTTTTCGTGCCTTTTTAAGGCATCAGACTGGTACTGAGATCACAGCAGTGCATCTGATACCTAACACTAAAGAATGTCTTAATTTAGCCCTGCAAAATTTCCAGCCTGGCTACCTTAGGGTAATTAACTCAGCACCTTCTGAAGCTCTGCATGCAGTTTTTATAGGAGCCTCAGGCTGAGCTTGATGCTCTCCACAGCACCCACAATGACTGCAGGGCACCTTGTGGCGATGCAGCCTGATTTATTGCTTCTAATGATTAATGCCTGGCTCCGAACCTGGTGTGAGGAAAAGGGCTTTGGGTTCTTTGATCATGGGGTGGTTCATGCACCCCCTGACATGGGTGCAAAGGTTGGGGCACGTGGGTCTCCTAACAGGGCTAAGGCCCTTGCTAAAAACTTAGCTAAGCTCATAAATCGAGCTTTAAACTAGATGTGAAGGGGGAGGGGATTGGGTCCAGGCTAGGCAAGTGCGTGCCTGGATGTGGGCCACTAGAGTTTAGGAGGGGGCGTGCTGGTGAGGACCACCAGCACGTCACCGCACAGGAAGTGGAGGAGAATGCACCCTGGATCAGCAAGGGAGATATAGGTATTCTGGTACCATCTACTCCAGTTAACAGGCAATTGGGAACAAGCACTGTCCCCTCTAAGAGGGCTGAAGGCTCGGCTACTCAGCTGAAGTGCATTTACACCAATGCACGCAGCATGGGGAATAAGTTGGAAGAGCTGGAAGCCGTCGTAGGGCAAGGAGTCTATGATGTCGTTGCCATCACGGAAACGTGGTGGGATGACTCATATAACTGGAGTACAGCTTTGGTGGGATATAAACTCTTCAGGAGGGATAGAAAGGGTAGGAGAGGGGTGGAGTAGCCCTCTTTGTAAGGGAGGACTTGGACACCTCTGAGATGGACTGTGGCGATGAGGAGATTGAGTGCCTGTGGATTAAGATCAAGGGAGCCCATAAGAAGGGAGATTTTGTGATGGGAGTCTGTTACAGGCCACCCAGCCAAGGAGAAGCAGCTGATGAGCTCTTCTATAAACAGCTGGGGTCAATCTCCAAGTCAATGCCTCTTGTCCTTGTGGGAGACTTCAATCTCCCTGATATCTGCTGGGAGTACAACACAGCAGAAAGGAAGCAGTCTAGGAGGTTCCTGGAGTGCGTGGAAGATAACTTCCTTGCACAGCTGGTGAATGAACCTACGAGGGAAGGTGCCCTCCTGGACTTGCTGTTTGTCAACAGAGAGGGCCTTGTGGGGGATGTGACAGTAGGGGGTCACCTAGGACTTAGTGATCATGAGATGATAGGGTTTTCTGTTCTAGGTGAAGAGGGTGGTAAGCAGGACAGTAGCATTAAATTTCCAGAGGGCAGACTTTGAACTCTTCAGAAGGCTGGTTGGCAAAGTCTTCAGGGAGACAGTACTTGAGGGCAAGGGAGCCCATGAGGGCTGGGAGCTCTTCAAAAAGGAGATCCTAGCAGCTCAGGAGAAAGCCATCCCCGTGTTCTGGAAAAAAGGCCGGCATGGGAAAAAACCCAGCTTGGTTGAGTAGAGAAATCACAAGTGACATTAGGAAAAAAAGGAATATTTATAGGCTCTGGAAGAGGGGACAGGCCTCTTGGGTGGACTACAGGAGGGAAGTGAGGCTGTGTAGGGAAAAAATCAGAGGGGTTAAGGTTCAACTAGAGATCAGATTGGCTAAGTCTGTAAAAGACAACAAAAAATCTTTCTATAAATATATAAACAATAAAAGGAGGACAAGGGAGACCATACAGTCCCTTTTGGACACAGAGGGAACAACAGTGACAGGGGATGAGGAGAAGGCTGAGGTACTTAATGCCTTCTTTGCTTCGGTCTTTAATTGTAAAGAAAGCTGTTCCCTCTGTGTAGAAACCCCGGAAATAGAGGAGCAATACGAGGCTCCCATGGTCCAAGAGGAGGTGGTCAGAGCCCTGCTTGGCCAACTGGACACCCATGAGTCTATGGGGCCAGATGGGATTCATCCTAGGGTATTGAAGGAGCTGGCGGATGTATTGGCCAAACCCCTTTCCATCATCTTCCAGCACTCCTGGAAGACTGGGGAGGTTCCACTGGACTGGAGGCTGGCTGATGTAGTGCCCATTTACAAGAAGGGTCGCAGGGAGGATCCGGGGAACAACAGGCCAGTCAGCCTGACCTCAGTGCCAGGGAAAGTCATGGAACAGGTGATCTTGAGTGCTATCATGAAGCACTTACAAGAGAACCGGGTGATCAGGCCCAGTCAACATGGGTTCACAAAAGGCAGGTCCTGCCAAACCAATCCGATCGCCTTCTATGACAAAGTGACTCGGCTGCTGGATGAGGGAAAGACTGTGGATGTGGTCTTTCCGGACTTCAGTAAAGCCTTTGACACAGTTTCTCACAGCATTCTGCTTAGGAAACTGTCAGCCTCTGGCCTGGACAAACGCACACTCTCCTGGGTAGAAAACTGGCTGGATGGCCGGGCCCAGAGAGTGGTGGGAAATGGTGTTAAGTCCAGCTGGAGGCCAGTTACAAGTGGGGTTCCCCAGGGCTCAGTGCTAGGTCCAGCCCTGTTCAATGTCTTCATCAATGACCTGGATGAAGGCATTGAGTGCACCCTTAGCAAGTTTGCAGATGACACAAAGCTGTGTGGAAGTGTCGATCTGCTGGAGGGTAGAGAGGCTCCGCAAAGGGACCTAAACAGGCTGGACCACTGGGCAGTATCCAATGGCATGAGGTTTAACACAGCCAAAGGCCGGGTCCTGCACTTGGGGCACAACAACCCTATGCAGAGCTACAGACTGGGAGAAGCCTGGCCGGAAAACTGCCAGGAGGAGAGGGACCTGGGGGTGTTGGTCGACAGCTGACTGAACATGAGCCAGCAGTGTGCCCAGGTGGCCAAGAAGGCCAATGGCATCCTGGCTTGTATCAGAAATGGTGTGACCAGCAGGTCCAGGGAGGTGATTCTCCCTCTGTACTCAGCATTGCTGAGACCGCTCCTTGAATCCTGTGTCCAGTTCTGGACCCCTCACCACAAGAAGGATGTTGAGGCTCTGGAGCAAGTCCAGAGAAGAGCGACGAAGCTGGTGAATGGGCTGGAGAACAGAACCTATGAGGAGCGGCTGAGAGAGCTGGTGTTGTTTAGCCTGGAGAAGAGGAGGCTGAGGGGAGACCTCATTACTCTCTACAACTACCTGAAGGGAGGTTGTAGAGAGGAGGGAGCTGGGCTCTTCTCCCAAGTGCCAGGGGACAGGACACGAGGGAATGGCCTCAAGCTCCACCAGGGGAGATTTAGGCTGGAGATTAGGAGGAAGTTTTTCACAGAAAGGGTCATTGGGCATTGGAATAGGCTGCCCGGGGAGGTGGTTGAGTCACCTTCCCTGGAGGTGTTTAAGGCACGGGTGGATGAGGTCTTGAGGGACTTGGTTTAGTGTTTGATAGGAATGGTTGGACTAGAAGATCCGATGCGTCCCTTCCAACCTGGTTGTTCTATGATTCTAAGATTCTATGATTAATTATAAATGTCAAGTTGTGTTTCTAAGCTGCTGGAGCCATAGGGGTTTCTATTGTGGGCCACCCCAAGTGTTAAGTAATGTGGGCTTGGAAGAGAGAACAACTCTGAAAAAGATGTTAGGGTTAGAGAGTTTTTTTTAAGTTGGTAACAGCCCCAGGACAACAATACAGACAGGCTAGGATGTTTCAGCTAAGATGCTACCCAGCCCCAGCATGTTTCAGGGAATCAACAGGGAGCTCCTCACAGAGGTTTCCACAATCCCTGCCTGCAGGCAAGGGATTCTGCCCAGGTTTGCCCTAAGCCTCACAGAGGGGAGTTCCATGGGGGTAAACTGTTTTGCCTCTGCCACACTGAAGCCAATGTCCTCTTGTGCTGAGAGGTCACAGCAAAAAAATCCCACAAGAACTGATGGAAGCAAGCAAATAAATTCTCAGAAAGGCCAACTGGCCAGATTTGTTAAGTCCTTGCATAAATCCAGGCCTTTATCCCAACACAGAGGTGATAGTCAAGCTCCTTTGCAAGTCAGAGCCATGCACCTGGGACAGCTATTGCACATCATGCCCCAACCAGAGCTCAGTAGTGCAAACACTCCAGTGCCTGCAGATGCTCTTCGGGATACATTTTCCATGGAAGAAAGTGCAGCTCTAACCAATTTAATGCTAATAAACTCATTCCCGCTGGCTGTCTAATGAAACACTAACTGTAACTTAATAACAAAGTAGAGGGAAGAGTATTCAATAAAATGGCAATTCAGCCCATGCCCACAGGCCAGGAGATGCACTGCTGATTTTTTCAGACTTTCAAACCTGAATTTGGGCAAACAGGTACAAGAAGAGGAAAAGCACCTGGAGAGTAGGGCAGCAGACCAAACCAAGAGGGAGCACTTACTGCTCTGCAGAGCCTAGCACATTGTTTGTATGCTGCTTACTCCCTGCTTACAGACACAGCATGCAATTTGCTCTGCCTTGCTCCCTAGGCTAATTCAGTAAACCAGAGAGATTTCACCTCAAGCAGTAGCCTTGGCTAGAGTCAAAGGGAGTATAAGGCTTATGCAGTTGCACTAAGTAAGATTTGAGCCACAGGGACCGTAAGGGATGAACCCTGAACTGTACAGGGCAGAATCTGTGCTCAGGACATACTGGCTCGTGGTGTAGCAGTTCACATTAGCAGTGGCAACAGCTGCCATTACCAGCTATGCTCTGTGCCCTGTTGTGCTGGGATACTCCTCACTGGCTATGGCTGAACAGAGGCATGTCTCACCACAGGTTCTGGCACACCCCAGCAAGCCCCTGCAGCTCCAGGGAAGGGCATGGGCTGATGGTTGCAGTCAGGCCAAGGCAACAGGTGAGGAGCAGTACTTGGGCTGGGCTGGATGCCCTGCATGCTGCTGAAGGGGTAGCTGCTGTATGCTACCTACTTTAACTTCTCCAAAACAATCACAAGTCCTTTTCATTACCATACTACAGATGCCAGTATTGGCTTTTTGTTGCTGATGACTGCCGGATGTCTTAGATAGTCTCACCAACTTGCTGCACATCAACAACATCTGCCCTCGCTAATACCCACCCTGCAAACCCATTTACTAAGGGGGCAATGGAAAACTTCTGTCTGTGTGAATGATCCAGACCTCTCCGGCTTGGAATTACTCTTGACCATAGCAATGTCTGCTCTGGGCACAGAGATCTGCTAGATCTGCCCACGTTAGTCAACATCTCTCCTTCTGCTGTGAAACAGAGAAAGAAAACTTAAGAGGGATGCAAAATATTAAGGTATCAGCTTTTCCTGTTGCTGGGAGGAGGGTAGAGGTGATGGTGGAATTGGAAAGGGACTCTGAGATAATCTGCAGAACTACATCCAAAACCAGGGGGCATCAGCTGACCCAGAGAAGAAAACGCTCTTCAGGGAGGGTGGACCAATGCCCTACAACCTTTACTGGGAATATACCTGGCATTCCCAAAGGCACACTATAAATCACACCATCACTTGCTATCAAGAAGAGTCAGCTTCTGCTAAGTCTGTATGTGGACAAGTCAAAAATAGAGTTTCTCAAAGCTGTCGGTGTGGGAGCTCCTCTGCTGCTGGGGGAGGATGGTGACGTTCAAAAGGGACATTGATGCGCATTGCAACAGGAGCAATGGGAACGTCTCTGTAATTATATGCAGGGAGCTGGGTGACAGCAATTTTTCCCATGCTCTCTGGATATGGCATTCTGATTGTAGGTGAGTCTTTTCTGTTTGGTTCCACACCATGTAGTATTTCACTATTACTCAGAAACAACTTAATTCCACACCATGTAGTATTTCACTATTACTCAGAAACAACTTAAAGGGCCTTGACTTTCAACCCAGGTAGTCTGCCAGTCTTGAGCACAACTCTGGACTTTGCAATATTTGTAACAATACTACAAGTTTGGTTTGAGTATATATTCTTTGCTACATCAATGTGGCAATCTGAGAAGATATATAATTTCAGAGAAAGACACAGAAAAAGGAAAGAGCAACAGAGGAACCAGATCCAGGATTTGCACAGTCTCTGACTATAGCTCTAAGCACTCTAATAAAAACGTTAAGCAAAAATCGAAGATAGATACTTGAGATATGCCAAAGATTTAAAAAAATCAAGAAAAAACCTAAAGATGTTTGTACCAAGTGTGTAAGTAGCAGTGATCATTGGACGTGTGTAAAAGATTTAAGCAACAAAGGCACATGCCTTTGGCAAATTTTAAAACTCTGATCACTGTAAAGCATTGCTGAAATGCAACAATATAGTCTCCAGCTGCAATAAATTCGGTAGCTGTTCCTCTGGCAATTTAATTGCTTTGATTGTTTATTTTCATAGAATCACAGAACAACCAGGTTAGAAGAGACCCATCAGATCATTAAGCCTAACCATTTCCTGGAGCCCCTTTCTGTACTGGGAGGCTGCTCTAAGGTCTCCCCGGAGCCTTCCGAGCACTTGTAAGAGAACTATAAGATTAACACCTTGTTTATTTTTCAAGAGATTTAGGGAAGACTGTTTATTGTTCAACAGTTTGTTTGTGTGTGTGAGGATGTGGACTGTTTGGTCGACTCTAACCTGGGGAAAAAACTCTGAATATTTTTGAAAAAGTTGTTTAAAACAGATGTGTGATTTTAAAAGAACAGGGGCTTGTTTCAGTTTTTTGGTTTATCGGGTTTTTTTTCCTTCCCCCCTTTCACAGCAAACTGATTTAGTAGCACTGCATTCTGGTGTCCTTTATCAGACCAGTAAGTGCTGGGCTTTGGCAGGACAACAGAGGGATTGTAAAAGATGTGCATCCTGTAGTGGACTAAATTCAGAATAACCAGATATGGTTTACAGTGTCCAGATATGTTTACAGCAATTTGCTGCCTGCCATTAGCCAAAGAAAGTCAAAAACCTTTGAAGGGGAGAGTCCTACCTCTGGCAGGAAAACCCAAGGTTTTATGAATAGCCCAACAAATCTTGGAAATCAATTAGTAAGAGAAATTGAAGCATGGGATTCCCCCCTCTAGAGATGGAATCTATCTAAAATATGTGGATGACTTGTTAATAGCAACTGAAACAAGACCCGAGTGCATTCAGTGGACTCTAAGTTTGTTTAATTTTCTTGGATTAAATGGATATTCTCAACAGAAAGCTCAAATGGTGCAAGAACAAGCAATAAGCTTGGGATATGGACTGTCCAGGGAACAACGGGAACTCGGAGCTGAATGAAAGGAAGCCATCTGTCAGACTCTGCTCCCACATATGGTAAAAGAACTCAGAACCTTCTTTGGAATGACAGGTTGGTGCTGCTTGTGGATTTAACTTTTAAAACCAACCCTTTCCAAGTGACATGGTCTAAGGGAGCTAAAAAATGCATTGAAACACTTTAAAGGGCATTTTGGATTAGAAGATGCCTTATATAGATTTCTGAAATACCAAGCCATCCTAGTTGAGTCAGATAATATCAAAGTTGAAGTAAGTAACATTGTGAAGCCAGCGTCTTTTCTCAGTGGCATGACAACTGAACTGCTAACACGTGACAGTCTTGAAAGAATTGAAGCTGTGTATTTCAGTAGACTAGGTCTGAAGGAAGCACCTCTGGATGACGCACTAGACTCCTGTCTTTCAGATGGAAGTAGCTTTGTCTGACAAGGTAAAGCTGGTTTTGCAGTAACTGCTAGGGACAAGGTAATTGAATCCCAAACATTGTCTGGGGGGGGACTTTGGCTCAAAAAGCTGAAATTATTGCCTTGACCAGAGTCTTCAAACTGGTGAAAAGGAAAAAGGTAAATATATGGACAGATTATAAATATGCTTTTGGAGTTGTTCATGATCTCAGGAGTGATATGGAAAGGAACAGGGGCTATTGACAACACAAGGAAAACAGATTAAACATGCTGAAGAAATACTTCACCTGTTGGAGGCAGTATAATTACCAACTAAAGTCACCATCATGCACGGTCAAGGTTACCTGAGAGGTAATGCCAACCAGGAAACAGGTATAGATTGGCTGATTATGAAGCTAAATGGGCAGCAGAAAGAATGCAAGAAGGGCAAAGTTTAGCTCTAATCCTAGATAATAGGGATGAAATCTTAGAAAATCAGGAAGATATTAGATACTCCAGGACAGATCCCTTCCCAAAAGTGGGCGAAATTAAAAGATGGTAGAACTCTTGTACCGGCCAGTTTGGTCTCGAAACTTGTCAAGAGGGAACATGCACACATTACCAAGCTAATGACAGAAACCAAACTACCACAGACCAAGTGCCTGTCTCTAGCTTTATTATAAATCATAACTGCCCCAAGGAAAGAATTGGAAGAAAAGAGATCAGAAGAAGTACCAGATAAGAAATTACAATTAATATTGTGCAAATTAGAACAAAATTATGGGCTTCAGCAAAAAATTTAATAAGTAAAAGGGGGTGAAATTTTCACAAGGACTAAGTGATCATGAGATGATAGGGTTTTCTGTTCTAGGCAAAGTGAAGAGGGTGCTTAGCAGGACAGTAGAATTAAATTTCCAGAGGGTAGACTTCAAACTCTTTAGAAGGCTGGTTGGCAAAGTCTCATGGGAGATGGTACTTGAGGGCAAGGGAGCCCATGAGGGCTGGGAGCTATTCAAAAAGGAAATCCTAGCAGCTCAGGAGAAAGCCACCCTCGTGTTCCAGAAAAAAAGCCAGCAGGGGAAGAAAACAGCTTGGTTGAACAGAGAGATCTTGAGTGATATCAAGAAGAGGAATGTTTATGGGCTCTGGAAGAGGGGACAGGCCTCTTGGGTTGACTACAGGAGGGAAGTGAGGTTGTGTGGAGAAAAAATCAGAGGGGCTAAGGCTCAACTAGAAATCAGGTTGGCTAAGTCTGCGAAAGGTAACAGAAAATCTTTCTATAAATATATAAATAATAAAAGGCGAACTGGGGAGACCATACAGTCCCTATTGGACACAGAAGGAACAACAGTGACAGGAGATGAGGAGAAGGCTGAGGTACTTAATGCCTTCTTTGCCTCAGTCTTTAATTGTAAAGAAAGCTGTTCCCACTGTGTACAAACCCTGGAACTAGAGGAGCAAAATGAGGCTCCCATGGTCCAAGAGGAGGTGGTCAGAGCCTTGCTTGCCTAGCTAGACACCCACAAGTCTATGGGGCCAGACAGGATTCACCCAAGGGTATTGAGGGAGCTGGCAGATGTGCTGGCCAAACTCCTTTCCATCATCTTCCAGCATCCTGGAAGACTGGGATAGTTCCACTGGACTGGAGGCTGATGTTGTGCCCATTTACAAGAAGGGTTGCAGGGAGGATCCAGGGAACTACAGGCCAGTCAGTCTCACCTCAGTGCCAGGGAAAGTCATGGAACAGGTGATCTTGAGTGCTATCATGAAACACATGCAAGAGAACTGGGTGATCAGGCCCAGTTTACACAGGTTTACAAAAGGCAGGTCTTGCCAAACTAACATGACTGCCTTCTATGACAAAGTGACTCAGCTGCTCGATGAGGGAAAGGATGTGGATGTGGTCTTCTTGGACTTCAGCAAAGCCTTTGACACAGTTTCTCATAGCATTCTGCTATGGAAACTGTCAGCCTCTGCACTGGACAGGCACACACTCTCCTGGGTGGAATACTGGTTGGATGGCCGGGCACAGAGAGTGGTGGGAAACTGAGTTTACTCCAGCTGGAGACCAGTTACAAGTGGGGTTCCCCAGAGCTCAGTGCTGGGTCCAGCCCTGTTCAATGTCTTCATCAATGACCTGGATGAAGGCATTGAGTGCACCCTTAGCAAGTTTGCAGATGACACTAAGCTGGGTGGAAGTGTCAATCTGCTGGAGTGTAGGGAGGCTCTGCAAAGGGATCTGAACAGGCTGAGACCAATGGCATGAGGTTTAACAAGGCCAAATGGCGGGTCCTGTACTTGGGGCACAACAACCTTATGCAGAGCTACAGACTGGGAGAAGTCTGTCTGGAAAGCTGCCTGGAGGAGAAGGACCTGGGGGTGTTGGTTGACAGTGACTGAACATGAGCCAGCAATGTGCTCAGGTGGCCAAGAAGGCCCATGGCATCCTGGCTTGCATCAGAAACGGTGTGACCAGCAGGTCCAGGGAGGTGATTCTCCCTCTGTATTCAGCACTGGTGAGGCCACTCCTTGAATCCTGTATTCAGTTCTGGGCCCCTCACCACAAGAAGGAAGGATGTTGAGGCTCTGGAGTGAGTCCAGAGAACAGCAACAAAGCTGGTGAAGGAGCTGGAGAACAGGCCCTATGAGGGGCGGCTGAGAGAGCTGGGGCTGTGTAGCCTGGAGAAGAGGAGGCTGAGGGGAGACCCTATTGCTCTGTACAACTACCTGAAAGGAGGTTGTGGAGAGGAGGATGTTGGGCTCTTCTCCCAGGTGACAGGACAATAAGGAATGACCTCAAGCTCCACCAGGGGAGATTTAGGCTAGACATAAGGAGGAAGCTTTTCACAGAAAGGTTCATTGGGCACTGGAAGAGGCTGCCCAGGGAAGTGGTTGATTCACCTTCCCTGGAGGTGTTTAAGGCACGGGTGGACAAGGTCCTGAGGGACATGGTTTAGTGATTTACAGGAACAGTTGGAGTCGATGATCCAGTGGGTCTCTTCCAACCTGGTGATTCTATGATTCTATAATTAATTGTTAAGTTTTGCTGCAGCTGGTTTGTATGTTAAATTATCTCATCATACAAATCTGTCTTGTAAGATGTAGCTGTTATAGGTCAAGAGATAATCTGTCTTAGGGCTGCGAGTATTTCTTGGTATGCTTAATTGTCTTTTAAGATATAGCTGTTTTGATCAGAAGATAACCTGAAGGAAGTCTCTAGACATGGCTGGATAACCAGAAAAAAAAAAGAACATTCAGGGCATTCTTTTACATGGATCTTTGTCTAAAGCTAGTATCTATTCCCACTGCATTTGCAAGATGTCTTTTTTAGAAGGGCATCTAATTCAGCGCTGAATTGTAAAATAAAAATATTATTGCCTTTCCTTCAAAGACTTTGTCCTATTCAATATTCTACCAGTGAATGAGTGCTTCTCACAATCTTATCAATTAGAAAAGAAACATCTGTTTCATCAGAGCACGGAGACTTACCATTGACCTCAGGTTAGTAGAAGTCTATTTTCAACATCAGCATAAAAGACTATTTTTACTATTCAAATAACTTTAGATGTTAAATAACGCCAGATGGTGCACCATTGGGCAACACATTCTTCCTAGCGGAGTATTAAAATTGCCATGTAACCTTGTCAGCTTACAGTTAAAATTATGTATGAATCCAAGTGTGATGGGTATGTGTAAAAGGCAAAAAAACCTAGGCTTCCATAGAAACATGTTATCTGTCCCTGTTGTGCTGTTTCTTCACAATAAAAATGCAAGAAATCTTGTAACTATACACTGTATGGCAGGTTAGGCAGAGCAGACACTAAGGAAGAGAGATGTTTTTTTATAACAGATTCATCACACACACCCCTGCATTCACAAGCATCTGAAAAAGTTTAACCTGAATAAAAATGCCCTCATTTCATTCCAGCTCATCTAAACTGCAGCAGGTCCAGATTTAAGTCCACCCACTAGCTTTCTCCAGCAGTAAGGAAAGGTACCAGGAATGCTATATGGTTGGATGGTGCTAGCAGAATAAAAGTAACTGGGAAATTTTTTGATTGAAGTGCACCTAAATACATTGAGCTGTCCTTGTCCCCTCTCACCCTCTATCCTCCTCCTCAAAAAAAAAAAAAAAAAAAAAAAAAAGGGAAAAGTTTACAAGCTTGCACTGGGGAAAGAGAAGTGCTCTGAGAATTCAGCTAATGAGAGAAAAGTCAGTAGGGCAGCAGAGAGACAGAGGGGTAGTTAGTGGGGTACCCAGGTGTGGAACAACTCCCTCCTGCTGCCTCAAAAGCAGAAAGGCACTTGCCAGCCTGCATCTCCTTCTTGCATTGTCTCATCTCTACTGAGCATTCATCAGGGGACAAAGTGGATGGAAAGCAGGCTATGTTCCAGGAGAGTGGTCGGCTTCATCCAAGAGTTATTTCTGAACAAAGTGTCAAAAGATCTGACAGTCTGCTCTTTCTGGACTGCACTTTAAACCCACGGGGGACTCAAGTTTGCTGGAAGGAAGTATACTGGAATACCTGCTTAGTCTACTAATCTGATCAGTAACAAATGGACTAAACCTAATTTTTAGAAGACTGCTTCAATCCACCCTACCAATGTGTGCTGAACTGCCCATGTCCTGTTGAGGACTCCTCTTTGCCAAAGGGAAGCAATCTTATTGGGGCTCCAATGAGGACACATTATGTCCCTGATTCCCATGTGCAGCTGTCAGGTACATGACCAGCCATGAGCATGCCCATGGCCAGCAGGGTGCTTGCCTATGGGATAACAGCCACAACTCCCTGGTCCCTCCTGGGACCGAAAGACAAAGAGGCAAGGATAGCCAACAGTGGGAATCCCTGCAGTGCAGTCACTTTGCTTGCACTATCCTCTTCTGCTGCCAAAACTTGGGACAAAACCAGCCTGCAGGACTTGTGCCTACAGAGGGCACAGCTTCCACCACAGGGCACTGAGTCACAGATACATTTTTGGGATGGCTCCATCAGCAAACTGCATGCTGGACACACCTCTACCATCATGCTAGCTCAGGTTTCAACTGCTCCTCAGGTTTACATCTCCCTCCATCACCTTATCTATACCACAGTGCTGGTGCTTTTGACAGCAGCTAGAATTTGATTGAAGGGCACAGTAATTTGGAAGCAAGGAAGGAGTAATTAAGTAACGGTTCTTCATTCTTTGACTTAACAATACTTTTAAAAACTCTTCAACACTTCCTCAGGGTCGGCATTTGTAAATATGGGAAAAAATGTGTCTTTGAGGTGCATGTGTTCATCTGAAATAAGACATGGTTTTGGTTTGTACTGACAAGGTCAGTACCCGTTTTTCCATACAATTTCAGGCTTAATTTTGATAATCACATGTGATGGTCACAAGCATTGATAGGTATAAATGTGAACCAGCCTAAAACTTCCCATGATGAGAAAGCAACACAGCAGTGTTAAGGCTGCTGCTTTGAAACAATCCCTGGATCACAGCAAACTCATTTATCACATAAAATATATTTTCCAGTAACACTGAGTACTTCACAATAAATTCCTTCTGCTTGGTTTGCTATTTCCTGCCAGATGGCTTCCTTGGGCCACTTTCTCCAACCTTCCATCACTACCTCCAATTTTCATAAGTTGCAGTGGCAAACTGGGACACATACACAAACCATCTTCAGTCTAAGCATTTTCACAGGTATCTCACAAAAATCAGAGCTCGTAAAAATTAAATCAATAACAATCCTGTGGTTAAATGAATCATAGAATCATAGAACAACCAGGTTGGAAGGAACCCATTGGATCATCTAGTCCAACCATTCCTATCAAACACTAAACCAAGTCCCTCAAGACCTCATCCACCCGCGCCTTAAACACCTCCAGGGAAGGAGAGTCAACCACCTCCCTGGGCAGCCTGTTCCAATACCTAATGACCCTCTGTGTGAAAAACTTCCTCCTAATCTCCAGCCTAAATCTCCCCTGGTGGAGCCTGAGGCCATTCCCTCTTGTCCTGGCCCCTGGTACTTGGGAGAAAAGCCCAGCTCCCTCCTCTCTACAACCTCCCTTCAGGTACTTGTAGAGAGTAATGAGGTCTCCTGTCAGCCTCCTCTTCTCCAGGCTAAACAACCCCAGCTCTCTCAGATGCTCCTCATAGGGCCTGTTCTCCAGCCCCTTCACCAGCTTCGTCGCTCTTCTCTGGACTCCCTCCAGAGCCTCAACATCCTTCTTGTGGTAAGGGACCCAGAACTGGACACAGGATTCAAGGAGCGGCCTCACCAGTGCTGAGTACAGAGGGAGAATCACCTCCCTGGACCTGCTGGTCACACCATTTCTGATACAAGCCAGGATGCCATTGGCCTTCTTGGCCACCTGGGCACACTGCTGGCTCACGTTCAGTCAGCTGTCAACCAACACCCCCAGGTCCCTTTCCTCCTGGCAGTTTTCCAGCCAGGCTTCTCCCAGTCTGTAGCTCTGCATAGGGTTGTTGTGCCCCAAGTGCAGGATCCGGCCTTTGGCCGTGTTAAACCTCATGCCATTGGATACTGCCCAGCGGTCCAGCCTGTTTAGGTCCCTTTGCATAGCCTCCCTACCCTCCAGCAGATCGACACTTCCACACAGCTTTGTGTCATCTGTGTCATCTGCAAACTTTGTCATCTGCAAAATGTATGAAGTTCCTCTAGGAAACAGCTTATCCTCATCCACTCTTCTACAAACATTTGTTTCAAGATGATTTACCTCCCTTACAAGAAACACTTAGTGCTTCCACATCTTCTTATTCCAGTCTTAAGGTGAGGTTTGATAGTTTTGTTGGGTTTTTCGTTTTTTTGTTTGTGGGGATTTTTGATTGTTTGGTGTTTGGTTTTTTTCTGGAAAACCTTCAAATCAGAGATTTAGAAGACATCTCCAAGGCTGCTTGCCCCACTGCTCATGGCTGTTCCGTGTGTGCAGGGACAGAGGATGCAGCTAGCACTGCAGGACCACTCTTCCCAGGAGCAGCCCTCAGCAGGACCATTCTTCCCAGGCACAGCCCTCAGCAGCTCAAAGCCAGCAACAGGTCCCTGCACACACATTACAATCTACTTCATTGGGGACTAAGTAATACTGAGTTTATAAGAGAAAGCTGGGGACACCGTTCCAGCACAGACGTAATTTCTGCCCCAGCCTAGGCATATACAGCAATGTCTGTGAGAAGGAACAACCACTTGTAGGCTGGGAAAAACAGTGCCCCTTAAACAGGCATGAAGGTCAGTGGAGATGGTGCCACAGGCTAATCCCCAGCTGTGAAAACATCTCTGAACCATTTTTAGAAATTCAAGGAAGCAGTAACAGCATGGACTGAACCTGCCTTCATATGCTGCCATTTCCAGTGTCCAAGGGCAGTGCACGTGAATTAACCAGTGCATGGGTGCCTATGTCATACTGGTGGAGCTGGTTGCAAAAATAAACAGGCTGTGGGCTGCTCCCTTCAGTTAATGAAAACAAGGAGCAGACTCTGCTTGCACCTGCAGGCACTGCTTTCACACTGCTTTTCACTGCCCTGGAGATACAAGGCAAGAGAAGAGCTGTACACATTTTTTTACCATCTGTTGATAAACAAGCAGAAGCACATTCCTTGGAAACCCCACATCTGACTGGAATTTGTGGTATTTTTAACTAGATACACATTGGTTGACCCTATGCAGGCAATGGCAACTGGTGCACAAGCACCTTACAGTCACCATTTGAAGAAGGTAAGAAGCTAGAAGAAGTAGGCTTGACTCACCCAGTCTACAGTGGGTTTGAACACATGTACTAGAATGTTCTTGGCTTAAAGAAAAGCATTGCCAAGTGTAGGAATTTAGTCATGCTCATTTAAGGGAATCCCTAATTAAACTGCCTCTTTCTGGCACAGGCAAGACTTGATGCCTTTAGGGATCCTGGGTGCTGGGCAGTGCAGCACTGCCCAGCCAGGCCTCTTCTTCCTCCTCAGCAGGAATTCATAATTTCTGTTACAAGATTAGCTTTCTTCCCCATCTTTCTAAACCAGATCTCGCCTCCAGGCAGCTGAGATCATCCCCACCGGCATGGAGGGAGCTGACACCACAGAACTGCACAGTCACCCCAAATCCACCCCGAGGGCAGATGACAAAGAAAGGGGCATCATAGCACTCATTGCTTCAGAAAGGTGTCAGTTCAACAAATCCAGACAAATCAGAACATGGTGAGATTTACACTCCATGTTGGGAAATGCAGAGTTTATTTTGGTATTTTCTTAGCCTCCCCAAAAAGCTACTCTCCTGCAGTTGCTTTAAAAGCTTGAATAAGACCAGTTGAAAAGGAAGATGAGAATAGCCAAGCAAAAAAGCAGTAACAAATTGAAGGAAGGCAAGCTGGCAATACAGTAACTAAATCAGCAATTTCAGATAATTAATACAAAATGAATGAGCAACAGCATTAAACACTTCACACATCAGAAACAAGCCAGCCCTGTAGGGCTCACTAGATGTCAGCGGTGTTCAACAATGTTTCTGAGTCATAACTGGAGAAAAATGGTAATTATTCACATCACACTTGTTTCATGGTTCCAATTCCAGCAATAATTTATGAAGGTATTAAAAATCATTCACTAAATGAAGATATTAAAGTCAGCAAGTCTGAATAACATCCTTTAGAGAGTTTAAGAAAGAATTATATAGACTCAGATCCTCAAAATATCCCAAGCTAATAAAAGTTCATATATTTTAGGTGGAGCTAGACAATAGCCAATATAGGACAATATCAAGCAAACAGATTGTAGCACAACTCAGCGCAGAACTAGTTCTATGCAAGCTGAGATCCTAATCCATCTCAACAAAATTAAAAATTCACAAAGTTATTAGGTTGGCTAAGAAACTTAGAGAATACATTGCTGTTTCTCCCTCTGCATGCACTTTGACAAAAATGTTCTCTGACATGACCACACAGCCTGAACTAAGGGGCTGAAACCCACCTCACTGGTGAAGATGCATGTGAAGCAGGGACAGACAGACAGATGATAGAATGCTGCTGTGTTTCTTGGAAACCTCACAGCAAAGAGAGAAACATAATGCTCATTTGTATGCAGGTTTGGAATAAAAAGTATTTGCTATCCAGGTCAAACACACAGGAATTTGGCAGCTAGTTATTTCAGGGTGATTTTATATTGGCATTGGATAAGTAGCCTCACAAAGTCAAAAAGGAACAGAAGCTGCATCCACAAGACACAGAAATGTATCCTAAAAAATACCCTGAAGACATTGAAAGATGTCATCACAGTAGAAGGGACACTATGAAAAGAGTGTGTTCCTGGGCACATAAGCAGGGCAATGTGCAGCAAAATAGAAAACTGATATCTCAAAATACAGCACTATTGAAATCACTACTAATACATCACAACCTAACATGTTCTGCTTCATTGTACACTTCAAAGAAGCAATAGAAAAGAGTTTAAAAAAAAAAACCAATAAGAACATGAGGCAGGTTGCCCAGACACCCGAGGTTAAAGAAAGCTCTGTTTAGCTTATTAGCTTATTCAGGAAGCGCTCCCTCAGGTAGAATTACTCTTTAACTTTAGGCAAAGGTAGAAGATCAACAAGGTGGGAGTTGAACTTAGATCCATTCAAACCACAGAAAGACCCATCTTTTTTCATAGAAAGCTCAGTGGGATCTGTACCTTGAATCATGCTCACCACCCACTTTGGAATAATTACTCTGGATTTCTCTTTTTTAAGTATTGAGGATTTTTGGCATTTATGGAGAGGTCAGCAGAGATGTGCCCTTTGTGTTTCCAGTACTGGAGAGACTACACATGCACTCCCAAAGTTCCCAGGGATCAGGGAGTGTTTGAAGGAGTCCAGACCAATCATGTTAAGAGGGACTAAGAAAATGTCCCTGGAGCAAAATGACAAAATAAAACTGGAGGCTTTAGAGAGGGGAAAAAAATAAAAAAAGGCCTCTCTAAAATCCATATTACTACTGAAATCCAAAACCAACACTAAAATATCAAATATAGGGAATATGGCAAATATAGAGAACCGTATGGCAAGGAGAAATGGTTTGGTTTATTTTCCACCACGTTAAACTCATGCTGGTGAAGACCAAGTGACAGATCAAGAATCACTAGGATCCTTGTCTTTCATCAAGGAAGTCTGACCTGAGAAGGAAACATTTTCTTCTCTGAAAATTAATCTAAATTTGTCTCTGTTCTTCATCCAGAGTCTTCCTCTGGGCAGACTTCATTGCAGTCCGGGAAAGTCCAATCCCTCCAAAATTCACAGTTAAAGTCAACTGCTTTACCCACTGTCTACAGGGACATGACAGTAGCCAGGGAATGTGTCTGTGGGTGCAGTGCCATGCAGAGCAGCAGTAGCCCTTGCAAGGTCATGGCAGGGGAGCTCCAGAGCTTGCATTGTGCTTTCCATGCTACAGCCTTTCTCCACTGGGACTGGGAGAGTGCTCCAGAGAGAGTGTTTGGCTCCTTTATATTGTTCTCAGCTGTGCTTGTTGTTCTGCTGTCATACAATAGACACATCCTTTCCTTCAGCTCCCTAATTAAATGAGATCCATTCCACAGACCTGCTCACACAATAGATTTTGCCTCCTCTCCTGTTAAACGGATGGGATCCTTTCCTCCACTCCTGTGCACTGTAGGAACATGCTGTAACACACAGTCCCTTACAGCTCTCACAGCCACAAAACCCTGTAAAAAAATCCTTCTCACCTGGCTGTAGGCTATGAGGCAGGCTCTGACACTGCTTATCCCCCTTGGCCGTTTCTGTACAGCATCCCTTGGAACACCTTCTTGCTGCACTAAGCCAAAACCATCAAGAATTAATTTTAGCAGTGAAGAAACTGGGGCACGAAGCATATTTTTTCAAGGCTGTAGTGCCATGAGTTTTCCTATCTTCTGAGATGATGCAGCAGAGAATGCTTCAACAAGCTAAATGAAGCACAAGAGCAGAAAGCATCATACATAGAATAGTATTTAAAGTGTTGACTTCAGTTTGGTTTGATTTTAATTCAGTTCAGTTCCCTGCACAGGAATGTCTCCCTCGGAAGGAGTCTGATAAGTCAGTTTTCCCATGTCTCAGTTTCTAAGCGATAAAATAAATGTTAAATATTGCTTGACCCCAGTTCCTCTTTGTGAGGTTTTATTCCTTGCTCTTCTGTTCCTAAGCTATTTCTCCCATTCATCACAGAGCAAGAGTGAGGTATCATCTCTGGACACACTCAGACCTGGACAGAAGAAGTGGCTGCCCATGCCTCTCCTGCTGAGGTCTATGCAACATCAGCATAAGGGAATACCCTATCCCAAAAGTAAAATGGTGCCACGATGTCAGCAAACTAACGAAAGCCCCGATTTATTAAAAACCACAGGAAAATTCCATGTTGCAGCAAACCAGAAGAAAAAAACACCTTCAAATAAAAATCAATGGTATGGATGTGAGGAGACACAAACTCAAGTGGATTGGAAAAAGGGGATGGGTCCAGCTCTCCACTGTGCTGACCAGGAAAGATGACTGAACAAGTTGCAGACCCTGAAATCAGCCACACCTCAGCACTCCCTTCTCAAATCCATTTTCTTCTCTTAACCTCTCAGATGCAACTCTCATGCACAGTTAGGAATTTACTCTAAAATGCAAGGATGAGTGGAGATGGTTATCTTTGTTAGTAAGTTTCTATCAGCAGACAAGGCTGTTGCCCATCTCTCTGTGACAGTTATGGGGCTGCAGAGTACCGAGCCAAGTGTTTTATGACTGGTGACACATAATACAGTCCTTTCCCTCAATAACAATATTTTCCACAGAGGTTTATGTAAGTTACAGGGTCAGGCAATCAAAGGCAGCTCTGTGCAAAGCAAAGGGACCTAAACAGGCTGGACCACTGGGCAGTGTCCAATGGCATGAGGTTTAACACGGCCAAAGGCCGGGTCCTGCACTTGGGGCACAACAACCCTATGCAGAGCTACAGACTGGGAGAAGCCTGGCCGGAAAACTGCCAGGAGGAGAGGGACCTGGGGGTGTTGGTCGACAACTGACTGAACATGAGCCAGCAGTGTGCCCAGGTGGCCAAGAAGGCCAATGGCATCCTGGCTTGTATCAGAAATGGTGTGACCAGCAGGTCCAGGGAGGTGATTCTCCCTCTGTACTCAGCACTGGTGAGACCGCTCCTTGAATCCTGTGTCCAGTTCTGGACCCCTCACCACAAGAAGGATGTTGAGGCTGTGGAGCAAGTCCAGAGAAGAGCCACGAAGCTGGTGAAGTGGCTGGAGAACAGGCCCTATGAGGAGCATCTGAGAGAGCTGGGGTTGTTTAGCCTGGAGAAGAGGAGGCTGAGGGGAGACCTCATTACTCTCTACAACTACCTGAAGGGAGGTTGTGGAGAGGAGGGAGCTGGGCTCTTCTCCCAAGTGCCAGGGATCAGGACAAGAGGGAATGGCCTCAAGCTCCTCCAGGGGAGATTTAGGTTGGAGATTAGGAGGAAGTTTTTCACACAGAGGGTCATTGGGTATTGGAATAGGCTGCCCAGGGAGGTGGTTGATTCACCTTCCCTGGAGGTGTTTAAGGCACGGGTAGATGAGGTCTTGAGGGACTTGGTTTAGTGTTTGATAGGAATGGTTGGACTAGATGATCCGATGGGTCCCTTCCAACCCGGTTGTTCTGTGATTCTGTTCTGTGATTCTGTGTTGCCATGCAATAGGAGTACAGTTCTATCAGAGGATAATGGTTTCTGTAAGAACCTGCACAAACAGCAATTACCAGTGTTCTCATGATGCCAAATCTCCCAGAACAAGCTGAAGGTCTCCCCATTTGACAGCCAGGCTAAATCCAATCACATCCATGAGCCAGAGCATGCAACAAAATCATTCCCTTCTAGGTAGGAGGAAAAACCAGAGTAGGCATGTACAGAGCAGGAGAGTGACCTCAGCACCAGTGGGAGTTTCTGCAGCATTTGAAATACCACAGATGTTATGTGCATCAGCTGCACCATGTTTCTGTGGAAAACAAGGTTTACAGCAGTTTCCCTTCCTTTGGGTTCAGCTCAGCCTTGGCACTGAATTTGGCCTGCTGGGCTACCAAAACCATGCATGCAACATAGAGGTTAGGAATGCTTGGACTCAATGATTTGGTGGGTCTCTTCCAACCTGGTGATTCTATGAGTTAATAGCAAGCATCAGAGGTAGGAAGCACAGAAAGCCAGGACATCTCACCGGCAGGCACTGACACCCTCACACATACTCCGCTGAGCACAGTGGATTACAAAACCCATTAGTGTAATGCTTAAAGCCTGCTTGAAGAAATACTGTCAGGGACAAACATGAGATAGGTGGAAGAGGAAGAAACACAAGACACAAAAGGGGACAGAAGTCTGTGAAATGACTTGATAAGCTGTCTATGAATTTAGAGAGTGGCTAGAAGCTGACAGATCATTCCTAGGCTGGGAAGGAGTGATGCTGAAGATCTGTCCTCTTCCTATGTTTACGCGGCCTAGCAAAGGTTATTTCCCATCCCATTCCTTGAGTTTCCAGCAGACACTTGCCAATGTCTTGGATGATTGCATTGCAATGTGACTCACTGTGAGCATCAGCAAGGAAACCCTCAGCTGGAGAGTGAGATGAGTCATAGGGAGACACCACTGGCTCTTGAAGAAGGAAGAAAGCCCAGCTGAGGAAAGGCCAATTCAAGCAAACACAGCACAAGAATGCGTGATGGGAAACAACCTCTGCTAGGCATTGCTGCTTGCTCTGGCATGCCCAGCATCAATGTCAGAGCTCTGAGCACCACCTACCTGTGAGACACTTGCCACAGCAGAAGTGCTCCTCAGAGAGACAGGTAGTTTGGGGAAGACCATGCACCAGTATGCACCTCCTGGATTATTAGCTCTCCCATGTTCTCTTATCTGGGTTATGGTTTCCTTCATCCTCACTGGCTCCACAACCAAGCTCTCTGTCCAGTTGGGAACCTCATGCTCTTTCCCAGGCTGCCACCAAGCTCTCCTTCCTACTGTGGTCCGGAGGCTGGCCACAAGGGACACATCACCACCCCAAGCCTGGCAAAGAACACTTTGCTAGGACACTGATGGAAGCTGAAAGACAACAAGCTCATCGTGACTTATTAGGCCAGCTACTGCGGGAAGAGGAGCATGTTAGTTCCTCATCTTGCCGGGACCCACTGGGCTGCACAGCTGGCTGAGCACAGTCGTCCTGCCACTGTGTGACCCTGCAAGCCTGGCAGCCAGCACAGGCAGTACTTGCTCACATCTGTACAGCAACACCTTCCCAAAGTCCCTCTAGCAAGCAGTGCCCAGAGCCGCATCCCCATCCAGCTTCCTCTGGGGCTCAGCCCTCACTTTGCAGCATTAAAGGCTCACACACGACATCTTCCTACTAGTTCTGATGCTTGCCCTCAGACACATAGAGTTATTTACCTCCTTAAATTTGCACTTTCACTACACATGCATTACAATAGAGTGTACATACAACTCACACTATTTAATGCTGCCAGTAATTTTCAAAGCTTCTCTGGAAAGCACTTGCCACATCTTAGCCATGATATTAAAACAGGCAGCAAAGACAGGCCGGTTTGGCCAACTCTCCTGAAAACGACTCCTCGCCTGTGGGCAGTCTTGGTCAAAAGGCTGCTCCGGTGAACCTGGGTACTAACCTAACCAGTTCAGTCATTAAATACTAACTGCACATGAGGCCCTGAACTGTTTCATGCAATTGAGTAGTAGCATATTAGTAGCAATGCTTGATTAGCAATTATTTTCTTGTGAAGTTAAGTGGCACTGGTGCTGCTTGGAAAAACAACAAACTTGCCTAGAAACCTTCACTGCAAAAAAGCAATTATAAATATTCCTTATAAGTTATTATAAATATTCCTATTATATATTATTATTATAAGTTATTATAAATATTCCTATATATAATAAAGCATAAGCTTGTTCACCTTCGATAATCACATCAATTCATTAGCACACTGATAATTCACTTCACACCAAGTGCCGTGACTTTGCTAAGCATCTCCAGGCCAGCTCACTGCCCACCGCCTGCCATGCAGGTCCCTGCAGATGGCCAGGGGTGGGCTGCCCCTCTAGGTAGCTTTCAAATCTTGCTCTGTTTTACAGCACAGACAGCCAGTTTTGCTGCTTCTTCACAATGAAAGAAAAAGGCAGCTACATGACTGTAAATGACCCAATGCTTTTAAAAACTCACCATGGCAAAAATCTCAGAAATATTTCCATTAAATGAGCTCAAACTTACACTAAATAACTGGCCAAATGCATCAATTTTCTCATCAGGTCAGCTGTGCATGTTGCTTGTAAGGGATACAAAATCTTGCTTTAAACAAGCTTGTTGAAAATCAGTGATTTTGCTAATGTGTTAAAATAGAGCTCAGCTATGCAAAGCAATAGAACTCCCACAAAATCAAATGTGTACTGACAGAGTGGGTGGTGTAGAGGAGCTAGATTTCAAAATGCTTGAAATGATTCCTTGTTTTGAGCTTGCAAAACTCATCAAGACACTTCCCACAAACAGGCTTGCAGGAGACTTCCACAGGAGTGGAAGTCTTAAGAAGAGACTGTCTAGGATCTCAACCTTTCTGGCACTACAGAAAACCTGGATTAAAGCTGCACTCGGCAATCCAAGTAGCAAAAAAGGATGATCCCAAATTGTCTAGAATGACTGCACCAAGTCACAGCCAGGTAGCACTGGCTGCACTGGACACATGCCAGGAGCAGAGAAAGGAAAGTATTTTTAAATATTTACATCATGAAAACGTAAAAAATATATAGTTACCCTTACCCCCCTTACCCCCCAAAAAGGAAAAGAAAGGATGCCCTACAGCTAGCTCAGGCACTTTAAGTATAAGTCTCCAACAACTCATAGTCTTATGCTTGGAAAGATGCATCCATTTGGGTACTGGCTCTCCAGTACTGTAAAAACCCTTTTTGGTAGATGACAGTCTCTCATGAGCTCCCAGACCACTCTCAGGAGCTTCCATCTGAATTTCTCAAGCTTTATCTGTGATCAGCATGGAGTAAGAGAGTAGAAGAGCACTGTGGCCTCTGGACTGCTCCTTCCCAGGAGAGCCTAAGCAAGGAAGGTCCCCTGGGCTCACACCAACAAGATAAGCTGGCTACAGCTTCAATGAGCATTTATTTAGTTTTGAACTCAGGACATTCTGAGGCTCAGGTGCCCAAGGGTAACTATCTGGACTCAGAAATCAGTTTCCCATACCTTGCATCCAGAGGAGCCAAGGAGTACTTTGAAGGCAAACCTACCCCAGCAGTTCAGGGTATGAAGCAACATGGACCAGGTCACCCTGTTTTGGGATGAGGAGGAGAAAAGGGGTACAATTGTACAAACACAAGTCAGAGTGCTGGGCAGGAAAATAAGCCCTAATGTATTTGATTCTTTAGTAATGATGCAGCCATCAGTGCCCTACAGGACTCTGAAGGAAAGCCGCAGCAAACACTCACAGAATTGCTGTCCAAATGCAGTCTGGGCATGGCCATTGTTCTGCACCACTGAATCCTTCCAGAGCCAGAGATTTGCACCGAGATGCAACGCTGCATTCCCAGCAAGCCTAGTTGGTGCAGGCAGGAAAAGCAGGAAGGCAGGGGCAGGCAGCTGAGCTACTCCCATTACCCCCTTATCCCCCAGCTGCAAGAAACCTGGAAATTCTCCAATGTCCTCCTGCTCCGACAGAAACTCTCCCTCTGGCGAGCAGCCAGACAGCCATGCCCCACCAGCCCTTCTGCAGGGGGAGAAGAGGGATGGCATCCCTGCCCTGCAACACCAACTCCCTCTATAAAGTCCCTCTTACTCCAGGGACAAAATTAGGGCTTAATATATAAATCTTGCTCTGGTGGACTTATTCTGACCACAGCTGCTCTTCTGCTTTGTGGTCCAGAGACTCCAGCCAGGAACAGGAATCCCAGCAATGCCAGCTATGCCTCATCCTCCACTACACCCGCAAAGGGTCAGGTCTCTATCTAAACAGGAAGCCAGGATCAGTCAAGCCCCTGACAGTGACCCTCCAAGTCACAACTGCTGGGGAAGAGAATGGAGAAGAAGATGCTGCTGCCAAGGGCCCTGCTCCCAGCACAATGTAGGCTTGCAGTGCGCTTTCCCCCTCAGAACCCTCACTGTCAGGTGAGGTGCTTCCTCACCTACAATCCCAAAGAAACTATTTTGGCATCCTTTTCAGAAACAATACCAATGCAACAAATATATTGACGTTAAAAGTCTCTTTGGCAGATCTGATCTGCAAAAGCATGACTTTTCAATGACTTGCACCTCTCCCGTCTTACAGTAGCTCAAGAAAGCCTGAACACAAGTTTCAAGCACATTATTCACAATGACAAAAAAAAAATCATTATTTTACCCTATTTTATGTCCTTTCCCCACCATTCAGAGCTTTACCTACAAATATTCTATACTATGCTAAAGTTTATTTATATTGGTCAACAAGGATGTTTCGGTGTTTTGCATTTTTTTTCCTACGGATTACTTAAGACCCCAAAATTGTGCCAGTCCTACACTGGCACAGAGTTCTGTAACTTTGAGGCTGGAGCCACATTCTTTCAGAAGTCTTATCTCAAAAGTCGGCAGAGAAATCAGCTGTTCATAAGAGCTCTCAATGGTCCAACGGTTGTTCTCTCCCAAAGCTCATCTGAAACCAAGGTCAGCAAATCTAATGCCATAAAGGACTTCTCAATTCATGCATCATCCACAACATTAACCACACCAAGCAGACAAGGCAGCAGTTAGGAAAGCTGATGAGAAAAGCCCATAAACTACATGTTGAAAGTTTGAAACCGACAAGGTTTGCAATCTGTGTCCCTGGGATATAATACTCCCATGTAGCAATAGAAAAGAGAAAATGAGATTATAATAAGAGCCTGCAGGAGGGGCCAAGAGAGGACTAAGGCAACAGCCAGGCCCTGGTAGGGCCGCTCAGCTACATAAGCAAGGTCCAGTGCTCACAGGGTCCCATGAGGTCACTAGAAAGATCGCTAATCAATTATTCAACATCCCTGTGAACATCCTCAGCTCCTCCCAATTACGAGTGTTATTCCCAGGAGAGCACCATCTCTCAAAGACAGGACAAACCCCTTACTGTGATCCATGGAGCAGGCCAAACTACCAACACCTGTGGCCACACCACCACATATGTTGGACCAAGGTCCGAACACTGCCCAAAGGGCTGTCTTGTGCATCAGAGAGCAACTTAGCTCCTGCTGTGACAAGTGTGGGGGCAGCATATGGTTTGCTCACCCCTCCATCCACCACTGAACACATTCCAGTTGCACAGGTAAGAGGGCAGGGCACAAAGGGAAAGCTCCCCTCCTGGCTACTGGCCAAGCATTATATGGCAAGAGTGCCCTGTATTCTGCCTGTAAGTATTTTGGGAAGCCAGATGACTTCATTACCAGCTGACATCACCTGACCTACTTGCTGTTAAACAATCTTGCTGTCAGCTAGTCTCAGACCTTGTTACTCAGCACTTTCATTTGCATGCTGCCATTTACTGGGCCCTAACCTGCTCTGCGTATCTGGACAATGTTCAAATTTTCATGCAGATCAAGTACTTATGCAAACAGTAAAAAACAAATGTACTTCTTGCACAAGTAATTTGCCGTTGCCTTTGAATTGGGACTGATACATGAGGAAATCCTTCGAATTACAGACATGCTCTGCAATTGGCTCTGGAGTGAGTCCAGAGAAGAGGAACAAAGCTGGTGAGGGAGCTGGTGAGGGAGCCTTATGAGGAATGGCTGAGAGAGCTGGGGTTGTTTAGCCTGGAGAAGAGGAGGCTGAGGGGAGACCTCATTGCTCTGTACAACTACCTAAAAGGAAGTTGTGGAGAGGAGGGTGCTGGCCTCTTCTCCCAAGTGACAGGGGACAAGACAAGTGGGAATGGCCTCAAGCTCCACCAGTGGAGGCTCAGGCTGAACATTAGGAAAAAAATATTCACAGAAAGGGTCACTGGGCATTGAAACAGGCTGCCCAGGGAGGTGGTTGAATCACCTTCTCTGGAGGTGTTTAAGGGACAGGTAGACAAAGTACTGAGGGGCACTTGATAGGAATGGTTGGACTCGATGATCCGTTGGGTCTTTTCCAACCCAGTGATTCTATGATAATTTGCTACAGTTTTTGTCTGGTACCAGCAGCCCCATGTTCCATGTCCACCTTTCAACCCATTCTCGACCCTACATTACATGCTCCTGTGTAGGGCACAGTACCGTAAGCATGGAGAAGGCCCTGCCACTACTTGGGCTGCAGCTCCCAGCCATTGCACACAGGATGCCCAGGTACCATGGGGTGCTACAAATGTGATGGTGTGGCACATGAAGCTTACAGGAACCATGCCCAAGTTACATGGAGATCTCAATGGAGAGAAAGATAGTGAAAAATACTGAGTGAGGAATAACCTCGAAGACAGGACTTAAGTGAGAGAAGGTTGAAAGCAGAGATGGAGGAGTGGTGCCCCTGCTACTTCCATGCAGAAGGGGAAGGAGCATTCTTGTCACGCTCACCCTGATTCGCCGCATGGCTGTAACAATCTCCACCCGACTGTTTGGCCGTGGCACATCCAGGCTCCCGATGTACTACAAGGAAAGAAAAAGGCAATTAGTTGCATTTCCACAGCACTGGAAACCTCATGGTCGCACCACAGCCTTGATGGCGTCCCTGGAGGGAATCCAGAGTCATTTCTGGGGAAAAGGCATCATTTTGCTCACTGTACCTGAAGCCTTCCATGTCTCCCACTGTGAAGCGGTTTCAAGGATTCAGCTGCCCATATTCTAACAATAAAATAACTTCAGTAATCAGGCCAGCAGGACTCATTCATCTACATCGTGATCAAAGTACTGCAGTATAATCCAATATGCCATTGGCTGCACTGAGTCATCTATTACAGGCCTGGATATTGAGGGGAATGCCCCTAAAATAGCTGGGGCAACCTGTTCATTGACAGGCCCTTCACTATTTAATTACAGCCCTGCCAAATCCTTGGCTGTTTTTGCAGTGATGCTGAGACTCCAGGCCAAACCTCCAGAATAAAGGAGTCACTTTGCTATTCAAAGGGGTCCAACGGCTGCACTGCTGCAACTCAGCATGGAGAGATGCAGAAAAACCTTTTAAAAAATAAAATGGAAAAGTGCAAATTCAGAAGGATCAGAAAACAGACGAACGATGAAAAGTCAATGTAGAGCACTAAAAATGTGTAGTTAAAAGAAAAGCATTTTGAGTCTTTTTACTAGCCCCCTGTGCTCCCAAGCTTCACCTTGACATGAGAGCTGATGTAACCCTCAGCAGTGCAGCATGGGCACTGAACCTGGCATGGCTATATGTTCCAGTGCATACAGCATAACCTTTGCTGGCACAGAGAAAGCCCAGGTCACTGGCTTCAAGCACCAGTGCTGAGACATGCTGAAACAGCTGGCCATGTGCTAGGCTCGCTATGCAGGCAGAGGCTGCAGAGAGTGGTTATTTCTCACCCAGCTGTGGGATTCCCTTGCTCCTCTCTACTGGGATGCTGCAGCCTTCTCTATAGAGGGCACAGTGAAGGGTCTGCTGGGACTGCCCCATGGTTTTGTGTGTGCATGCTATCTCATGCATCCCTCCTTGTTAACCCTCCAAACGTGCACCCCAAACTCGACAAGACCAGCCATTCAACAAGATCATCCCCAGCTGCACAGTTCCTGCCTCAGGTGGAGGCAGAGGTGGGTATCCAGCAAATGGCACTGAAGAGTCAGTACTCAGAGTAGATATGAAGAGAAAGGATGTATAAAGTAAACACCAAACAGCTGGTATTTTCCCCTAAACAGATCCTTCCCACCCCATGAAATGTTCAGAAACAAACACCCTTGAAATGTTCAGAAAGAAACACCTTAAGAAAGGTGTTTTTGACGTTGGTTGATTCCCTTTTCTTATATAAAGTCAATAAAAAGTAAGAAACAAGGAGGAGCGCAGAGGCAGCTGGAGCTCTCAGCACTATGTAATGAAGAAAGCTTTCCCCATCCTCTCCTGTCAGGCAAATGCCTAAGCATCTCAGCACCTCTCCCACCAAGCTTCTCTAGGCTGCCCTTCTGCCAGGTACCACCCAGCACTGCTTCCTACTCACTTGCAAGGAAGACTTTTAGCTTAGATGAGGACAGACTTTTGCAGCTAGAGAATGCCTATCTTCTTCCAGCTATTCCTGACAGCATGAGGTCACCATTACAAGAGGAGTGATAACTTTCCTTCTCCCTGAGTTTTCCTTCCTCAGATGAGTGCAGAATACAGCCTCGTGCAAGGACAGGGCAAGTGGTAGCAGTTATCACCTGGGCAAGAGACAGCCCTTTCCAGTGTTTGCTCCCACAGCCACATGAATCTGAGTAATGCCAGCCTCCTGGCTGACAACAACAACACCGAGTCATGCATTGCACATGTGAGCCTGGCAGGGCTGGACTGTCTCAAAGCAGGTGATGGAGCAGAAACCAAGACACCACCTTGGAACAGAAAGCACCTCCTTGGATAACCCTCCTGGGAAACAGCACCTAGAGTAGGAATGTCTTAATGTTGTCCTATCTATATGCCTTCATACAACTATTTCCCTCCAGTTCATGCT
This sequence comes from Coccyzus lansbergi, assembly GCA_033558105.1. Classification (NCBI taxonomy): domain Eukaryota; kingdom Metazoa; phylum Chordata; class Aves; order Cuculiformes; family Coccyzidae; genus Coccyzus; species Coccyzus lansbergi. The sequence goes on along the minus strand of JAUMJK010001687.1, from coordinate 176,149 downwards.
TGCAAGCATATGAACAAAGGGTCTCAGGTCACAAACCATGATGGATTCACCCCTGCTCCCAGACCAAGGCTCCAAGGCACCCTGCTGCGTCCCACGTTCCATGGCACCTTCAGTGGGCTCACTTCACACAATCGTTCTGCTCACAGCTCCAAAAACACCCACCACTCCCTCTACTTCAGATTTTTTGGCATGTTTCACAAAACTCAACAGATGGACAAAGTCTCTCCAGATTATTTCTGCCTTCAAGGCAGAATCAACATGTGCAAACTGCACTGCAGAGAAGTAACCCTTCACAATGTGCTGAGTATCCCCTCCTAAAACATCTACTTGAATACTGGCCTTTCAACTAAATTACTGTTACCCAGGCAAAGAGCAGAGGGCCTGAGAAACCACTCATATTTACTAGCAATTTGTAGATGAGAAGTGCTCCTCCTTCACTCTCTTCAAGCCCTCCTACTCACAGCACCAACTTTCATTTTGGGAAGTGGTATGGGAAAAAGCAAGTGAGGCAGAGGCAAGAAGCAACATGAGCTTCCAGGGTGGAGGATTCCCCTGCCTCATCCCACCCTAATGCTGAGACCTGGCTCCCTGTTCCCAGGGCAAAAGCCCCATGGATTCCCACGCACATGGACTCCCAGACCCCAGGCATGGGCTTTTTGCCTTCTTTAAAATCTACATGTCCCCAGCAAGATGCCAGGTGTGGTGGTGGCCCTGATCATGCCAGGATCCATTCCTGCAGGTTGACACCATGGGAGAGGGAAGCAGTGGGGCCAAGGCTCAGCCCAGAGAGGAGAAACGAAGGTGCCTGAGACAAAAGGAAGGAAAATAAACCTTTGTGAAAGAGAAAGAAAAAAAAAAACCAAACTCATGAAAGAACGAACCCTCCAAAAACCCCTGGGAGGAGGAAATCATATATGCACACATGCAAGACAAAGCTTTCCCACACTGCCTCCAGATTGGCAGTCCCACTATCCTGCCAAAGGACAGAGCTCCCTCACATGCACCCAAGAGACAGATGGGATTTAGGGAGTCACTGGTCCCTGTGCTCTGAAGGCAGAGGGCATGGCTGGCTCAATGGAGAGGGTATTCCCAGGCAGCCCTCTCCTGTCTGGCTCAGTTAGGAGAAGAAAGGCCACCTGCTCACAGTGCCTGTGAAGGGGCAGCTGCGCCCCCACTCCCAACTCCTCCCCCCGTAACAAGATGCTCGGGGAGCCCCACAAAGGTGGCCAGTGTATTGCAAATGGTTGTGTTACCCAGTGGAGCAAGCAGGTAGGCATAAAGCACCTATTTTGCAGGGTTCTTTTGATCCCTTGCTTGCTCCACTGCTCCTCATCCCCACATGTGGGATCCATCCTTCCATCCATCCTTCCAGGGACCCTAGAAAGGGCAACCCCTCTCCTTACAATTCCACAGGTCTGGTTGTTATCACACATTGGACTCCTCAGCACCTGATGGGTGCTTTCTTGCTGTCCCTTCCCATGCAAACAGACTCCCCCATCTGTCCCAGTTACAGCTGAAAGAGGCCTCCAGACACTGCCCACACCATGCACCCTTCCCCCATGGCTTAGGAAAGATCTGACCAGTTCAGGGAAATAGTAGTCCACCCTAGGCTAGAAGGAAAAAAAAAAAACAAAACAAAGATAACAAAGGGAGAGAATTTTACAAACACAATGGTGACAGCAGGTGTCATGTATTTTCAGAAAACTGAAGGCTGATTGGATCCCTGGCATGGGTATACCTTCCCAGGGGTGTTGATGAGATCCCTTATGGGTGGTGGGCAGCAAAAGCCTTCCTGGAGAGAAGCTGCTGCCTTCCCAGGGGAGGTATACTGCTTTTCTGCCAGCCTAACACTGTGTGGAAAGGTCAGGGCTGAATCATAGCCAACTTACAGGGAAGCCTAGATTGGCTGGCTGCCAGGTTTCCAGCTTTGAAAGCCATCCTAAGTCAGAGAGTTTGCCACAGATGAAGAGCCACTGCTTCTGCAGAGTTGCTGTGGGCAGGCAGGCAGCAGGGCAGCACAGGCAGAGGAGACATACTGGCAGCAGTCCCAGACTGAGGCATTGCACCACAGGCTATGCAGCCATCGTCAGGGCCAGGAGAACCTTAGCCAAGCAGAGGACCCTACACCCAGGCTGGACAGGGGTCACCAGAAGTACTGGTATCCAGATGGTAAGCATTATTAGAGAGTTCAAGGGTCTCAAGATTTCTGAAGAGTCCAGAGTGATGTGAGGCCACATCAGGTAATGGGATGTCAGCCCTATGACACATGGCCACGTCACAAATTGAAGGCCAAAGTACTCACACCCAGCCAGGTGCCCTAAACAAAGAGATTTGACATCTCTTTATTCCCCCAGTGGCTAGGGGGAAAACACTCAGCCTCTCTGGAGCCTATCTGATGAAGACTTCTCTCAGGGCTGTCGTGGTCAGGGAAAGCAAGGAGAAATCCAATTATCAGGACTTTCCAGTGAAAAAAACCACAGCCTCCTCCCAGTGAGCCACAGGGTTGGGCTGGGCTGGCACAATCCCAGCTCTGCCCCGCACCCCAGTAACACCCAGACTCTCTGAAAGGAAAGGGGAGAATTCCACTGCAGTGGTGCAGGTTCAGATGCCAAAAAGGACAGGAAAGTAGGCATGCCAGTTGACTTCAATGGAAAAAAAAGCCCTAGCTTTCTAGCCTGAGCCTAGCAGGCAGGTGCAGCGAGTTCTCTGCTGAGCTGGAGAGCTCCAGCCCTACCCAAGCCTCCCTTAATGAAACTTTACACCCTGAAGACACCAGGGTGCATCCAGCTGTGGGAGCCAGCTGCTTTAGCATAGCATGTCAGACTCATGCAGTGGACATCAGTACAGAAACATCTCATGCCAGGCAGCACTGGTCAAAACAGGGCTTGTGAGATAAGGGGAGACCCTTTGCAGCAGGATGAGGCCCTGCAGCAGGATGAGGCCCTGCAGCAGGGACCGCAGGACACAGAGCAAATGGGTGCAGTGGGAGAGCTGACTTTCTCCATGCCAATGAAGCAGGGCTGTCCACTCTCTTCTATTTCTGTACCCCACCCAGGGGCCAAGTATTCTGCACCTACAACCAGCTACAACCTTAATAGGTGTTCACATACAGGATGCACAAGACCAGAGTACTTCAGCAGCCAGAAAGCAGGGCTGGGAGCAACTCACTCCCTGTTGCTTCTTCCTCAGGACCTTACTGGATCTACTAAGCCCATACACTGCCTGGCCAGTACCCACATACTCACACACTTGACATATGCAGCTTTGCCAAATCCTGGCTGTTAAGTCAGTTCACAGGCCGCTTAACAAGTATGCCACTCTTTCAGATGGTAACTTTCATGGCACTTGGAAGGTTATTGATAGCCTAGAGCAAGCAATCCTGGGCTAAAGCACACTGCAGCTTTGCTCCAGGCTGAGCAGCTCTGACAGAGTACACTATACTCCAGAGCTGCCAGTACAAACAGCCCTGAAATAAAGCTGCCAAGTCTCTCCCAAGCCAGCTAAAGAGGTACAGAGCTTCATGCAACCTGTCGCCAGCTTCACAGCCCTCTGGGAAAGGGAAACTATTGGGAATGGAGCCTGAAGCAGTGGAGCGTAACTGAAGGCCCTGATCAGAGCTGCCTGCAACTCAACTCACTCCAAATGCTTTTGTGTATGGACACTATGTACATAAAAATATACCCAAGAGGGTGAACACATGCTTAGTGTTCATTTGAGGCTATAATCCTTTTCCTGGTAAAGGATTTACCTTTGCAGCAACCAGCAGATTCTGCTAGTGCTTGCAGCCTCAGGAGGGTGGTAGGCAGGTGAGCTGGAAGGGCTCATAAGAAGGGACGTTCTGGATCAGACTAAATTCTCCTTCGTGTTTCATCTCCAAACATAGATAGCAGCAGATGCTCAGACCAACTTCAGCTTCCCACACATAAAAGCAGAGAAAAGTACTGGCAAACATGATAGAAAATGCCTGGTTGCCAAGATCCCTTAAGGAAAAATACCCACCACCACCTAAAGCTCAAAACCCTACTTGCTGCCTAGAACAGCAATCATCCCAAACCTCCAGTCCCACATTTTATCTGCAAACAGGTCTGATATCAGGGAACCTTGTTCCAGCCCATGGCAGTCCTGGACTGCAAGCAGCAGGTCTGCCCAAGGACCAAGGTTTGCTTGGGAAGTCCTACCTTCCCTTGTCTGCAGATGAGGGAGCAGCAGAGAGGGTCCTTGCACCCATCCCTCCCCTTTATTGAGAGCCACACATATTATGGCAGCGTGAATAGATTAGCAGGTCCTGAGATTAAAGAATTAAGAGCAGTTTCCAAATAATGGGTATTTATTTGGTATGTAGATCTGTGCTCTGGACAACAAGATCTCCAGGACAGGAGGGATCTCTTGCTGCTTTTGAGGAAAGCTCAGCCCAGTGATCTTCTGAAAGTGGGTCTAATGACAGCAGCCAGCAATAGCTTCCCCTTGCAAACCTAGAAGCACACAGTACAGCTGTACTTCCACGGGTAAGGGGGTTCAGCACTTTGGTAACAGGCTCCAGCACCCCACTCAATTTTTGCTACATGCTGATCTCTCTGGAGGCACTGGAGTAGCCCAAGTCACGATTTCTAAATTCACAGAATTGCTGGACTTGCACAAGCCAGCCCTTGGTTTTTGTCCCACAGTACCAAGGCTTTGGGAAGAAGCCCCGACTGGAGGAGCCACGCTGGCCAGAGAGGTGCAGGAGGAAAGCAAGAGAATTTACTCACTACATACTCATTTATCTAACCAGGGAACTATTGCATAACTGAGAATTTTTGCCTGCTTCCCTGCACCATGCTGCAGTTCCCAACTATTTAATCTGAATACTTCAGCTAACTCAGGCCAGGCTTTTGATTTTATTCAACAACTTAGACCACAAGACACAGAAGAAAGCAAATATCTTGCCTTCCTTTGGAACCAGCTCCTCTGATTCCCAGAAACTTGACTGAGGCACCTTCAGGACAGAGGGGTTTGGTGTCAGGAGAGGAGGCCAATTAAAACAGATGCAAAAGTGTGAAATATATTACTGTTCCTAAGAAGATGGAATGGGATTTTCCATCTATTGGATTTATCTCCAGAAAACGGATTAACATAATCCTTAGGGAACAATTCGCTCAGATTCTGTGTCCCTGTGCCAGAGCATATGGCTGCAAGTAGCTTCACTGGGGCAATCAACACAAGTCTCCTGATGGCATTGCATGTGACAGCACCACTTCCTTCAGAGTGAGTTCATCACTCTGTGCTTCAAAAGGGCCCAAATAGTGAATGACTAGCAGCCACCCACTCTGAGACACTGGGACTCCCTTGGGAGAGAAGCAAGGGACTATCAGCATGGATGCCAGCAGCTACTGATGAACCAAAACACACATTACATCCGCTATGTGTGTCATTTAAAGATAGCAGCAGACATTATAAGTCTGAGTGTAAAAACAAAATTAAAAATCAAAATAAAAAAATCAATGCATACCAACTCAAGTATGTGTTATCCCTTTGCGGAGAGCCCCAAGCAAGCTTGTTAGGAATCCCAGGCTATCAGAACAGAGATCACTGATTCATCTGCAGAGGGCTGTAACTGTAGGATCCCCACTGCCCACACCATCAACAATTTCAGCAGGCTTTTAGGAGACAGGCATGTATATTTTGGCACCCAAGCTGAGTGGTTTTCTTCTTTAATATTTCACCAAAGTTCTGCTCTAAACAGAATTCTTCATTTTTGTGATTTGCACTGGATGCATGGCCAAAACAAGAACCACGTGAGTTTAGGTGCTCAGGATTCTTTGGGATAAAAGGAACTAAAGTAGTGTCAGCATTTAATTAATCTCCAGCAATCTAATAAAAGGATGGAGTAATTGCCTAAGCCATCTACATTCTGCATTTGGCAGCAGGAGCTGCTGGAGAAACCCACAAATTCGGAAGCCAGGTTGGTTGTGCTTGGCATAACACATGCCACAGAATACAAAATAAGAGAAAAAAGAGCTAACATATGCACCACCCCATTAATGCAGCCAGACCAGCAGTACAGAAAACAGACAAGCCACAAGCACACCAAGGGGTAAGTGAAACTCTTTCCCACTCCTCACCCTGCAAGCTAGGCCACCCAAACCTCGCATGGAAGAGGCAGAGCACTTGCACTGGGGTGCATGAAATTTAGAAGACTCTTTCCAGTGTCGCTGGAGGTGAGGGGGTAGCAGGTGCTGGACATAAAACAACAATTGACTCCAACAATCCAGGAGCTAAAGGCTGCAACTGCAAAGCTTAATTTGTACAGTCTTTTCCAGGAAAGAGTTGTAAAGCAGGTTTTAGGTTTGCTCCATAAACAACTCCTCTGTTGATGTGCTTTGTGAAGCATCGTGCTTGCCACTGGGTAGGTGACACCCTCTGCAGCTGAACTCTTCCAGCCATGAAATGAGGGGAAATAACACAACTTCGGCATCCTCCAAGGTGCTGCAGCCTTGCCCCTGGGGCACTGCTCAAGATTAGATGCCAAAGCCGTGATACCTTCTCTGCCAGCATCTGGCACCTGTCCAATGACAATACCTATTTTACACATATTTTTTTTCTAAGTCAACCTCACTTGGAGTATTCCATCAACATGACTACTGTATCACCCAGGAACAGCAAAAAGGGGCATGATATTATGTTTCCCCTTTTGACACTTCATGGCCAGCTACCTCCCATGGTACTAGGAGACAGTGCTGGGCAACCCAGTCAGGTAGCTCGGCTTTTTCTCAACCTGTTGTAAGATTGCAAACAGTTGGACTAGGGGAAGCCATGGCCAATACAGAGTAAGGGACTGAGAGATCACAAAAAAAACCCAAACACAAAAAAAAACTCCAGACAAACAAACAACATTTCCTGTCAAAACGACTAGCAAGAATGGTTTATACATGTAAGGAGAAATAGTAAGCTTGTATTTTGGGCCCTAACTGCAAATGGCATGAAATTCCTCTGTCATCTCACACCATGAGTTTGTCCCATTAGAGAAGGACTACTATACAAGGTATCCTGCAGACACCAACCTTCTCCCATCACATCGGCACCTCACTCCAGCATTACCCACAGTGCTGGAAATACAGAGCAAAACCCATGCCCTGCACTATTAGCTGAGAAAAAGCACAAAAAAACTGGCTCTCTGGGCCCAGCATCCCCAAGCAATGCCATGTGAAGTGGGGTGACCCTGCTCGAGCTTGATCCATGCGACCAGCAAGCTGGGGTTCTTTAGCCTGGAGAAGGCTGATAGGAGACCTCACTGCTCTCACAACAAGGCTGAAGGGAGACCTTATTGCTCTCTACAACTACCTGAAAGGAGGTTCTGGAGAGGAGGGAGCTGGCCTCTTCTCCCAAGTGACAGGGGACAAGACAAGAGGGAATGGCCTCAAGCTCCACCAGAGGAGGTTCAGGCTGAACATTAGGAAAAGAATTTTCACGGAAAGGGTCATTGGGCACTGGAAGAGGCTGCCCAGGGAGGTGGTTGAGTCACCTTCCCTGGAGGTGTTTAAGGGACATGTGGAGGAGGTGCTGAGGGACATGGTTTAGTGTTTGATAGGAATGGCTGGACTCGATGATCCGGTGGGTCTTTTCCAACCTGGTGATCTTATGATTCCATGATTCTTACGGGATGGGTGAGAAGCCTCCCCCAGATATTTGTAGCTGAGTTTGGGGGAGAGCAGGCAAAGCCAACGCGGCAGTGAAGAAACCCCAAAGCTATGCGAAAAGACAGTTGGAAAACAGGGAATCCCGAGAGTCGAGGAGCAAGCGCCGGGCAAGGAATCCGCGAAACCCTCCGCGCTCGCTGCTCACCTTGGCCTCGAAGCAGATGCCGTGCTGGAAGGCGTCTTCGTTGTGCAGGGGGATGCGGAGGTCGTGCCGGTCGTCCACCAGATTGTACTTAGACTTGGCGGGCATGGCGGCCCCGCGGCGGCCCGGCTGACCCCGCAGCGCCCCAGCCCCGCGGATCCTCCACCCCTCGCCGCCGGCCGCCCCGGGGCGGGGACGCGCCGCCGCGGAGCGCGGGGAAGGGCGGGAATGGCGCGGGGTGCCTCGTAGTCTCCGCATCCACCTCCTCTTCCAGAGGGGAGGAGCAAGGAAGCGTTAAAAATGTGAGAATCCGAAACGGGCGCAGACGCGAAGCATCACTGACATCTAGTGCGTGGTGCTGGGTCTGCAGCCCTGGCACGTGTGAAAAAAAAGGAGGAAAGAAAAGAGAAAGCCTCCAAAGTGGTTAGGGCGGAGCGGCCCAGATCGGCCACAAGGTACGCTGAGCGCTGGGAGTGCCGAGCTGCCTCTTCAGGGCATCACAGAATCACCTGGTTGGAAACGACCCACCGGATCATCGAGTCCAATCATTCCTATCAAACACTAAACCATGTCCCTCAACACCTCCTCCACGCGTCCCTTAAGCACCTCCAGGGAAGGTGACTCAACCACCTCCCTAGGCAGCCTCTTCTAGTGCCCAATGAACCTTTCCGTGAAATTCTTTTCCTAATGTTCAGCCTGAACCTCCCCTAGAATCATAGAATCATAGAACAACCAGGTTGGAAGGGACCCATCGGATCTTCTAGTCCAGCCATTCCTATCAAACACTAAACCAAGTCCCTCAAGACCTCATCCACCCGTGCCTTAAACACCTCCAGGGAAGGGGAATCAACCACCTCCCTGGGCAGCCTATTCCAATGCCCAATGACACTCTGTGTGAAAAACTTCCTCCTAATCTCCAGCCTAAATCTCCCCTGGCGGAGCTTGAGGCCATTCCCTCTCGTCCTGCCCCCTGTCACTTAGGAGAAAAAGCCAGCTCCCTCCTCTCCACAACCTCCCTTCAGGTAGTGGTAGAGAGCAATAAGGTCTCCTCTCAGCCTCCTCTTCTCCAGGCTAAACAACCCCAGCTCTCTCAGCCGTTCCTCATAAGGCCCGTCAGCCCCTTCACCAGCTTTGTTGTTCTCCTCTGGACTCACTCCAGAGCCTCAACATCCTTCTTGTGGTGAGGGGCCCAGAACTGGACACAGGATTCAAGGAGCGGTCTCACCAGTGCCAAATACAGAGGGAGAATAACCTCCCTGGACCTGCTGGTCACGCCATTTCTGATACAAGCCAAGATGCCACGCTGCTGGCTCATGTTCAATCCCTGTCAACCAACAACCCCAGGTCCCTCTCCTCCAGGCAGCTTTCCAGCCAGACTTCTCCTAGTCTGTAGCTCTGCATAAGGTTGTTGTGCCCCAAGTGCAGGACCCAGCATTTGGCCTTGTTAAACCTCATGCCGCTGGTCTCTGCCCAGCGGTCCAGCCTGTTCAGATCCCTTTGCAGAGCCTCCCTACCCTCCAGCAGATCCACACTTCCACCCAGCTTAGTGTCATCTGCAAACTTGCTAAGGGTGCACTCAATGCCTTCATTCAGACACTGAACAGGGCTGGACTCAGCACTGAGCCACTTGGAACCCTCTTCGACTGGAGCACCTGGGCCACTGGAAAAGTTCCAGCCAACAGACTCTGTATCCAAATCTTCATATCAACACCAGGCATGATGGAAATCAGCTGAGCTGGAGGTGAAAAATCTCCATCTTATGTTTAATGAAAGGACGTTCCTTGGGACCAGATCCTACTGTAGCCTATCTTATAAAAGCCCTGAAAGCTATGAATGTGCCCCTCACCCACTGAAAGCACCCTAGAATTGCTTTCCAGATGTGCAAGGACCCATTCACATAGTTCTGACTGCAAGCCGAGGCTATTCCACCCCTTACTTCCATGTACAGGTGCACCCTCAGGTAGGGCTGCATCCCTCTGTGTTTTAATGCCTACAGATGCTGCATGACAGCCATTAAGTTCATCTCAGCAATATGGCTTAAGAACTCAGACTAGCATTCACACATGCTAGAGGAACCACTTGGGATAAGCCATTCCTAGGGCAGATGTGTCCCCCAGCTCAGGAGACCCACAATTCCCAAAGCTATTGCCTTGCTCTGCTGTTCTATATGCCAGAGCAGGTTTCCTCTGGTTTTTAAATGACTGCAATGCAAACAGAAGTGCTGAGTGTTGACCCTTCCCTAGACATAACAAATTCAGGGCCATCAGTTTTTCAGACTGAATCAATGTGGTGAAAATTCCTTTGAGTTAATAACATAATTCAGAGCCAGGCAGTGTTTCAGCCACATCAAAAAAATTGTTGTTTTCCTCCCAAAGTGAAGTGGGCTTTCCACCTTCCCCAGAGGCTTGCATAACAGCAGGGACACAGAAAGTAACATGCCAAGCTGAGAAGTCCCTGTGCTCAGTCATGTTCATGAAGGGTGTATGGGAATTTCTGCTGTGCTGGCAGCTTCTCTCTGCCAGGCTCGAGATGGGATCATGCAGAGTTGACAGCACAGTGTTCTCACCCACTCCTGTTGTGCTTAGAGCAAACCTAGAAACTGCTCTTAAAACACTGGGGATGAGCCTTGCTTCTCAGTTGTTTCTGGAATTCTGGCTCATGGGACTCATCAGTGGCTCAGTGAATCTAGTCCACCACCATCAAAACTAGAAGGCACAGGGAGGGCATTGCATTCTCACAGTCATGGTTTGTATTGCCAGCCCAGAACCTGGATCCTCCCTTTCACAATAAGTAATTAGAAGCCCTGGAGTTCAAAGACAAAGTTGTATTTGCTTCCTTTTGCAGTCCTGTCCATTTTGACTATACAAGGACATGGTAGCTCGCTCACATTTGTGGAATGACTGGGGACAAAGGTCCCATGTGCCACCCAAGCTGGGAAACGTTGTCAAGGACATGTCCCATGCAACCTAAGTGAACCACAAGGATGTGTTGAAGGAGTGATCCATGGATGAGAGGTTCTGGACAGCCTTGGAGGAGTAGCGGGCAGCCCACTCGGGCACTTACAGGTCTGCCAACTGCAGATGGTGAATTTATAAAGCTGGCCTGCCATCTCCTGGAAAGGCTGTGAGCAGCCCAGACAGGACTGGACAGGTGATCTTCCCCAGCTTCTCTAACTGCATCCTAGGGCTTTAGGGGGCTTCTGCCCTCATTCCTGCCCAGGCACCCCAGGAAAATCGGCCCCACGCCTCACCTGTCATTTTAAGACTTCCTTTGCACTCTGTGAACTTGAGAAAATGTTCTAGTAATGCTTACATGAAAGCCAGCAAAGGAAAAGCATGTCAGCATGCACCTGTCTGACGTTCCGCTGCAAGACTCCTCCAGACAGGGCCAGCAGCAGGTGGATGTGAGCTCTGCAGCTCCACTGTACCGTCTGGCAGCCGCTGCTGGGTGCTGTGGGGTGCAGCAGGGAGAGCTGAATGTCACCCCAGCTGGCAGAACACTTGTGCATTGATCTGCAGTGTGGGAATTAGTTGATAAGTTTTGCTGCAGCTGGTGTGCATGTTTAATTATCTTGCCATATAAATCTGTCATGTATTGAGAAATAATATGTAGACAATATCCAGACACGATGCTTAACTGTCTAACAAGATATAGTTGGCAATGATAACCTGATGGGAGTCTCCAGACATGGTTGAATACATCAAGAAAAATATAATGAGCAACCTTGAAGATATTTATATTCTTTGTTTAAAAACAGTATATATAGTCGTCTTCTGTAAGATTTTATGCCTTTTTTAGAAGGGCATCTAATTCAGTGCTGAATTATATAATAAAGATCATTATCTTTGCTTCAAAGACTGTCCTTTTTAATAATTTTACTACTGAATGAGTGTTTCTGACAGCAGCAATGTACCCAAAATGAAAGGACATGAAAAAGTTGTTCAGGAGTGTTTTGAGGTCACCCAAGGTGGCTTTCAAAGTATTGTAAAGCTTTGGTGGGTTTCAGGACTAGAAAGGAGGTGACAGTGTGCAAGATTTGTATAAAGACAGTCTGACCTTTAAGTGTCAGTATACACTGTCTAGTCTTGCCCTTAAAAAAACCACAACACTATGAAAATACTGTAGTATTTCCCGCAGAAGACATGTTTTTTACTGTAACAGCTACAGCCTCTAACAGCAACCACCTGTAATCCATTATTTAGCCTGAGGAGGCATGGGGAAATGTAACATTTGCAGAGCACTTTGTACATCAAATACTGTTCGTGCCAGCTTGGCAAAGGTGCAACTTTTCCTGCAACTCCTGTGCCACATCATTGTGTGAGGAGAGTACAATCAACTGCAGTTAAGGCAGTGCTGACCCTGTGCCACAGCCCCAGTGGGCTGCTATTCCCCTTCTCTTGCTGCTAGCACTCTCAAAGCAAGTGATTCAGTGTACCCGTGGCTGATTATTCCATAGACATTGCTGCATTTTTTGATTTTACAGTGGCAATGCACCAGAGTGGTTTTGGGGAAAATACACTGCATTACGGGTCAGGAGGCCTCTCCTCAGAGAGCAATAATAAGAGGACTTTTGGTGAGGTATGCAAATATTTTTTTTTATTGTACTAGATGTGGGTGGGAATGCAGAGCATGGCTATGACAGCAAATGTGCAGATGGAAGATTTTGCAGTTCTAATCAATAAATAGTAAAATTGTAAAGCAAATTAGCTCTCAGGGAGGCATTCAGAGTGGAAAAGTAGGATCCAGATGATAGTTTGGTGCTCTAGTTTGTTTTAATGTCATTCCATGAAATCCTAGAATAGAATCAATAGAATGATTCAATAAATCACACACACCCTTTCCTTTAACAAAATCATATCTAATGCTAATTGGTTTTGTAAAGCTATTTTAGAAACAGCCTGTATTTGATGGTTCACAACCCCAAAGTTTACCTGTGAAAAAATATAGTTGCTAGCACTAATACAAAATTTTTTATATGTAACTATAGCAAAAATTGCTTAATTTTTAATCCACTCAGGTCTATCAACACCTATCTTTAACCATAAAACTTTTCTTCACATTATCATAAAACACATATAAACAATGTCTGTTGTTCTTAACAGGTTAAAACTTGGGTTTCCACACTACAATTAAGGTGAAGACTATAAGTAATGTAGTCAGAAGTTGTCCTGCTGGACAGTCAATCTCCATCCAGTCAAGTCCTCTGTTTCAGGAGTAATTCATTCCATGTAAAACAAAAGGAAAAATTTCTCTGTCCTATTAAAAGGATGGGAGGATCCATCTGGTTAAGATTCAGTGTTTTTTCCTAGAGTAATCCTGAGCCTCCCATGTTTAAACGTTATTGGGCTTTAGCAGTATCATTGGGACACTGCCAATATGAGACAGCTTTACCAGGACTGGTTGTCCAGAATGATATTTAACAGAATATTGGCCTGATTTCCTGTTATCTATGGGTATTAGGGTTGGCGTTGAGGACAAAAAGGTTTTCATTTTAGAGCTTTAAACATAACTCCCACAGGGAAGATGCGAGCATGGAATGCAGTTGCTTGTTAGCATCTTCTCTAGCAGTGCTTTCAGTGTAAGCTCCAAAGCATGAACAGGAATAAGTTTTAATATGGGCTTGTGAATTGTGACTTAACTGTCCATATTAAGGAAACTCTTCAAAATTTTAAATCTTGAACCATAATTAGATAAGGGAAGATGCTAGCATGGAATGCTGCTGCTTCTTTGTGTCTTCTCTCACAGTGCTTTCACTGCTAGCTGCAAAACATGAGTAACAGAACATTTTAGTATAGTCTTGTGAATTATAACATCACTATGCCTATTAAGGCGCCTCTTCAAAATTTTAGATCTTTAAGCATAAGTACCAAAGGGAAACTACTAGGATAGAATGCTGCCAATTGTTAGTGTCTTCTCTGGCAGCGCTTTCACTGCAAGCTGCAAAGCAAGATTAACAGGTTTTAGTATAGTCTGGTGAATTGTTATTTAACTCTGCATATTAATGCTTCTCTGCAGAATTGAATAGCTGGAAACATAACTCCTGTAAAGAAGATGGAAAGATCAAATGCTCCTGCTTGTTAGTGTCTTCTCTGGTAGCACTTTCATTACAACCTGCAAAGCACAACTAACAGAACTTTTGAGTATAACCTAGTGAATTGTGACTTCACTGTGCGTATTAATGCCTCTCTGCAGAACTGAATAGCTGGAAACATAACTCCCGTAGGGAAGCTGCTACGATCGAATGATTCTGCCTGTTATTGTCTTCCCTGATTCAGTTAAAGATGATGGGAGATTAATTCATAACAATTCAACTGCAGTGAAACACAATATGAAACAATGCCTCAGTGTTAAAATGAATCAAAGCAGCTATGCTACAAACGCTTGAAGTGAGATTTGCAGCAGAACATAGAAAAGCTTTACAGAAGGGTACATACAGGAATGTTAAATGGCCACTTCATTAATATTACTAGACATTACATATAATATTGCACTAGAGAATTGTCTGGAGAATGAAAACAAGAAAACAAACTAACAGTTATAAAGTAAATATTTGTTTGAAATGCTCAGAAAAGCAAGTAAAAAGCAGTCAGTCAATGAAATAGATTAAATTTTGGTTTACCTTATAACACATTTTTGAGATTTTTAAAATTTGCATACTGCTGTTAAGGACTGACTGTTCTTATCACAGCAAACCAATAATTAGTTCTATTTTGTTTAGGTAGGGACCAGGTGACCTCAAGAAAATAATTTATTCTGTCTCTGTGTGTCAACAGAACGCACAGTATAACAGTAGTATTTTTTTTCAGTGTGTCTAAGAAAACTACTTTGTTTAAAACTAATTTTATTATCCCTGAATTGCACTATATCATGATATGTTGAAATACTTCATGTTTCATTTAAACATTAAATTTCATAAAGGGTATGAGCGCCCTTCGAGCTCCCTTTATTAAGGTTCTGTAAGTGCTTGGCAAAATATTAGCAGTAAAACCCCCAAACTACGTCACTTTTATTCCAGTATTGCACATAAATCAGTAAGGATCATCAAGCTGAGATGTGTTTCACAAGGTGGAGGTGTTGTTCATGATTTGTAAAGAAAGTGACTGTTGTTAGCTTAAATTAAACTGGATAAACTTCTCTGATCCTGAGCTTCATGAGTTAGAGTAAAACTGGGTTTTCTAATGTGTGTAAATTGCTCCCTAATCCACAAATGAACCCTGCTACACAAATGTACAAGTTTACTTGAGCTGAAAACTACACTTTAGTCTATATGGCAGAGGTAAAGATTAATGTGGCCACATCTGACACAACCTGAAAGTAGAAAAAATTTCAAATGAATTTGCTATCGTTCACTCAATCCTAGTAATTTGGAATTCAGAATTGGGTGATTTCTTGACAATGAGCAAATGGAATGAACAGGTCAAATTTCAGTGTTACTAGATTCACAAATAATGTTTTTTTTTTCCTGTGTCATCTGTCTCTTTTTCATAGATGTACTATTGATACTTAAAAAGGAAGATCATGGAGAGTCAGTTTTATTTTTGCAGGTCTGTTTTTATTTTTGAGGCCAGAGATATCAGCTTCTTACCAGCTATTATCAATGCACTAAAAAGAAGGATGAGGAAATCAATCCTGTATTAATCTACCTTCACATTGATTCTGGGGCTTGGGTCCAATTGAAATTTCTTTCCAATTTAATGTTTGTCTATGAGGAACTGGGAATTCTCTACAGCTAGGACTTTTCATGTTTTATGAATACAACTAACTATGATTCATGTAATCAAGATACAATTTCTGGATCTGCAGAAGCGACTCTCAGAGCAGTAAAGCCTCTTATTTGTAATACAATCGTGCATTATAACTAGAAGGAGCAGCTACTCAATTTTATTCAAGGATCTGCCAAACCTGATGAGAATTCACTGTTGAGAATTGTGCTCTAACTCAGAAATAGAACCCAATATCTTTCTTATTGCTATGGTAGTTGCTTCTTAGAGTTTCTCTGCCATGTGTGTCTCCAAAATGGTTTTCAGCATCTGAGCTGAATATTGGAAACAGGTGGTTCATATAGACAGAGGCTTTTAGAGAGCACACCACTCTACAATATTTTATAGCCTCCTCGTCACCTCAGTGTACTGAGAAAGGTGATTTATGGCTCTTACAACTGGTTACTAGCTGGATCTGACTGCCATCATTAAATCTTTCTAAAGACTGCATTAAAAAATGTTTTCTCCAGACTCTTGTCTTGGAATAGAAGCCAAAGTCAGTGGACAAGGGACATCTGTAAAGCATTTGCTACAGTCCCCCACAACATCCATCCCTCTAAATTGGAGAAATATGAATATAATGGGTGTACTGCTTGGGTGGATAAAAAAATGATTGGATGATCAGGAAAAACGAATGGATGTAATCTATCTGGACTTCTATAAAGCCTTTGACGTGATCCCTCAAAACATTTTTCTCTCTAAGCTGGAGAGATATGGATTTGATGAGTGGACTGTTCAGATGATAAGAAATTGGTTGGATGCTTGTATTCAGAGTGGTGGTTAACAGCTCAATGTCCAGATGGAGAACCATAACAAGTGATGTTCCTCAGGGGTCTGCACTGGGACCAGTGCTGGGACCAGCAAGTTTGCAGATGACACCAAGCTAAGTGGTGCAGTTGTCACACCAGAAGAATGGGACAAGCTGGAGAAGTGGGCTTATGTGAATCTCATGAGGTTCAACAAGGCCAAGTGCAAGGTCCTACACCTGCGTCGGGGCAATCCCCAATTTCATTACAGGATGGGGGATGATGTGATTGGGAGCAGCTCTGCAGAGAAGGACTTGAGGATGCTGATTGATAAGAAGCTTAACATGAAGTGGCAATGTCTGCTCACAGCCCAGAAGGCCAACTGTATCCTGGGCTGCATCAAAAGAAGCATGGCCAGCAGGTCGAGGGAAGTGATTCTGCCCCTCTATTCTTCTCTTGTGAGAACTCATCTCGAGAATTGTGTCTAATTCTGGAATCTTCAACGTAAGAAGGATATGGAACTATTGGAACGGGTCCAGAGGAGGACTACAAGGATGATCAGAGGTCTGGAGCACCTCCCATATGACAACAAGCTGAGACAATTTGGCTTGTTCAGCCTGGAGAAGAGAAGGCTCTGAGGAGATCTTATAGCAACCTTCCAGTACCTGAAAGGATCATACAGGAAAGCTGGGGAGGGACTGTCTGCAAATGCTTGCAGTGATAGGACTAGGGGCAATAAGTATAAACTGGAGGGAGGTAGATTTAGAATCATAGAATCATGGAATCACCAGGTTGGAAGAGACCCACCAGTCTCTTCCTTCAAGCTTGCACATCAGGTGTCCAAGCTGGCAGATTTTTATTGTTATATATTATTCATATGTATTGGGTTAGTATACATAGTCATGACTTCTCAAAGAAGCAGGTTGGGTTAGTAAGATTAGTTCCAAGTATTTATTAACATATATCTCCCCCTCCTTGCACATGTGCTCCTCCTCATGGTAGTGGTCGATGAGGGTCTTTGGTGAGGAGGAAGGAGGGCAGTCTTCATCACATTGAACTTTGCAACTTTTCTTCTTGTGTTTGCTCTTAGACTCTCTGGACGCTTGTCCAAGGTCGCCTCTGGCTGTAGTTGGTTCTTCTTCCTCTTATCATTGCACAAGTCCTTGTTATCTGGCTTAGTTAGATAGTCACTTTCTTTCCCATTCTTTCTAACTGCAGATTTGCTAAAATTCCTCATGCAAATGTAAGTATCCAGGCGCAGCCTAGCTAGAAGATATTATTCAGGCTTATTCTATATTTTAGTTCTCAAAATCACATAAACTATGCATAATATTCAAACTTATAGTATGTTAGTGACTTATAACAAATGATTCCTTCTTTTACAAAGAATCCTGGTTTTAGAGGGATTTTAAAATGTTATCCTGCTTCTCTCTCTCTATTGAAGACATAAAAGCACTTTCAAAAGCTCCCTTCCTCCACCCTTTCCCCCACTTTCTTGCCTTTTTTCCGTTCCTTCTCCCTTCCCCCCTTCTCCTTCCTTTTGTCTCCTTCCCTCTCTTTCTCCCTGTTTTTCCCCCTTTTCCCTTCTTTGCCTCCTTCTCCCTCTTCCTCCCTCTTTTTCCCCATTTTCTCTCCTTTTTCCCCATTTTCTCTACTTTTTACCATCCCAATTTGGGGCCGATTACCCCAAACGGGGATGTCCCACACGCAAAGCAGGAGCCACAGCACAACAACCCTCATCCACCCTGAGTCTGAGCCTGCGCTTCAGAGGAGGGGGGAAGCGAAAAAAGATTCCTTCCAGCGAGAGGAACGCCAGTCGTAGAGGGTTAGCCCAGAGACGTGAGCGGCGCCGCTGACCACCGAGCGCTCCGCCCTCCCCGCTCTCTCCGCCCCTGACGGCTCCACCGGCGCTGCACGACACCCGAGCTGCAGTACCGAGCTTTGGTCACATGAGGGCAGCACTGAGACCCCGCACTAATTTAGGCCACGGTTACAGTTTTCACGGAATCATAGAGTCACCAGGTTGGAAAAGAGCCACCGGATCATCGAGTCCAACCATTCCTATCAAACACTAAACCATGCCCCTCAGTGCCTCATCCACCCGTCCCTTACACACCTCCAGAGAAGGTGACTCAACCACCTCCCTGGGCAGCCTGTTCCAGTGCCCAATAACCCTTTCTGTGAATTTTTTTTCTTAATGTTTAGCCTGAATTTCCCCTGGTGGAGCTTGAGGCCATTCTCTCTCGTCCTGCCCCCTGTCACTTGGGAGAAAAGGCCAGCTCCCTCCTCTCCACAACCTCCTTTTGATAGTCATAGAGAGCAACGAGGTCTCTCAACCGTTCCTCATAGGGCCTGTTCTCCAGTCCCTTCACCAGCTTTGTTGCTCTTCTCTGGACTCACTCCAGAGCCTCAGCATCCTTCTTGTGGTGAGGGGCCCAGAACTAAACACAGGATTTAAGGTGCAGTCTCACCAGTGCCAAGTACAGAGGGAGTGTAACCTCTCTGGACTTGCTGGTCATGCTGTTTCTGATCCAAGCCAAGATGCCATGGGCCTTCTTGGCCACCTGGGCACACTGCTGGCTCATGTTCAGTCCCTGTCAACTAACAGCCCCAGGATGGACACAAAAAGTTGCTGAATTGGCCATAGCAGCAGCAAGCGCAGGCATGCTCACAAAACCCTGATCCTGCTACTCGTCTTTGAAGCCATGGAAATACAAACTGTGTCTTCGATCAGACCAACCAGACCAAGCCGCTCTGCATTTTCCAGGGTGTGACATCACCCCTGGATATTACTCTTGCTGTTTAAATGTGTCTGAGTCTGGCAGGGCTGAAAGCAGGCTATGGTTCACGGACATTCGATATATTCAACTTGTTTCTATAGCATGCATAAAAGATTCCTATATTGCGTGTATACTGGGGCAAGCGGCTGATGCCTTGGTGTACCCGCAATATTAGCAGCAAACACAGAACAAACAGCCGATGTTCTCATTCTTGCTGGCTTGTTAAGACCTTGAAATCTTTATTAAGACCCGTGAGTTAATAACAAAAGAATGCACTAGGTGGAAAACATGAAGATAAGGGACATATCTGTGGAAAAAGGGGGATTGCAATCTATCGCTGTACAGCGGGATTCTCATGGGTGGAAATTCACTGGCATAGCTGTTACTGGATACAGAAGCACTAGATAAGGTTTGCATCCTCTCAGAAAAGTTGATCTCACTTTTTGCCGCATTGAGGGGTCCATGCCTTAATTGCTACACCTGCAGTTATTCCAGTCCTCCCATGCAGGCAATGCTTTGCATATTGAACCCCAGAAATCACCAAAGTTTGCTATTTGGTCCCTAGTCCAGCCCCTTGCTAAGGAGAGGAGTATCACCAGTGCCAGATCTTGTCCTGACCATCACAGTAGCCTTTGTTTTCTCCGTGTCTCTCCTTAATTACAGGCAGGGACCCAAACTGGGCTTTATTTCAGGTCCAGCCTTGCCAGCTCCAAGGAGAGGGGAGTAGTTCCTTCATCTCTTGGCCTCACTCCTCCTAAAGCAGCCAAGGCAGCAGTTATCTTGCCCTGTGGTGTGTTTGCAGATAGGCATGCCTGTGTGCCTCTTTCCAATGAGGATGCAAATCCATCTCCTCCCTGACATGACAAAGATCTGTTCACCAGCACAAGGTCACTCACTATGGAGCAAATGCTCTAGCTTGCAGTGAATGCAGATGGATCAATGCACAAAAGAGGTGACTGAGTTGCATCAACCCAATCAAATAAAGCCTTTTCCTTTGCAAAGCACTAAAGGTTTCAGCAAACCAAGCCAAGGAAAGTCACAATTCACTTCTATATAACATGTTATGTCAGTGCCTGAAGAACCCTTCTGCTACATTGGAAATATCACAGAGCCCTTCAGCTGGCACCAGTCACTGCCATGGTAACAAACCCTGCTCCTTGGCTTGTTTACCTGCTGTGTTCTAACTATGAGCAAAGGACTGGTAATTCCTGCTCACAAATCCTCGCCATAATGCTTGCCTGAGATTGGGCGGGCAAGGATGCACTGTCATTCCCTGGAGGTCTTTGGAAGCAGTATTGGCGATGCATGAGATTTTCCTTCTGCTTTATCGCTGGACTAGTCTAGACAGGCAGCATTTTTCTTTTGGAGTGGAATACCACTGCCACCACATAGCTGAGTGTAGCTGATACGTATTTGCCCATGAAGACAATTTCCATAATCACTAACAAAACTATAATCACCAATAAAAAACAGCAACGGAAGCAACTGGGTACTGGAGCAATGCATCCTATTGTTGTGAAATTCATCCATGAAAAAGCAGTTCTCCTTCTTTTACCTTTAATAGGTAAAGAAAATTGCCATCCATTTGTACTGTGCTGGGTCATCTTACCATTCCAATGGCCTGGGAAGCATGTTATGCCAGGTCTGAGGAGATAGAAAAATCTCTTCTCTATATCTCTGAAAAATTTTCGCATGATGAGTGGGTTCTGCTCCTCATTGTGGGCTATTCACACATGAGTCAGCTATGGTTGAGGTGATTTAAATGTATCATCGTGACAATAAAACCTGCTGGTAGAAAACATTACCTTAATGAGAACTTTTCAGAACAGCTGAAGTGATTGCCCTCCCATCTATAAGAAACTCTTATAGCAGAGCATGGGTGTCTGCTCCAGGGAGGATTTTGAAGCTGCAGGGGAAGCCTGCTTGCACATGTGAACAGGCTTATAAATAATCTGACTGCCACTGCTTGACAAATAACGTGCTAGGGTTGCTCTGCAAAGGGAGTTTCTCTTTCATCTCCCTTCCCTCAGCATTCTGTGTGTGCTGCAAACACAGCCTGTTGCTGTTGTTATTGTTATTGCTGTTCTTACTATATATCACTTTTTAATTGCCTGGTAAATTTGTTATAGCTTGAAAAAAAAACCAAAGGAGGATCTGTAATTTTAAATGCTAAAGATAGCAAGAGTAAAAATAGGGGAAATGCAATACATCTAGTAGGATTATCAAAGAGGTGATGAGGACATTCTTCAGCTTAATTATTTTAAATCAATTCATTTTGTAGAATGTGTAGGTTTATGAATCAGATTAAATGTAAATTGATTCATAATTTCCTTTAATTTTCTGCTCTTTAGAGAATTTAAATCCATACTAACTCAACCTGTACCAATTAGTTACTAAGAGACAGGAGAAAATTAGTATTGGTGAAGCTGGAAGGCTGCCATTTTAATACACTAGACCCCACCTGATATAAGGAGTTTGCAACTGGGACTCAGCAGTGCAGGGCTGCTCCTGGCCCCACAAGCCTCCATCTGCTGCTGCTTGTGTCAGGACACCTGGCATGGGAAATGGAGGGCTCAGAGAAGAGTAAGGTGAGCATGAGTGGAGTGCATGCTCTGAGCTTGTGCCTGCTGCTCCATGGGAATAACAGCAATTCAAAAACTAGTGGGAATGTTAATATCATCCATCACAGTGATGGAGATATGCTGCCCAGTCTCTTCTAGGCAGTTTCAAGTTGCCTTTTGCAAGTATTTTTCCTTCCATTGTTTTTCATTTTCATGTAGTTCTCATCATTTGTTCTCTTGAACTTATTCTTCTGGTGTCGGTTTTCTGCTTCCCAGAATTGCATGTTAAGGGAAATGTATGAATCAATCATGTTGTGCAGTGCTGGGAAAAAAAGGGTCACACTGTGCATCCCAGTACATAAGGACTGCACAGAACTTTTAAAAGCTTCTTGCCCTTCCCCAATGGATGTCCCAAGACAGTTGCTGATGCAAAGTGACACTGTGACCCCAGAAACCCACTCTCTACTGTGGTAAGCTGCACAGGGATGTGCATTGAAGCACTGTGTGAAGGTAACATCAGTATTTGTCATTTCTGCTTTCAAAGAAAAGGCTTTCCTTTAGGAAAGAAGCAAATACTACAGAAGAATTACCAGCTACAGGAAAAAACCATCAGTCCAGGAGGACTACAAGAATAAGGATACCTACAAACAAAATTGCTTTCTTGCTGTTTTTATTTGTACTGAGCTTGTGCTGTAGCTATTTCCTATGCTTGCAGCTGGAAGCTGAGAGAGGGCATGGATGGAGGCTTGAGGAAAGTATGTTCATGCCTTTCTTCAGTGCAAGGCGCTGGCAAGCTGTGCTGCAGTGGTCTGGACTGACCTTGCTGGAAATTCCTTTTGGGCTGTGGCAAAAGCTTTCCTTAGGAGACTGCTCTCATTTCAAGTTGGATGGAAATCAAAGATAAAAAGCACATAGGGAAGATGGCCATGTGGCCAGCTGGCTCTGAGCACTCACTCTCCAACGGGAACATGTTATTACCATTTTTCCTTGTCCTGTATGTTGCCCTTATTGAGACAGCTGTACTGATGTAGGTTGGACAGCTCAAGCACCTCTGCCACTGCCAGAGCTGGCAATAGCCAATGCATGGGACTCAGCACAGATGCATGTGGCCACTTGAATGAGTTACCACTCAGTCCTTTCCTTGGCTGCCATGCTGGATCCTGCAGACAGTGGCCTGGCCAGATGTTGGCAAAGCAAAACACTATACAACCAGAAATAATTCAAGGTGGCATTTACTCCCAGCTGGAGTTGTGTTCCCAGTGGGGAAGGGTAATTACTTCCTTGCAAGAGTGCCAAGGCAGGGCAGATGCATGTTACTCATGTGGGAGATGCAGTTTGTGGGGAACAAGATGCATGGGAACATTCTTGCTGGTGTATTAAGTATACCAAGTGAAACAGCAGGTCATGATAATATTAACCAAAAAAAGCCAAATCAATAGTGGAATACAATTCAGGAGGGAGGGATTCCATGGCTGTTTCTTGCAAGTGCAAACATGAATTATGTCATCAACAGAGCAGTAAATCAGCATTTCTGGACCAGCTACCCAGTTACTGAGGCAGGTAGATGATGGGAACTGTAAATTGGATGCATGCAAATACATAGCATGAAACAGTAAATACCTCCAAGAATTAGTGAGAAATTTCTGGACTGACTTGCAGACTAAGCATCTAAGTATGGGGGCTCATGGGCCATGGAGCAGAAAATGCATCTGGATGCTCTCAGTGTTCACCACCATCCCCAAAGTCCTGCCAGGTCTTCTCAGAGACTGGCAAGCTCCCTGTGACCCCATGGCTACAGCTGGCAGAAATACTGAATGTTTAGTGCAGCTTGAGCTATCTTCCAGAATGCTTCTCCATATGCTGCTCTACATCTCATTCAGGGTTCTTTGGTGTCATGGATCTCTGGGTTCGGACAAAGCTAAGAGCAAGACATGGCCAGCTCCATAATGCTGGTCCTGAGGGTGAGGTAACCATCACGTATTTCCATGTCTTTGATGAGAAAAGCGTTTTTCCTGAGCACACACTATGCTAAGAAATTATGTCAGTTTTGCCTTTTCAACAGTATAACAAACAATGAACATTTTTTATTGCTTTACTGGACGTACAGTTTCTTTCCTTTATCATACTTACAGTGATAAGGGTAAAGCTGTGATTCAGAGCAAAGCTGAAGAATTTGAAGCAATGATCATGGGAGAACTTAGAAGTCTGTGCCCACAGAGGTGATCAGGAAAAGCAACTGAAGTTCTGTATACTTGCAGGGTATATAATCTCATGAGAGCACACTGTGAAAGCCTGCCTGGAGCACACTTTCTCCTGCAGCTTTTTTAAAGGACTTCTACTCATTTTCTTTTTTTAACTTTAGTTCCTTTACAACTATTATCTTTAATTCCAGGTTCTCCTCCTGCTCCATGCATTGTTTGCTCTCCCTGAGGGTTTGCCCATCCACTATCACCTATTTATTACAGCCCTTCTCAGGCACTGCTACACATGCTTACAGATTACAGTGTATGTTTTCTCATTTCAGCATCTGCCTAAGCACAAATGATGGAATTTCCCTGCTTATCTGCAGAGGACACTAACAATTTGTGGGTAATTGGTAGTGCTGAGCCTACCACATTTCTCATTAATCTCCTAGACAGCCAACTGCTCCTACAACTCTTCTTACATTACATTTTTAGCTCTCAGCCCCCTTCTGGGGCTGTCATCTACCCTGACAAAGGGCATTGAGACCCTCTGGACAGAGTCTCACTGGGGGATCCTGAGTCCAGTGACAGTCTTTCAAAGCCAGGTGCTGCTGACCCAAGGCAATGGCACACTCCAGAAGTGTCTTTGCAGTCCAGTCTCAGGAATCCAACATACAGGATGAAGGAGATGAGAGCCTCAAAACTTTGCTGTAAAGCTAGCACTCTCCACGTGTTTGTGAATCACTCCCTGTGGCCAGCACCACCCTGAATGCTATTCAGAATATAACTGCTATTCCTCTTTCCCTGCTATGGGAGAAAAGCATTGGAAGAGGGGATGGTATCTCCTGTGGGATGCCTGGGATGGTCCAGAGCAAGGTTTCTGCACCTGCCCCTCCAGTGCCAGGCTGGCAGGCCTCTTCCAGCATTGTTCCATGGAGCAGCAAAGATGGAGTCACCGCCTGGCTAGTACTGGTGTGCACAAGGTGTGTGACATTCCCCACACCAACCATTCCTCAGATTTGGAGCATTCCACATAAATCTGGTTTAGAAGCTGTCCTTTGTTTTTTTGCTTGTCCTAGAGGCTTGGACTATTTTAATCTAGGCTGAATAATGCTATTAATGCCAAGTGTTGATTCACAATATCTGCTTTCTTAACCATAAGTCATTTAATATTTCATTTTATGTTGCTTTCAGGGTTACACAGGTTGTTTCACAAACAAGAGGCTGAGACAGTCATTAGTGTGTAAAATCAGAAAGGCATGCATCAGTAACCATGGCAACTCAGGAGAGAACACCAATATCTAGTAAAATCAAGAATTACGTTTACATGAAAATGCTGAAGTAGGAGAGATTCTCTCTGCTGCGGGATTGGAGTACATTCAAAAAGGAAAAGAAAGGTCTGAAATACTCACTAAGCCCACCCAAACCTGGGAGTGCAGGCAGTACGGCTGTAGTGTGGCATCCCCACATGAGGGCAAGTCTGATTTTGTTTGAAAAAGAAATGCATATAAAAACTGAGCCTGCCAGCCTCATCTAAAGGCTTCTGGTGCTGTCTCTGAACCACTCCACCTGTCCATGGGGATTTGTCTTTCCTACAAGCAAGGCAATGCCATAACATAGCTCACGGAGCAGCAAGGCTCCAAGCAGACGGTATCTACCAGAGGATGTTTGAAGCATCATCTGTAACTGATAGTCTAAAAACAATGTTACCAATTTGGGCCCTCTCATGATGTTAGGTGTCAGATGCCAGCGCAGCTACTTTCTGGACAGTTTGTATATGGAGTTGTTAGCTGCACTATATGAAGCCATCAGAAAGTTCCTCCTAAATAATTCAGGCTATCTTGTTGACAACTTGCATATGTAAGGACTTTTCCTCACCACCATGAGTAAAATGTTTGATCTGTACTCCTGAAAGCTTGTTGCCTCCACAGTATTTTCCCTATTCCTTAGATATTTGAGAAAACATAAATAGAATAACATCACTGGGGAGAAATTCTTAGATGCCAATTCCCCCATGGAGCAATGAGGGCTGAGCCCTGTTTGTCAGGGCCAGAGAAGTTACACGTGTGACAGGTTAGAATTAATCTACAAGCCATCTGTTCCCAAGCCCAGATGCTACTCCAAGAATGGCAGTTGCTTGCACTGAGCAGGTTTTTTAATGCTGTGCTGAACAAAGTGCTATAACTTCCTCAGCAACTCAGTAAAAGGAAGGAAAAAAAGAAAATGAAGTTTTCTGGAAGAAGCTGTTTCTCAAAGCCTGATATAGCGATGCTAACAACCGTGATTACGTTTGCCCTATTCCCTGTTACTTCTCAAGTGTAATCAGCCTCAAAGCGTTCAAGTGGAAATCTTCTTTTTTGCTTTACACCTGTCACACCCCAAAGTAGACAGAGTAGGACCCAGAATTGTATTTAAACATTTAGTTTATTAACTATAATGTTACAATTCTAAGTCAAGGATATAACCTTATGCCTAGGCCAATATTAGCATTCTACAAGGGTTGAAAAGGGCTATATGACCTGAACGGAGTTTGGTGATAGAGTCTTTACATGTTTCCTCGAAGTTGCTGCAGGTGAAATTTCTGCAAGTGCTCTGACACAGTGCCTGTGGGTTCTGAACAAAGTTGGTGGAGTGGTCTCAGGCCAGATGAGAGGGAGCTTTGGTTTGTGCTTGCTCCTGACATGATTGAGAGCAGCCCTGCAGAGAAGGACTTGGGAGTGCTGGTTGATGAGAAGCTCAACATGAGCCAACAATGTGGGCACTTGCTGCTGAGATGGCCAACCATATCCTGGGCTGTATCAACAAGAATCATGACCAGCAGGTGGAAGGAGGTGATTCTGTCCCTCTGTTCCTCTCTTGTGAGTCCTCACCTGGAGTATTGTGACCATTTCTGGCATCCTCAACATCAGAAGGATATGCAACTGTTGGAACGGGAACAGACAAGGGCTACAAAGATGATCAGAGGGCTTGAGTACCTCTGCCATGAGGATTGTCGGAGAGTTTTGGAGCTGTTCTGCCTGCAGAAGAGAAGAGACCTTATAGCGACATTCTAGTACCTCAAGAAAAGCTAGGGAGGGACTTTTTACAAGCGCATGTAGTGATAGGACTATGGGGATTGGCTATAAATTGGGAGGGGGAAGATTTATATTAGACATTAGGAAGAAATTCTTTACAATGAGGGTGGTGAGGCACTGGAACAGGCTGCCCAGGGAAGTTGTTGATGCCTCTCCCTGGAAGTGTTCAAGGCCAGGTTGTATGGGGCCTTGAGCAGTGATGTAGTGGAAGATGTTCCTGTCTATGGCAGGGGGAATTGGAACTAGATGATCTTTAAGATACTTTCTAGCCCAAACCATTCTATGATTCTATGAAATCCAGCTTTGGAAGGGTGGGGTAGTGCACTGAATATTTGCTGCAAGGATCATCCCACCACCAGCAGGAGTCTCCCTTCCCCAGACACAACTGAAGGAGGCAGTAGTGCCCCAACCATTCAATGACTGCACTTTTCAGCACAGGAGAAGCAAAAAGGTTCCTTGTTTTTATGGGTTTGAGCTTCTCTTCATGTATTCCTGGCCTTGGGAAACCCCTCTTGCTTTCCCACTTCACTTGCTCTAGCTGCAGCCACAATGTGTGGGCAGAGGTTGCCCCCAGTAACTTTGTACTTTAGGGAGGGAGAGTTCAGTGCGATGGACAGAATTTTCCCCCTTTCAGGAGTGATATAAGAGGAATTTACTTTGGTGTCATGTCCAGTTGTTTTTAAAGATTCCTTTCTTCTCTGATGTTTACTCCTTTGATGTGGTTGCTTTGATTTGCACTGTAGAGGTTGTATCAGAATCCTTTCACTTTTTCAACCTCGAGGGATATGGTGTTTAGGGTACAAGCAGTGTTCCGCCACATGGCCCAGCCTGCTCTCTGTCTTGCTGCAGCATCCCATGAGGTAATATATACTGCTGGTGGCAGCTCCCAGGGAATAAGCGTGGAGCTTCATGGAGCAGTCCCAGCCCTGAGAGTGAATGCTGCTAGGGCAGATGGCTTTCTGCTTTTAGTGGGATTGCCCTGATGCCTGTTTATTATTTAAAATTATACCCCTGCTCTCTTTGAACCATCTCAATAAGAAAATAATACCACAGAAGACAAGCATCTGTGGGGTGCCACCAGAATTACCATCACTCTGTGGAGCCTTTCTTCTTTCTAAGTACTTTGATATCTATCTATAGCCAATTTTCAGCCCACAGACTGTACACATCTGTACGTTGTGTGTGCATTAATCAGACTAATGGGTGATAACATGGGAAGTGCCTATATGTAATGTCAACACATTTACTTTTATCAATCAAACTTGTAACTATATTGGAAAAAAAATAACATGCAGGGTTTGACCGGATTCATTTTCCATTAATGTATACAGACAAATTAATTTTGCATTAAAATGTACAGACCATCAGCTGGGGTGGTCTCACATGCTTTGCAAGCTGCTCTGCCTCTCACTGGCATTCATCTTCCCACAGGTATTCGCTCCTTACCAACTCCGTATACTTGGCTCCTAGAGATGTCGCTGTGAAAGCTGATTTTACAGAGAAATGATCTGATTCTTCAGGCTCGTCAAGTGGAGAGGCTGTCACAGAGCCACTTTGCATGACATCAGCAGAAGGCACTTCTATCCCAGAGGTCTGGTGACTGTCACTTCTTAGGCAACAGTGGGAAGAATACCCTACTGGAGATAATTTGGTTTCTGCTTTGTGAGTTTGCTTCATTTTCCTGCACCCTGCTGGGATAGAGACAGTCTTTGCTTTAAACAGCTCATCAGCCCTGATTATTGACTGTACTCCTCTTGTCAGTGCCAAATAGAAGAATATGGCAGCAAAAAACAGCCCCACAATGCAAAAACCTGCTTTTGGTTCATGCCTGGTTTGCAAAGCTGCTGCTGGTCACTGGGGAAAGGAACTGGCAGGGAGAGAAGTGAAATAATTCACAAGGTTTTTAATCTGCTCCCCAGTATGACTCAGGATCTCACCACATCCCCTGGAAGCATCATGGTGAAGCTGGCAGAGGCGGCTTGTGAAAGCAGAGGTCTTAGAGAAAGCATTCTACCCACTAATTGCAGCCTGTCTGAGGTCTGGACAGCCAGCCCCGTGGAGACAGCTTTCTTCAGAGGCAATGTGGCTCTCTTTAAGTTTCTGTTTCCTGGGCAGGAGATCGGCAGTATGATGCTGAAAGCCCAGAAGATGTTTTATAGATGGAAAAAATGGCTGAGTTTGGAAGCTGTAAGATGAAGTCTGGTGATGGCCTCAATGGAAAATGGCCTCAATGGTAAATGGCCTTGGATGTTATTGTATACATGGATTAGATGGAATATTAAATTAAGATGTTTCATGCAATGTAGAGGTTATGAGTTTCATGGGAGAAGGACCAGCCCAGAAAGCAGGGAAGGTTCCTATACCAGCATCCCTGTGCCAAGAGCTGTGCAGTACTGCTGGGAGCCAGCCCCCAAGCTTCCTGAAGAAGGACAAGGCAGAGCTGCTGACAGCACCTTTCTAATGGGAAAGTTCACAACAGGCCTTGAATTTCAGGTAGATGTAAAGCACACAAGGTTAGGATTTAGTGTCTAGGAAAAAAAAAGGCACAGAGGAGATAATCTTTGTAACGTCTGGAGACTGGGACTCCTGATTAGCAGACCCCACAACCATCAGGGAGACACTGGCACTGGAGAGGAGAGGTAGGAGGCTGCAATGACCGCATCTAATGCAGTCTGAGAACAGACAACTTGGCAGTCTCTCTGAGAACAACAGTGTGCTGGAGGCTGCCTGCAGAATAAAGCAACTGAAATTTCACAGCTCTGTTATCATGCTGTGAAAGGCAAGCAGGCCTCTCCTCTCAAAATAAATACTGCTAGCAAGATCTACATGATTAGATGGCCCAGAAAAACTCACCTGCAATATAGGTACAGCAGGAGCAGCTTCCTGATGATGCCAGGAGATGCTAATGATCACATAAAAGGAGAACAGGATGCTGCACTGCACCCTCCACTACAGGAGGCAGCCTGGGAGTAAGCAAGGAAGGGCTTGTGCCAAGTCTGTGGGGCCGTGGCCTGCATAAGTCCCTGCACAGGGAGAACATTAGATGTGGGCTGTTGTTATCTCCCCTTGATGTGAACACCCCTACCCTGTGCTGCCTTCATTCCGAGCCCTGTGAAAGCTGTACATCTCCCCACAGCATCCAAGAGAGAGCATTACGGTTAACAAGACTTTAAGAAAAGCAACAGCTCACATCCCCTTGATCTTGAAAGCTGTGATTAAGTGCTTCTAAGGCCGTTACAAGCCCTCTAGGGCAGTCTGGCAAAGCAGCTTGTGCTGGAAATGCCGCTGTAGTGGAGCTAGGAGGACTTTCTGGCTGTCTGGCAGGTGGGAGCAAGGACAGGAGCTCCTTGACAGTGCCACAGCGTCAGGAGATCCCTGGGAGTGACTGCTGCTGTGGTGGCTCCAGGATCCTCCAGGCTGGTAGTTCTTTCAGTGCCTTTGCTCAAGGACAGAGGACACATCTTTGAAAAAGCACCTAAATTTCGTAGAAGCCTGCATGCCCTTGGCAGTCTTTATGAAGCCCACAGTTGTATAAACACCCCACAATGCTAGTGGTGGGCTCCAGGGACCCAAGCAAGCTCCAGCACCTGTCATTCTTCCTTTGCCTTGCCAAAAAGGTAAGACAGTGGCTGCCAAGGCCGCAGTGGCTCTGTCAACCATGAGATGCCAGGGAACTGTCTGCATTTTCTTCATCAGAATGACCTACATCCTCCAAATGTTTTCCAGCACCTCTCTGATCAGTAATTAGTTTCCTGTGAAAGAAACAACACTCATGTCTGGGATGACTTTCTTAGTAGGGAAGTTGGATTGTTCCATGCTGGTAAAGCTTTGCAGAACCGTGCTGTGAAACATTGGAGATCATCTCCAGAGGGCTGTCAGGTGTCATTTACTTCCTTGCCATCTCTGGCAAGACATGAGAGAAGACTCATTGCAGCTTAGGGGAGTGGGAGACTATTTACCAACCCATGGACTGATCTGGTATATGAGCATCATACTCCATCATCCTGCACCTGCATGGCTCAGGGAGCAAATGCAGCATCCCGACTACTCCAGCAGCTGAGAGCTGTCTCAGGAATGCTGCCTAGGTGGAAAACAGAGTCTGGTCATCTCTTATCCCCTTGTGTACATAAAGGCTCAGTTTTCTGTCCTAATTTAGGTGCATTTGGGGGAAATCTGATAATTTCGCTGTATGTGAAAATACAGCAATTTGCTTTCCACAAAAACAGATAGTTTGCCAAGACCTCTGAGGAATCCCTGCTCTCTCCTATACCTCCAGCTTAAACTCTTTTAACCAGCATTCTAGATCCAGCTCTGCAGCACCTCTGCCTCCTTTTGTTCATCTGATTTCAATAAGGAAGAGGAGGAGATTTTGGCTTAATTCTGTTTCTGCTGCCTTCTGGCTTTGCAGAAACACAAGCCCCTGAAAAAACAGCAGTCAGAACTGTGTAATTAAGGAAAAAAGGCACTCCACATATCACTGGCTTTAGAGAATGGTGCTTTCCCCTCCATCTTGGGGCTTTCTTATTGCATCGGTCTCTTGCTGGGGGCACGAGTCACATTGGTTCTGGTGATGAATGAAATTCACTTCAATGCGAAACAGGAAATAAAAAGCCATTCACTGACAAGACAGCTGCAGAGGCACAGGTCTTAGGGCAATGATCCTCTGTGCGTTTTTCTGCTCTTGCGCTTTTCACAAGCAGCTCCCTTTTAATTAGATGGGACACAGTTCTAAGTCAACTATAAATTATAGTATCAAACTAATAGACTGTAATCATATTCTGGCTTTTATTGGTCTAGGATCAGTTGCTGGCTGCCATGGGAACTGCGAATTCAACATAGCTCCTTGTCTCTGATTTGTAGGCATCAAATGAAGGGACAGGAATCACAGAATCACAGAATCACCAGATTGGAAAAGACCCACAGGATCAACGAGTCCAACCATTCCTATCAATCACTAAACCATGCCCCTCAGCACCTCATCGACCCATCTTTTAAATACATCCAGGGAAGGCGACTCAACCCCCTCCCTGGGCAGCCTGTTCCAGTGCCTAACAACCCTTTCTGTGAAAAATTTTTTTCTGATGTCAAGCCTGAACCTCCCCTGGTGGAACCTGAGGCCGTTCCCTCAGCTGCTCCTCCTAAGACTTCAGCCCCTTCATCAGTTTTGTCACTCTTCTCTGGACTCACTCCAGAGTCTCAACATCCTTCTTGTAGCAAAGGGCCTGGAACAGAACACAATATTCGAGGAGCGGTCTCACCAATGCTGAGTACAGGGGCAGAATAACCTCCCTGGACCTGCTGGTCACGCTGTTTCTGATACAAGCCAAGATGCCATTGGCCTTCTTGGCCACCTGGGCACACTGCTGGCTCATGTCAATGCAACTCATGTCAACTCCATTCAGCTGTCAACTGCTGAATGGAGCAACATTTGCTCTGTGCTGGGGCTGTTCGCAGGAACAAACTGCCTTTGTCCCTGGCCACATGCCCCACAGCAACCCACTTCACTGCAATGCACCTCTGTAGGACACAAAAAGGAGAAGCTTCCTGAATGTTATTCAAGGGGTGTGAGAGAAGTAGGGCAGGGGAGGCATTCCCTGGGTCCCACAGCGTTCCAAAATGCAGGGCAGTGCAGTGGGCCATGACAGAGGAGAGAGAAGAGCAGGAGCTGCAGCCTGCACCACCTCAGGCTGCTTGTGGGCAGTAGAGAGAGTGCAGCATAGGATGCATTCACAAATGCAATCAAATGGAAAGAGAGACAAGATGGAAAGAGAGAAAGATGACTTGGTCTTGGTTGCCATTGGTGTTTCAAGCTTGGCAGGAGGTTGCCCTGGGCTGGAGTGCATCCCAGCTGGGTCCAGCCAGCCAGCTGGCTTCGGTTCTGAATGATGAATATTAAACAAAGCCCAGGTAAGCCAACCCCCAACCCAACTGCCTACACCCCCTGCACCACAGGTGTGCCTCAGCAGCCACTCCCCAGCTCCTCAGCCAGAACTGTTCTACATCTGCAGGTCTGGGCTTGGGGAACACCTGCTGGGATCTGGGTGAAAGTAAAGATTCTCTGCCAAGTGTGTTACTGTCTTTCTGTAGCAAGATACCCAAGTGCAGCCACAAAAAAAGACTGTGATGATGCACAGCTGTGGGTGACCCAGGGAACAAGGATCCCTGCGTCCCACTGGTTGCTGCCTGGCTAGCTGCTCTCTTCCTCTGTCTTGTCTTCTTCTAGAATTTGGGGTGTTCTAAAGAGAAAAAAAAAGCCTGAAAAAGGAAAGATTCATTATAACTACTAGGCTGAAAGTCGTCTTCTCTGCCTGCCTGGACCTGCTTCATGATGTCCTTTTTAACAGATTTGTCCGTGATCTGTAAGTAAAGGCATTGAACATGAAATCCCAGGCCCCAGTTGAGACTTTCTCAAACAAATCCCTGCTGCTTTTTTTTTTTTTAATTACAGTGATGTAGGACATGGTCAGAAGCAGCTAAAGCCTGGCAAACTAATTAATGTCAATCAGCATGGTTTCTGGGTATTGGCCTTGTCAATCAAACTTGATATTGTGAGTTGGTGAGATTACTTTCAGTTCTCAAAGCTAATGCTTTACAAAGAAAATTTCTTTCCTGAGGCACTCATTAAAATAGTCCTTCAGGAGTGAGTAAAAGGGCATATTTAAAAGTTCTTTAGGCACTGAGAATTACAGATAGATCCTTCACTAAATCCCAGTTATTACTGCAGCAGATTAAGTGTTAAGCTTACTACTGTGCTCCTGAGAACTGTGGTAGGTGCATCTCACCCCACCTGGACCAGCATGCCACTGGGAATGTGCCCTACAGAGGTCCAAGCAGGAGGAGATGGGTATGGCAAGCTGCTCAGCCCAGTAAAGAGTTGATGAAATGGGCATTGTGGCAGTGTTTAAGCAGGACGGGGGCAGGGTTCCTTCTATAGATAGACTGGAGTTCTGACAGGGTGGTTTGTATGCTTGGGAAAAAGAGTAAGAAGCAGAAACCTGTTGTAAGCTTGATCCTGACAAAAGCAAATGCCCAGAATGCTTTGGAAATACTGGGTTTGTAAGTGAGGAGACCTGCTGCAACCATGCTATTCGCAGCAGTGACACTACAAGGCCTCAGATATTAGCTGAATGCAGGCATTGACAACCTTTCCAGCATCCCGCCTAAACTTGCAGAAGAATAGACCCAACTGTTAAAGCACATCCCTTCCCTTGCAAGTCTATGTGCCCTGAACCTGGTGCTGCTCTTATTAAAACAAAAAACAAAGGGTGCCTGCATTAGGATGGCACAAGCACAGTTGCTATAAGCACTCAATGCCTTTTAAATCCTGAACCCTGCAGCACTTGTGTTCTTTGCATATGATAGTATGTATGCAATATTCTACTTTTAAGAAAAAAATAAATAAAGGAGTAACTCCATCAGACTGAGCCCCTGGAAAGCACCTGGCAGACGTGCGATGCAGACAGGATCTTGCAGGGAACAGCCAGACATGGTAAGTGATGCTTAGAAGCTCCAGGAGACCAAAGTAGGGGTGGCACAGGCTGCAGGGTACCACTGGGCTGGTGACATCACATTCCCAGCAGAAAACACTTGGCCCATTGACAGTGTTGTGCCTAGGAGGTGTGAGACTCATCACCCTCCACACTGCGTGGGCAGCACTGTGACAACTCCTTCCTATGCAGAGCTAGAGAGGGTTGGAAACTGGCCTCCATCCTGATGGCATTTATAGGCCTCCCAGGGTCTGAGAAAGATTGGCATATTATTCAGCAACATCATCAAATATTACAGTTCAGCCAGCAGGTCTCTAAGTAGACATCATTAAGTTTATCTGTGTGATTACTGAGGATCATATTATTGAGCTTTGGAACTGTATCATTTCATCCTTTCTGAATGGTTTACAGTCCTTTGCCACAGCCTGTCAGCTAGAGATGTATGAAGGACCACAGCAGCCTGAACTCAACTCGGGTTGCCAATGAGCTAGGAAGTCAAGCAATACAATGCCTCACAGCCCAGGTAGCCTCATCACATAGAGAGTCACTGGGAACAAGAAAACACAGGAGAAGAGGGAGCCATTAATGGAAGCAGAGGGATTTTTATGACACACTTATTTCCATAGTACAAAATCATATGTTGATATTATGGTGGAAGATCCTTTGCCCAGTTTTTACTTGAAGACATATATTATCTAAGCAAATGCTTAATTGGTTCTCACTGAACACTGGTCATTAGACATCAATAAAAGAAGACTCCTAAAATACAGGCTAAATACTCTTTCCAGAGCAGTGTGGTGATTATGGTTGCAAAATAGACTTGCTTCATTGCCTTCACCCAGGGAGCATGGTTTAGTGGTGGACTTGATAGTATGAGGTTTGTGGTTGGACTTGATTACCTTAAAGGTCTTTTACAACCTTAAGAATTCTATGATGCTTTTTTTGCTGCAGTCCATTTTCTTCTTGGTGTATGGCTCCTTTGAACAGAAGTCACCATTGCTGCGGCTGGAATAATGTGGTGATAATTAATAAATTGTGTTTTCAAAATTCCTTGCATTAGCAATTGGGCAGGTGATTGCACAGGGGCTTCTGGGGTGTATATCTGTAGGCAAATATTTGCCACGAGATTTTATTATAATGATGCTCCTTTCCCATCTCAACTACATTCCCACCCCTGCCACTGGGTCGTTCTATGAGTTTCTGTCTCTGTTGCACTTAGTGCCCATAATGGATTTGCATTTTTATATACATTTGAGGGTAGATTAGATGGGAAGAATCCATGTGGAGGACCACAGCTGTAAGGACAGATTTTGGAAGATGCTTTACCACTTCCCTCAACAAGGTACAGTGAAGTCCCATTGGGCCATACACAGGCTGTGGGCTTTTCCTCTGGGATACACAAGTATGGAGGCTCTGGACATCTTCTTCACTTGTTTATTTATTTAAATGGTGATCTGCCTTCCTTTGAGGTGATGTTTCTGCTATCTGTGGCATTTTTACTTTGAAACCTGCCTTCTGACAGCATCCCAGCTCCAGTAACAGGATCATCACTTCTTCACATAGGCCAACAGAACAGAGAATGGTTCGAGATGGAAGGGACCTTAAAGGGCATATAGTTCCAATCACCCCGTCATAGGTAGAGATACCTCCCAGTAGATCAGGCTGCTCAAGGTGCCATCCAACCTGGCATTGAACACTTCCAGGGACAAGGCATCAACAACTACCCTGGGCAACCTGTTCCAGTGCCTCACCCCCCTCATCATGAACAATTTCCTCCTAATGTCTAGTCTAAATCTTCCCCTCTCCGATTTACAGCCATTCCTCCTAGTCCTATCACTTGTAAAAAGTCCCCCCTCAGCTTTCTTGTAGGCCCCCATCAGGTAATAAAAGGCTGCGACAATCTCTCCTCAGTGGCTTCTCTTCTCCAACCTGAAAAAAAAAACACTAGCTCTTTCAGCTTGTCCTCATATGGGAGGTGCTCCAGTCCTCTGATCGTCTTTCTAGCCCTCCTCTGGACCTGTTTCAACAGATCCGTATCCTTCTGATGTTGAGGATTCCAGAACTGGACAAAACACTCCAGGTGAGGACTCACAAACAAGAAATAGAGGGACAGAGTCACCTCCCTCAACCTGCTGGCCACACTTCTTTTGATGCAGTGCAGTACACGGTTTGCCTTCCAGGCTGTGAGTGCATATTGCCAACCCATGTTGATCTTGTCATCAACCAGCACTCCCAAGTCTTTCTCTGCAGGGCTGCTCTCAATCCTTAAATACTTGCCAGCTCTGTTCCTACTCCTTGTCCCTGAGGACCATAGCCTGGGGGCTCCTACTGAGTAACTCCTTGAAGAGCTGGAAGTCTGCTTTCATGAAATTTGGGGTCCTGACTATACTCCTTGTTTGTCTCGCATCCCTCAGGACCTTGTACTCCACCAGCGCAGGATCACTGCAACTCAGGCTGCCTCTGATCTTGACACCACTGGTGAGTTCACTTATATTAGTGATCATGAGGTCCAGTGTTGTATCCCCTTGGACAGGTATGTTGATTACCTGCGTTAAGAAATTGAATGCACCCTAGGAGTCTCCCAGATTGTCTACTGGTGATCATCAGGTCCATTATTACATCCCCATTGGGTGGGGTTGTCTATTAGCTGGGATAAGAAATTATCTTTGATGCACTCTTGCAGTCTCCTGGATTGCCTAGTGCTTGCCATGCTCCCTTTCCAGCATATGCTAGCATGGTTGAAGTGCCCCTGTATGATTAGATCTTGTAAGTGTGAAGCTTCCTATAGCTGGAGGAAGAAGGCTTCATCGGTAGCCTCTCCCTAATAAAGTGGCCCTAATCAAGATTACTTTTACTGCCGTGGTCTTTTATTTTGACCCACTAGCTTTCAACCTCTTTGTGGCTACTCTTGAAAGACAGCTCTTCACATTCTATCCATTTCTGATACAGAGGGCAATGCCTCCACCTCTCCTTTCTGATCTGTCCCTTCTGAACAGCTTGTAGATATCGATAGCTGCACTCTAGTCATGGGATTTGTCCCATCAAGACTCAGTGATGGCAACCAGATCATAGCTTTCTAGCAGCACGGTACCTTCCAGCTGCTCCTGTTTGTTTCCAACATTTCATGTGTTGGTATAAAGGGACTTTAGCTGGGCTGTTGGCCACATCGCCTTCTTAGTTGAACATCTCTTATTTGCTTTAAGGTGTTCCTCCTAAGTTTCTTTGCTGGCACTTACTACCTCAGGGGCGCCCAGCTCATCTCTGCAAGGCTTCACTGTGCTGCAGCATCACCTGCTTGCCCCAGGGCAGCAGGTGGGGGGCCCACACAAGCGCCTGATCCCTACAACCATTGTGGGTCCTCCCACAGCTTTTCATAGACCATCCTGATATTCTCCCTCTCCCCCTTCCCATTCAGTTGAAAGCACTCTCAATGAGGCCTGCAAGGTCCTGAGCAAAGACCCTC
This sequence comes from Coccyzus lansbergi, assembly GCA_033558105.1. Lineage (NCBI taxonomy): Eukaryota > Metazoa > Chordata > Aves > Cuculiformes > Coccyzidae > Coccyzus > Coccyzus lansbergi. The sequence goes on along the minus strand of JAUMJK010001687.1, from coordinate 138,277 downwards.
CTCCTTCTCTGAGAAAGGTGGGTCACATCTGATACCTGTAAATCTGGTAATGTCTAGGCCATACCGTAACCAAAAAACCCCAAAGTTATTATGATGACAGCAGACATGAAGACATGTATTAATACTTTGGATCCACCTGATCCTTCCATTGCCACTGCCTGGAACTTGAAGGAAGGAATTAAAAATCAGCTGGGCCCCAGATTCCCTCACTTCCCGTCCCAAGGCCCTAAAATCTCCTTTGATCATCCTCGGGCTATGTACTGCAGCTTCGTCACCTCCCACGTGGAACAGCAGTAATGTGTTGTAGTCTGGGGGCTCTACCCTCCCCTATTGATAGGGGAGTTCCCTATCAATATCCCTAACCTGAGCTCCTGGGGGGGAAGCAGACTTCCCTGTGAACAGGGTCTGCTCAATATATTGGATCCCCTGCTCCCCTCAGCAGGGCTTCTCCTACAACTATGATTTGCCTTTTCCTCCTTGTGGCAGTTGTATTAATATCGAGGTGTGTGTCTTTCTGGTCTTGACACCTCCTCTGGTGTAGATGAATTGCCACCCACGTTGTCCTCTGGTCAGTCTTACACAGCTAGAGCTTTGTATCCATTGTGCGGAGGCACCTGGGGAGGCAAGGGCAAGGAGGGGGTTCATTTTTCACTTGCTGATGGATTTGCTTCCACTCACTACATCCCTGTAAGTCCCTGCCTACATTCCAGTGCAGGGCGGATACCAAATGCCCTTGATTAGGGGCTTTTTCTGGTGTCTGTTCCTGTATCAGAGCTCAGTTCCACCAGTCTCTCTCTTGCGCAGACACCCTAATGCTCCTTACAGTCTCTACTTTCTCTCACAGCTCTGCCACCAAAGCTAAGATCTTCTACCTGCTTGCACCTTACACAGCTGCTGCCCCTGCTGCCCCCTTTCCAGTGCAAGCTTTGGGCACTCCTTGCAGCCTTAGAGCTGGACGGCTGCATGTTTTCCTGGGAGATCAGTCTGGGCTGACGTGTCTCTTCTGTCAGTTGCCTCACGCTGGCTGGACACCAAGGCTGGGTCACTAATTTAACTCACCTTCTGAGCACAGAGACTGCACCTTCCTTGCCTTTGTTAACTGCTCTCGCAAACTGCTGAGTCTGCACTTCTGACCAGGCCTCTGTTTGCACACTCACGTTCACAGCTCTCTTTTCACAGTGCTCCTGGGGGCCCTTCAAATCTCCTGCAGATGCTTCCAGGGCCATCCTCCTTACATTAGCTGCCGCAAGGCAGCTGCTGGGACTTAGTCAGGAGCCACCTGCCTCTGCTTCCTGTCGCAGGGTTCCCTCGCTCCACAGAGCATGTTTTCTGCCTTGATCTATCCCTTGGCTGCATGACTTACCATGTCTACTGCAGTATCTCACTGATTGATGAAGAACTTGCAGAAATACATTTGCAAATGCCTTTTCTACACATTAAATTCTGTAATATCAGGGAAACTCACATAAAACCAAACTACAGTACTTGCTCTTCCCTATGGTATGTCTTTGTCTTCAAACAACCATAAAAGAGAGTAATCAATGCACCTTGCCAGTGTCTTTTTGACATTTCCTGAACCATAATGGTTCAGGAAATATTTCTTCAGGCTGCTGTGTCAATACATTTGAGACACTGAATATGTCCAAATCCCATAAAATCTTTACTAAGGTGAAATTAAATGAGCAAGCCCAAATCAATAATGGATATCCTTCAAGGATACCGAACTTAAATCCAGACAGAACTGAAAATCCAGGGCATTCAAAGTTAGGATTAAATTAGTGAAAAACTTCAACTTTTGCCACAGAGTTTATGCAGGAGGAATTGAAGAGGATGGGAACTGCTGTTACAGTGCTCTGGACGGTTGCCTTTCATTTTTTATTGCAGCATTGGCCTGAATTTAAGATGTGCAGTGAATCTGGGCCAGGCAGGAGGAGAACAGTCATTGGCAGGAATGTTCAGTTTCCCTCTGCTCAACAAATTAACCCAGAATGAACAAAAGAAAAATTTAAAAAATCACTTCCTGGCATATAGTCTGAGGTGACAGTGCATGGGACTGTGTGCCACTGCACACCAGTGGAGCTTCTGCCCTCTGCAGGTTTGTAAAGCTACTTTAGGAGGTGATGCTCTCAGGGTCCATGAGGCAACAGTGGGTGTTCGGCTGGGTCTTGCTGCTCCCTTTGCAAATGCTTTGAAAAGGTCTAGGGTTGTAGCGGTAATTGAACCCCAGGAAAAAGGAGCAGATGCTGGGCTGGGCTAGCAGCCTGTCTCCAGACACCTTGCATTAGGCACATGGTTTGCAAAGCCTCCCACTGCAGAGATCCAGCCTGACAGCAGGGCCATCCATGTGCTGTATTGCCCAGGTAGGCGCCTGTCTTTTCCCAAACACTTCCAAGCACTTCTTGATGTTGCAAAGACACCAGCACTGTACTCGCACAGAAAATCTGGCTGCAGATCTGCAAAGCACTTTCAGCTCGGTGTCTGACACCAGCCACCATCCTTACAACCCTATACAGGGTCTGCAGCATCAAATATTGGTAACAAACAGTGGCAGGCACAGCAAGTTCTGAAGCCGGGAGCTAGATTGAGGCAAAAACATGCTCTACGGTGCTAGGGGATCCCCAATAGGGAGCAAGGGGTGGGTAGCTCCTGACTCTCAGTCCCAACATCTGCCACATGGTGGCTGACGGAGAGGGTGGCAGTCCCAGAAGCAGCCGCAGGAGATTTAAATTGTTCCTTAGGAGCACAGTGAACAGGAGTGAGCAAACAGGGACAGGCCTCATTAGAAGTGCAGGGCTCATCAGTTTGTGAGAGCAGTTTATGAAGGCAGGGTGGGTTTATGAAGGAGGTGAGATAACTTAGTGACAGGTAGCCCAGGCATGAGGTCCAGTCCTGTTCAATGTCTTCATCAATGACCTGGATGAGGGCATTGAGGGTACCCTTAGCAAGTTTGCAGATGACACAAAGCTGTGTGCAAGTGTCCATCTGCTGGAGGGTAGGGAGGCTTTGCAAAGGGACCTAAACAGGCTGGACTGCTAGGCAGTGTCCAACGGCATGAGGTTTAACACGGCCAAATGCCGGGTCCTGCACTTGGGGCACAACAACCCTGTGCAGAACTACAGACTGGGAGAAGCCTGGCTGGAAAACTGCCAGGAGGAAAGGGACCTGGGGGTGTTGGTCGACAGCCGACTGACCATGAACCAGCAGTGTGCCCAGGTGGCCAAGAAGGCCAATGGCATCTTGGCTTGTATCAGAAATGGCATGACCAGCAGGTCCAGGGAGGTGATTCTCCCTCTGTACTCAGCACTGGTGAGGCCGCTCCTTGAATATTGTGTCCAGTTCTGGGCCCCTCACCACAAGAAGGATGTTGAGGCTCTGGAGCAAGTCCAGAGAAGAGCAACGAGGCTGGTGAAGGGGCTGGAGAACAGACCCTATGAGGAGCGGCTGAGAGAGCTGGTGTTGTTTAGCCTGGAGAAGAGGAGGCTGAGAGGAGACCTCCTTACTCTCTACAAGTACCTGAAAGGTGGTTGTGGAGAGGAGGGAGCTGTCCTCTTCTCCCAAGTGACAGGGGACAGGACGAGAGGGAATGGCCTCAAGCTCCGCCAGGGTAGATTTAGGCTGGAGATTAGGAGGAAGTTTTTCACGCAGAGGGTCATTGGGCATTGGAATAGGCTGCCCAGGGAGGTGATTGATTCACCTTCCCGGGAGGTGTTCAAGGCACAGGTGGATGAGTTATTGAGGGACTTGGTTTAGTGTTAGATAGGAATGGTTGGACTAGAAGATCCGATGGGTCCCTTCCAACCTGGTTGTTCTGTGTTCTGTGTATCCATACACCTCCCGGCAGGAGGTTGCAACCTCTGTACCTCTGGACACATCAGTCCAGACTGATCTCCCAGGAAAACATGCAGCCATCCAGTAGAGACTCTAAAGAGCATTAGGGAGTCTGAGTAAGAGAGAGACTGGTGGAACCACACCCTGGAACCAATCCAATTGGTTGAATGGTCGTACTCAGAGAGTGGTGGTCAATGGTTTGATGTGCAGATGGAGATCTGTGACAAGTGATGTCCATCAGGGGTTTGTACTACAACCAGTGCTGCTTAATATCTTCATCAATGACACAGACAGCGAGATCGAGTGCACCCTCAGCAAATTTGCAGATGACACCAAATTGAATAAACCCTATTACGAGGGCTGTAGGTTCCCCAGCCCAGCTGAAGTGCACCAATGCACACAGCATGGGAAATAAGAAGGAGGAGTTGGAAGCTGTGGTAGGGCAAGGAGATGTGGTGGGATGACTCCTATAACTGGAGTGTACCCATGGTGGGGTATAAACTCTTCAGGAAAGACAGGAAGGGCAGAAGAGGAGGCAGGGTAGCTGTCTGTGTTAGAGAGGGCTTTGATACCCTTGAGCTGGACTATGGCCAGGGAGGGACTGAGTGCCTGTGTGTAAAAATCAGAGGAGCCCACGGGCAGGCAGATATTGTGATGAGAGTCTGCTATAAACCACCCAGTTAAGAAGAAGCAGTTGACGAGCTCTTCTACAAACAACTGAGAGTAGTCTCAAGATCTCTACCTCTTGTCCTCGTGGGAGACTTCAATTTCCCGGATATCGACTGGGAGTATAACACAGCAGAAAGGAAGCAGTCCCAGAGGTTCCTGGATTGTGAGGAAAACAACTTCCTCACACAGCTGGTGAGCAAATCAACAAGGGATGGTGCCCTCCTGGACTTACTGTTCATGAACAGAGAAGGCCTTGTGGGGGATGCGAGGGTTGGAGGATGCTTGGGGCAAAGCGATCATGAGATGATAGAGTTCTCAGTGCAGGGGGAGATGAAGAAGGGGTTCAGCAGAACAGTTGCACTCAACTTTGAGAGAGCAGACTTGGAACCGTTCAGAAGGCTGGTTGGAAAATTCCCATGGGAGGTGCTCCTTAAGGGCAAGAGAGTCCACGAGGGCTGGGCACTCTTCAAAAAGGAACTCCTAGCAGCCCAGGAGAAAGCCATCCCCATGTTCTGGAAAAGCAGACAGCAGGGTAAGAAACCAGCATGGTTGAGTAGGGAGGTCCTGAGAGACATCAATAAGAAAAGGAAGGTCTATGAACTTTGGAGGAAGGGGAAGGCATCCTGGGTGGACTATAGGGAGGAAGCAAGAACGTGCAGGGAAAAAATCAGGAGGTCTAAGGCCCAACTAGAAATCAGGTTGGCCAAGTCTGTGAAAGACAATAAAAAATCTTTTTAAAAATATATCAACAGTAAAAGGAGGACTAGGGGGAATCTCCAGACCCTACTAAATGCAGAGGGAACAACACTAACGGGATGAAAACAAGGCTGAAGTACTCAATGACTACTTTGCTTCTGTCTTTAATAGTAAAGAAAGTTGTTCCCTCTGCGCACAACCCCAGGGGTTGGAGAAGCAGAACGAGGTTCCCACAATCCAAGAGGAGGTGGTTAGAGACTTGCTTGCCTGGCTAGATGTCCACAAGTCTATGGGGCCAGATGAAGTCTACCAAAGAGTTTTGTGGGAACTGCAGATCCTTTCCATCATCTTCCAGCAGTACTGGATGACTGGGGAGGTACCACTGGACTGGAGGCTGGCTGATGTTGTGCCCATCTACAAGAAGGGTCACAGGGAGGATGCAGGGAACTACAGGCCTGTCAGTCTGACGTCAGTACCAGGGAAAGTCATGCAGCAGGTGATCTTGAGTGCTATCACGAAGCACTTGCAAGAGAACCAGGTGATCAGGCCCAGTCAACACGGGTTTATGAGGGGCAGGTCTTGCCAAACTAACCTGATCTCCTTCTATGACCAAGTGACTAGACTCTTGGACAAGGGAAAGGTTGTGGATGTAGTCTTCTTGGACTTTACTAAAGTGTTTGATACAGTTTCTCATAGCATTCTGCTTCAGAAATTGTCAACCTCTGGCCTGGACAAGCACACACTCTCCTGGGTGGAAAACTGGTTGGATGGCCAGGCCCAGAGAGTAGTGGTAAATGGAGTTTACTCCAGCTGGAGGCCAGTTACAAGTGGGGTTCCCCAGGGCTCAGTGCTGGGTCCAGCCCTGTTCAATGTTTTCATCAATGACCTGGATGAAGGCATTGAGTGTACCCTTTGCAAGTTTGCAGATGACACTAAGCTGTGTGGAAGTGTGGATCTGCTGGAGGGTAGGGAGGCTCTGCAAAGGGATATAAACAGACTGGACGGCTGGGCAGAGACCAATGGCATGAGGTTTAACAAGGCCAAATGCCAGGTCCTGCACAACAACCCCAAGCAGTGCTACAGACTAAGAGAAATCTGGCTAGAAAGCTGCCTGGAGGAGAAGGACCTGGGAGTGTGGGTCGATAGCCTACTGAACATGAGTCAGCAGTGTGCCCAGGTGGCCAAGAAGGCCAATGGCATCTTGGCTTGGATCAGAAATCGCATGACCAGCAGATCCAGGGAGGTTATTCTCCCTCTGTACTCAGCATTGGTGAGACCGCTCCTTGAATCCTGTGTCCAGTTCTGGGCCCCTCACCACAAGGATGTTGAGGCTCTGGAGTGAGTCCAGAGAAGAGCAACAAAGCTGGTGAAGGCGCTGGAGAACAGGCCCTATGAGGAATGGCTGAGAGAGCTGGGGGTGTTTATCCTGGAGAAGAGGAGGCTGACAGGAGACCTTATTGCTCTCTACAACTACCTGAAGGGAGGTTGTGGAGAGGAGGGTGATGGCCTCTTCTCCCAAGTGCCAGGGGACAGGACAAGAGGGAATGGCCTCAAGCTCTGCCAGGGGAGGTTCATGCTTGACATAAGGAAAAAATTCTTCACATAAAAGGGTCATTAGGCACTGGAACAGGCTGCCTAGGGAGGTAGTTGACTCGCCTTCCCTGGAGGTGTTTAAGGGACAGGTGGATGAAGTACTGAGGGGCATGGTTTAGAGATTGGTGGGCATGGTTGGACTTGATCCGGTGGGACTCTTCCAACCTGGTGATTCTATGATTCTGTGATTCTGTATTCAGTTGCCACACTGGAAGGACCAGATGTCATACAGAAGGACCTCGACAAGTTGGAGAAGTGTAAATCTCATGAGGCTCACAAGGCCAAATGTCAGGTCCTACATGGGTAATCGAGGTAATCCCTAATTTCAGTACACAATGGGGGATGACGTGATTGAGAGCAGCCCTGCAGAGAAGGACTTGGGAGTGCTGATTGATGTGAGGCTCAACATGAGCCAACAATGTGGGCACTTGCTGCTGAGATGGCCAACCATATCCTGGGCTGTATCAACAAGAATCATGACCAGCAGGTGGAAGGAGGTGATTCTGTCCCTCTGTTCCTCTCTTGTGAGTCCTCACCTGGAGTATTGTGACCATTTCTGGCATCCTCAACATCAGAAGGATATGCAACTGTTGGAACGGGAACAGACAAGGGCTACAAAGATGATCAGAGGGCTTGAGTACCTCTGCCATGAGGATTGTCGGAGAGTTTTGGAGCTGTTCTGCCTGCAGAAGAGAAGAGACCTTATAGCGACATTCTAGTACCTCAAGAAAAGCTAGGGAGGGACTTTTTACAAGCGCATGTAGTGATAGGACTATGGGGATTTGCTATAAATTGGGAGGGGGAAGATTTATATTAGACATTAGGAAGAAATTCTTTACAATGAGGGTGGTGAGGCACTGGAACAGGCTGCCCAGGGAAGTTGTTGATGCCCCTCCCTGGAAGTGTTCAAGGCCAGGTTGTATGGGGCCTTGAGCAGTCTGATGTAGTGGAAGATGTTCCTGTCTATGGCAGGGGGAACTGGAACTAGATGATCTTTAAGGTCCCTTCCAACCTAAGCCATTGTATGATTCTATGATATTTTCACCTTCCAAAAGGAGACTGTGAGAGGATGAGCAGGTCACCAGGACCTCCTGTTTTCTAAAGGCAGTGAGGGATGGGGCTCCATGGGTTTTCCACTAGGGTGCTGGGAATTTGCATCCTTTTTTCTGCATTATTGATGTGCTGCTTTTGCTTCAGCAGGTGGGAGGCTATAGCTTGCCAGAAGGATTGCACATTTCACAAAAGAGCTCTTTTTCCAACACCCCTTCTCAGGGGAAAGCTGAAAAATTGCTCAGTTCCAGCTTATTTATTTTTAATTGTATCCTTGAGTTTTCATTGCCCATGGCAAAATATCACATTCCAGACACCCAGTACAGCCAGTGCTATCACAGCCATCATACCATTCATTCTGCCCATCACATTGCTCCCAGGGAACTTGTGTCTGCTGGGAACGTCTAGATTTCAGGAAGAAGGTGGCAGCTTGCATTGCTCTTAGCAAGCACCAGGCAAGGAACAGTTGCAGTGCCTCCTCCATTGCTGCGCAGGCTCTGGGTCTCCAAGGTCTTTGCTGGCTTCTCTGGTTCTCCACTCTGTTCCTAGGTACTTGCTATGCTGTTTTTCCCAGTTATGTCCCCTTACCCCTGCTTCCCAGCCTTCACGTGGCTGCTGCTGCAGAGGGGCTGGCTTATAACACTTGCTTTCAAGATGGCTTTGAAAAGAAAGGGTTGCTGAAACACAATATACACAGAGCCCCAGGAAATGCTGAACAGCAGAAGAGAAGCTTCTCCTTCCTCTCTTTGCCATAGAGTGGGCTTTAAGCACCAGCAAGTTCAAGTGCCTTACAGGAGTGATGCAGTGCACAGCATCCCAGGTTATCATCACCTCCAGGATCTCTCCTTCCACTCCTGCTCAAAATACAGGAGCTCAGGGCAGCCTTTCCCAGAGGACACGATGCTCCACAACCACAATACCACCACCATATCACCAGCAGAAAGCAGGGTCTTGCAGCCTCGGGGAAAAGGTTGTGGGGACTCCTGAGCCTGCTCAGAGATCCATCCAGGGAACACAGACAGAAATCCTCTCTCAAAGCAACCTTTGCAACAGATAAGGCTCAAGAGAATATTAACTTATTTCAATACAAGGGATGGCTGGAGAGCAAGCTATCGGGCTGAGAGAGAAAAAAATTACATGCACACCTGTCAGACCAGGGTAACCCCCAGGTACAATTTATTTATTTTACCCTGGGATAAAAATACCACCACAGGTGCAGCCTGATGCTGGGCGCTACCTGAGCCAGCACAGTGCAGCTTTGGGCTGGAGCTGGCAGCACTGCTCTTCTGTTACCTGCAGGTTTTCCTCCACTCAGTTCTGGGGAAGGGCTATAAAACAAAGCCTTATAAATTAATTGCCTAAAAGAGTGGCATAATGTTATTAGATACTTGGGAGTTAATTGTACTGATGTTAATTGTATTTATTTTAATGGCACCAGTAGAGATGTAATTCCATATGTATTTCAGAATAATTTAGCAATTTAGTTAATTTCTGCTAATGCCTTTTAGATCACCTGCCCTCTTCCTCTCTTATTCTCTGAGGGAAAGGAAGAAGAAACTTTTCCAGTTGATGAAATCTATTGCAAATTTGCTTCTGTTGGCAAAGATATAAGTTTATCTATCAGTGGATTTATTCCTGGTAGTGAAATCACCCCCTAAGATATCCCTTGGTCACAGGGGTGCAAAGGAGAGTTTGGCAGGGCTGTGATTGGCTGGTCCTAAGTTTGGAAGGCTAGATCAGGGCTAGATGAAATGTTTCAGACAGATCATGATGCACTAAAAACATGGAGACTATAATAATGTGTGAACTTAGGTAAAAATTTGGTAAGCAGAGCCAGGAGAAAATATGGAAAAGGAATGTAAAGAACATCAGCCATTTTATTCCATCTCCACAAAATTATATGTCTGATTTAGAAAAAGCAAAAATATCCCATTTCAATGTGTTTGCGCTGCTTTTCTGCTTTCACCCCTTGTGCCTTCCCCCAGCAGAAGGCAGTTGAGAGGTGTCCAAGCCCCTGGGGCAGCCTTTCAGCTGAAAAAAAATTATTTGCTTTGTGTCCACTGCTCAATGAGCACAGGGCCCTTAATGGGCACAGCCCCTTGGGATCCAGGCAGGACGGATATAGGAGACAAGTGATTTTGGCTGTATGGGGCCTCCTTTGTCCCTCCCGACACTGGCAGAAAAGAGACCACCAGAAGCCATTGCTCTCATGGGGTTTTTATTGTATGACTGGCCCTTGCCTACTGCCCCACTGCCCGTGGCTGGCCGAGCCCCTTGCCACCACACACACGCACAGAGGAATGCTGTGCCCAGCCCCAAGCCCAGCCACCTGCTTGGCCACCATGTTCTTCTCAGTTGTGATTTTTTTTTGTTTTGTTTTGTTTTTGTTTGTTTTTTTTTTTTTAAAATATTTTGTTTAAAAATATAGTAGCTGTGGAAAGCAGCCCTCTTTATACACACTCAGTGCTGGAGTGAAATGCATCACCACCATTCTTATTATTAAGCCCTCCTGGGTGCTCATGCCTGCCTGCAGCAGCGCCAAGCAGGGCCGGGATGGCTGCACTGGCTGCTGTGGGCAAAGAGGCTTGCAACAGCAGGGAGAGAGAGAAAGACTCTTCTAAAAATAGAAATATTGTGCTGAGTTGTTTGGAGTGACTGAAATACATAAAACACCAGCATTAGATTAGCTTTAGCTTGTCAAATACTGCTCCCAGCAGAAGCAGCATATTGTGCTGGTAGAGGCAGAGTCCCCCTCGTACTGGGGCAGGGGACCCCCATCCCTGTCCCCTGTCACAGGGCTTGCTGCTCTCACCCACCACCAACCGCAAGGACATCAGCCCCCAGGACAGCCCAGGAACACAGAGAAGCCATCATAAACAGGAAATTGTAAACACAACCATTGGAGATAAGACACATCTACAATCACAGGATTTACTGGTTCAAACACCCCAACCTCCCCACCCCTGCAGCCCATACACCTATGCCCCTGTCCCCACTCCATAAAAAGGTCTCCAGTAACAAAATCTTCATTCCAGGCTTTGAGTAAAGGTGAGGTGTTTGAGGAGTAAAAAGGGGCATTACAACCTTTGTGATCTTTGCTTGGGAAGGAAGAAGTTGGGAGAGAGAGGGTTAGCTGGTTCAGGTCCTTTGCAAGTTCATTTGGTTTGTCTGGAGGACTCCTAGGTTTATACCTGAGATGAAGACATCTAGGGGACACTCCACAGCTCAATTAAAACATGGTTGGTGTTTTGTGCCTAGAAGAGCCCTTGCTACTGGGATCTGTCCGTCGTAATCACCCCATGCAGCAAGAGAGCAGCATCCCTCTTCTGCTTGGCACAGGACTATCTGAACCAACTCTTGGGTGGGGGTGATTCCTCATGTGTCAAGGATCTCGCTGGTGGGTGATGGCTCATGGGGGATGCCCTGGGTGCTGTGGATGGTCTGGTTGTGGGAGAGGGAGTTCTGCTGGAGCTCCAGTGCAATGGCATTCTGGGGGAACTCCTTTACCTGCCGCTTGTATTCGAGGAAGGTGCATGCCTTAGTGGCGATCGCAATGATGTTCTTGCCAATAAAAATGGTGGAGACCCTGCTATCCTGGAACAAGATCATATTGATGGCCCGGATGAAGATGGTAACAATGTTAATGGTGACCAGACTGAGGACGGGGTAGAGCATCATTTTTTGCGGGGCAATGTGCTCTCCTTGCATGCTGATCTCACTGAGGGACACACAAGGCAGGATCAGGAGGAGTATGTAGCAGTAGAAGAACATAAGCCCCTCTGCCCAGATGGGCAAGCCGGTCCTGTGCGGTTCCCACAGGTTGGCTTGGATGTCCAATATATCCAGCAGGTCTAGGGCCACCCAGAAGAGGCGCCCCCGCAAGTCCTCTTTCTTCCGAAAAGTCCGTATGTACTCCATGCTATCCAAGGCCACCAGCACCAGGTAAAGCCCTGGCACACAAATAGAGAGAAGCAGGGTCAGGGCTTTCCTGGCCACCGTCTCCAGGTTCTTCTTATCTGCTTTATAATTCTGAAAGATGAAGTACAGTTTTATCTCCAGGACAAAGATGTAGAGGAACCAGAGAATCATGGCATATCCCCGCTTGGCTGTCTTCACCTCTGCCCCAACCCACACTGCCACATAGCGCAGCACAATCAGGAAGCAGATGTCCCCCACCAGCACGATGATGCAAACACCAATCTTGCGGGGCCCCTGGTTCTGCTCCACCAGGTAGGCATCCATGAAGGCCATGCTAGTCATGATGACGATGGTGGTCAGACAGACGTGGCGCTTATCAGGTGGTGGTAGGACCATGGTGAGATGAGTAGACCTCCCTCCACACCAGCACTAGGAGAACAGTCCTGCCAGCGGGGCACAGAAGGACATCCGCAGTGAGCCTGGAGATCAAGCTCTGTCCCTGCAGCCCCAGGAAGAGGTTCCCAGAGAAGCAGCAGCTCAGCTGGCAGCCCAGCTTTCCTGGAGCTCTGGGCTACCCTGCAGACACTACTCCAGCTCTTTGCCTTTTGCTAGCTGTGCTCTGCAAGCACCGTAGCTCTGCCCAAGCCCCAGGGTAGCTGAGTAGCCCAGCTCCAGGCACTCTCTGCCACCAGCAGCCAGGGCTCACAGGCATGCAGGGCCTCATGGAGGGATGTCCCTCCTCTGTGGCAGGTCCCCCATCATAGCCAAGCTCTCCATCAATCCTATGGCACTAATGCACCTCCAGGCTCCACGCCTGTAATCCTGGTACAAATCCTTGGAAATGTGGTAGGCAACAGGGTAGCAGGCAAACCTGGCTGGCAGGGCAGGCAGGAGAGCTCTCCTCTTTCCAGTGAGACCCCACACTCCTCCCTCTTGGGGGCTCCCACTGTGTATTCACAGGGAACCACCTTCACATCTATCCCCACAGGGCTGTGCTGTGCTCCTGCTGCTCCCAGCTGTACGCACATCCCTCCATCCCTGGAAAAGAGGACAGAGAATGGATGTTAGGGACCCTCTATGTGCTAGACATGGCACGGTGAGGATGATAATGACTCCCAGCTTGCACCACACTGCGACATGAGCCAGGCGCCCATGAGGCACCATCCCACCATTGTGCCCTATCCATGGCTTAGTGCAGCACTGCTTTTTATTGATGATGAAGACAGCCGAAGGTACTGTGCATGTAAACACAGCATGCAGTCCTTACACAGGCATGCTCCATCCAAAACCTCTCGGCAAGCTCAAGCCCTGGGTGTTCCTGCAAAGAAAGCTGGAGTAGAACCCAGGTGGAGAGAGACAGGCAGGTCCACATGTCCCATAACATTGCAAATTTACCATAGCCAGGGTCTTGGCATCTCCAGCTCCAGATGCCCCAGCCAGCTGTATTCCAGCTGCAGCAGGGAGAAGGACCCATGTGCTCTGCAGATGTCCCAGCCTTGGGTTAGTTCTACTCAGTTATAGCTTTGGGGTTTTACCAGTTATTGAGGAAGAAAGTTATCAGCTTCCAACAAAAAATAAATAAAGCTGAGTTCTTCAGAGAGGGCTCTGAGATTTTTTTCTCACTGCATGTACAGACACCTGACACAGTGTGAAGAGGTGCACAATGCGGTGGGCTGCCAGACCCCTGCCCAGGGCTGCAATAGTGGAGGGGGTAAAGCAGCTTGCAGGGTGCTGAACACACCCTTCCTTGAGTAGTGGTGAGGTTAGGGCAGACACGTGGGGTTTGGACAGGCCCTGCCAAGGCAGGGGAGTGGGCAGCAAAGTTGTCCCTGGGGAGGCATGAGGTCCCAGCAGCTTTCTGGACTGGCTGAGCTGCTCAGGGCCAACAGCTCCTTCACACCAGGTTATACTTGTGTGATTCATTCATTAATCCTTTCTAAGCAGGACCTGCACTCCCAGTCAGTGGATGGGTCCCACTGCACTTAACAGTACGAGTAGAGACAGATAACAATTGCGGTCAGAGATACTCATAACACACTGTGTGACAACTAACCCTACATGCACAGCAGCTCCCTGGGAGGAAAGTGTTTGACTCCAGATACCCCCCTATAGTTTGCCCCGTGTCACCCTATGGAACCTGGCCACTGTGGTCATGTCTGCCTTAAGATCGTCATCTCTCATGCAACCCACACTCAGCACCTCAGTGGAAATGATGGCCCTGGAAATAATCTCTCCAGGGTGAACACAGCCTCACTGCTGAGTCTGCAAGCACTCCTTGACCAATCTGCTGGATTTGGAGGAATGAAAAGGTGCTGAGCTGAACTCCATACATGCCTGCAGTTTGGCTACCCATGCCTTAGGGCCAGCGGGCATCCCAGTTTGCAGGAAGGGGATCAGTAGACAGGGAGAGCCCCAGGAGCTGTCAGAAGAAAACGGTGGCACTGCTTCTCACCACCAGATGGCTTAATGAAGACACATGCAAACCTGGGCTCTCTCATCTTTTAGGGAATGAGGCAGCCGTGAAGGCTGAAGGGAAGAAGCCAAGCCTAAGGAATTGTAAGTTTTTTAAAAACCTGCACAGGGAAGCTGCTTATGTTTATGGTGCCTCATTTAAATTCTCATTCTCTTCTGCTTCTGGGAAAGAAGAACAAAGAAAAAGTGAGTTAGAACCAGCTCAGACATGTGCCTGAGTAGGTGGACATCAGGGATGTGTGTACCTGTGTCCTGGTTCTCAAAGGACGTGGCAGGTGAGGCTGCAGTGCTCAGCAAACGCTAGCAAGGGACTTTGCTGCTCCAGCTAGTACATCTACATTGTTGTTCTAAGTCGATTGCTAGACACATGCACAGCAGGTAAAGCTTGAGGGGATTAAGGCACAAACTTCAATCTGGTGGATGAAAGACACTTTATTGAGTTAGTTGTTTCTTTATATACCCTTTTGGGTTAGATTAACATGCCGTCCACAAGGCTATCTACAGTGTATTATTGGCTAAAGGTAGCTGTCCATAAGGATAACATATAACTAACATATTACTGGCTAAACAACCATGCATGCTTAAAAACCAAGTTACACTAAAATTAACTATGTTGATATTTTCCTTCTTTTGCTTTTCTTTCAGTTGGTACTTGTTCCTACCGAACTGGCTCTTGTTTTTGTCTCATCTCTCTGGTTCAAGGTCTTTTCAGAGTTGCTCGATACCAACAAGGCCTACAACATTGAGTCCTTCTTCCCTGTAAAATGTCTCCACAAAAGCTGGCACGTTAAAATATTTTCTCAAGCAGGAATTGCTCAGAAAGAAACAAAAAAGATGGGAGGGAAATCCTGAGTACCCCTAAATGGTGCTTCTCAGGTAAGGCACTCACTGCAGCCCCACTCTCACTAGTACAATGCTCTGTGAAGTCATCAGGCTGCTGTTTAGCAATTTCATTTGTCCTTCTTGAGGTTTCACATAAAGACATGCAGTCATTACTGTAACTGCTTTTAAACTTGTGCCAAGTTTTACAGGGATTTGATAGCTAAGGATAGGTAATTCCAGATAAATCAGGTCTTTCAGGAAAGAATGATGTTTTTTCTTTCCCGCTTATGTATTTATGCCTGCAAAAGACAGTTATTTAAAGGGTAGTGAGTGCATCACAGCATGTTACAGTTAGGAAGCAGCTTGCTGGTAAACTATGTCCCTCTGCCCCTGTGAATTACATGTGTGGTCTGGGAAGTGGGGGAAGGCACATGCTCCCAGTCCAAGCTACCCAAGCCTTCCTGCCAACATGAAAGCACACAGTGAAACTCTACCCTGCCTCTCACTGAATACCTAGGGTGATATTGATTCATGGTGTTTTACAACAGCAGCAAAAAAGTCTTTCACTACCAGTGCTGAGCAGATTGTTTTCAGCAAAAAATACACTCAAGTGGAGGAGTCTTCCCTCCTCTCTGCTCCAGAATGATTCATGGCAGCTTGGGTAGGTTTGATAAAAATGTTCATTTGTTACAGTGACCCTTCACAGCAGAGAAAGAAGATTGCAGAGCCTAACTGAATCACAGAGTGAGTGCTGCTTTCTCTTGGGTTAAATCGTACATTACCCAGGACAAACACCTTCCTTGCATTTTGCAAGTAGTTTCCAAGCACCTGTCGTGGTGCAAACTCTTCTTGTTTTCCAGCTATGCAATAGCTGGCATTTCCCCCATCTCTTGCAGCCCCAGCACTATTGCTATATGGAAATATGGAAATGTCTGCCTAGCCAAGGAGCAGAGCTTCCTGGTTTGTGTGATGTGTGGCCATCCTACCAGGACAGAGGCACATAAAACTCTTCTTGAAAGTCTATTTAAAAAAGCAGGTAGGTAAACAGTCATTACTCTAGGAAGTCTTGATTCATAATATTTAAATGACTGTCTTTGACAGTACATTCAGAAACCACTAGAGAAATGTGTTGGATAAACAAGATAAAGAACACATCAGATAGCCACAAGAGCATATCTGAGCCAAATAGTTGTTTAGGCAAGTATTCACAAAACTTTTCCTCCTGAAGAAATTCTTGTAAATAAAAGGCAGCTCATCTGAATGTAATGAGCCTAGCGTTACGGAAGCCAGTGAGCTAGACTGGCAGCTTCCTACAGGAAGGGAGCTAGCAGCCTTTTCATCCTGCTCAGTATCAGGGCTCCAATGAGCAGGCACTGCAGCCATGCATCAGTTTTGCTGACTATGAGCCTCCTTACCAGGACAAAATTCAATCCAAAATTGGATATTCTCCTCTACCACTATCCTATGGAAACAGCTCCATCGCTTGCACTGGAATGAGCAAATGCACTTGGTAACACCCATAGCAGCTTATGATCAGGTGGTGAGACAGCCCAACCGCAGTGTTCAGCTGCCCCAGTGAAGTCTGGCAGCACAGCACAGGGAAAGGCAGCATCAGCATGTCCCCTCTCCATCTCGGGGTTGGAACGTCCCATTTCCCAGTCCTACTTGCCCCTTCAAAGTGTCTCTGCAAATGGGAGAAGCTGCAGTGCTAATGAGGGAGAGCAGCTGTGATTTCCTGGGGAAACTTGGGATCCTGCAGGTAGGTCCAAACCCAAATTGAAGTGCACTGTTTGCATACTCATCTCTGCCCTGCTCCCTCTAGCACTGTGGGGAAACAAGCAGAAGAGGTACAGCCAGCCCCTACCCTTATACTCTTATGCCTCTGCTCTGCTAGGGAGTTATTTCTTGGTCTTTTACCTGTTTTTTTTCCAGTTTTCCCAGCTGCTATGAGGCACCTGAGAATGGGCAGTCACAGCCTTGCTTCACCACCAGCCCAGGCAGTTTGGGAGAAAATTAAACTACGCAGTGCCACTGGCTCATTGCAGTGTGATTAATTACGACATCTCTGCTATTACCGGCATCTGCAACCCCCAGCCACCCATCACCACTGCCCTCCCGCATCTCCTCCTGCCTCTGCTCACCACCTGTGCCTGACACCACATAAGATAGCACCAGGCACCACACTGGTGAGTTATACAGGTGCAAGGAGCCAGCAGCATCCCCATACACCTGCACAAACCCCATCTCTCAAGTCTGGGGAGCAAGTAGCTGCAGGCAAGTCTGGAGGGCTTGTGGAGCCACTGTTAATACATAGCCTCATTAATGACGGCAAGCACTTCCTGAAGCCTAGCTCTACCTGGAAAATTAGTTTAAGTTAAAGTGATTCATGAATTCTGTCTATGAATAAATGAGGGAGTGAGCTAAGCAGAAGTATACACAATGTGCTTCCAAGGTAGTTAGGATGCCGCATTGCTTAAAGCTTCATTTGCACTTTAATTGTTTTGATTTATTCCAGCTTTCCTGAGCATAAATCCAAAGTTCCCCTTTGCTTAGTCCTTCAGCCATTTGAAGCACAGCAGCTCCACAAAGCCCTTTCCCACACATTCCCTGTCCCCAGCTGCAAGTGTCCACCCCACTGTGTGCCGTGTCATGACATTGTCCCCAGCATAGGGCACAACAAGGTAATGGGCATAGCCTAGTTTTGTGGGGGTTGAAAGCAGGCTCTAGCAGAGCCATTCTGGTGATGGCATTGCTCACCAACAGCCAACTGTGTATCACCGACCAACCCAGTAATAGCCAAGTGGCCTGCTCTTGGCAGAGGTTGAGGCTGGGAAGTGGCTGTAATTGCTTATGCTTTTTGTGACCCACTGAATTATTTGTGAGCTCTGTGCACTGCATAAGGACAGGCTTTACAAGGGAAGCAAGTTCTCCTCTGATTAAGAAACTATAAATCATGTTGTCCCCATGCCACTGCCTCTTCCTGCCTTACTTTGCTGAAAATCAGTGCTGGTTGGCGTCTGGATCAGGTTTGCTGACCTACAGGCTGCGATTTCACTCGCCCCCCCCCTCCCCCGCCCTTCCCCATGCCACCCACCCCACCTCACCCCACCCCAGCAGTGCCTGGGGACTGACAGACAGGGGATGCTCAAAGTCTGGGAAATGGGGAAGGTGACTTCTGGGCAGCAGCTGTCTTGCCTCCTCCAAGGCAGTACTGGCATCTCAAATGCACCTTGACAAGGAAATGAGATTGAGGAAGATTTTTCCAAACCCTACCCGCTAATTGTGTCTGAAGGAGGAAACAGCCCACTTACTAATGATTACAGATAACTTACTGTGTAGGCACAGTGAAACTGGGAAAGAGCTGCAAACTGTTCTCAGAACCTGCCCACAATAAACAGTGCAGCAGGGACAGTAAATGAAACCAGCTCTTGCTTATACCAGTTAGTGCATCCACTGCACTCCCATCCTGCAAACCCACCCTCTCAATTGCATCATTTTTGTGACAGTGTGAGGAATGTCTGCTTGCCCAAAGCAGAGCCCTGCACAGGAGAGATGGCCTTTTGTGTCCACAGCCCTGTCTCCAGCAAACAGCCTATCCAGGCTCCCCAGCCAGCTGGAGTTGCCAGGAACATCTCCCAATTCATAAACACACTGAGTTTGATGGTATTTGATAGACATGCCAAAAAAATTAAAAAAGGTTTTTCAGCTTTTTTGGATATTTAAACACAATGTTCAGAGAAGGTAAAAGATTCATTTTGTCTTGTTCATAAAGCATTAAATTATAATACTATGTTCTGACATTACTAAAACAATTTACCATTTTGCCAGCAGAAAGTGAGGTTCCTTTAGAAGAATTGCTTGGTATTTTCAAGTTGGGTGGATTTTCAAGATTTCTGATCTGGACCCCAGATTTACGTGTCAAAATCCCCCGTGGTTTGTTGGTCAGGGCATTAAAAACAATGCCCTGTTTGGCTGCATGTGCATTTGTCACTGTGGGAGATGAACACAGAGGTGCTGTTGGATATGAAGTGTTTACTCCACAGCTGTTCCCAGCCCACTCCCCAGTGTGCCAGCAGTAACAGAGCAAACACCCTTGCTAGCTGGTCTCCTAGCTAGGTCACCAGCGATGTGCCCTCACCCAGCACATCAGAGTGCTCTCGGTAATGCTGTGGCAGCACAAGGTGCGGAGAGAGCCAAGGAGCTCTGGCTGCCCCTTGCCATATCTAGCCATGATTGAGAGGGAGTTGGCAAATTAAAAGAAAATGGAAGCAAGCATGTGAAGCTATAAATAGGAGAACGCTGGAAGTTCCCTGGCACTGGAAAAGGGGGAAAAGGTTGTAGGGGAAAAGGTTGCTAGGAGCTCTGGAGCAGAATTCCACTACATCCTAGAGGAGAAGAATCTGAGCTCTGCAGGCATCTCCTGCCTATGTCAGAGCATGTTTAGGCAGGGATGATTCTGCAGTAGGTAGTTGAAGGGATGAGGTGCTGGCTTGCAGCCTCTCTTCTAGACACCTGGGCAGAGAGGCACCTGCTGATTCCTCTGGTGTATGCCCAAACTGGATGTCAGACTTAAGGCAGTAGCTGAGGGATCTCTTACCTCCTCTCTCACCGCCTCTCCTTGCATATTATACAAGGGGAGGTTTTGGGCACCAAGTGGCTAATGAATATAAACCAGAGCTGGCTTAAAAGGGAAGAGCTAGGAGTGTAGTAGTCTGATTCTCAAGCTGCAATCCTGGAGACCCCTACAACTTGATGCTGAAGGTACTGAGCACTTTATGCACTCAACGGCTTTTGGGAGGTGCAGCACCAGCTCCCAGAACAGGTTTTGTGCTAAGGTGTAAGGGCAGCAAGAATGACTCTGTGTGTCCTGCTGTCGTGAGATAGCTTCTGCCCTGTCTCCCCAAGTGAACAGGGGGCCTGTCTGCTTGAGGCATTAGCTTCAGCACTGTGTGGGTAAGGAGGCACCTCTGGAGATGAATTACCTCACATGCCAGCCCCAAGTGACATCTCCTGCACAAAGCAAGGGTGCATCTCTGCTATCCCTGGGAGTTGCCTTGGGCTTATCCCTACTGCTAGACTGCACACTACAACCAGGTAGCAACTGGAGAGAAACAATTAAGACCCTCTTATTCCCTATGCTGAGAGTTAGAGGAGATAGGATCAGCTGGACAGCGTGCACAGCATGCAAGGTGGGCAGTTTGCTCCTGCTGCCAACAGTCTGTGTTTTGATTAAGAGTGACTGTTCTGCTCTTAGTTAACACAAGGCAGCTGATGGCCACTCTGATGGAATGGAGAAGCAGAGCCCAGTGACTATGATAAAAAAAAGAATGTGTCTGCTGGCTCCTGCTGAGTCTGGCAAAACTGCCCTCTTCCCAGCTACATAACTGGGCTGCCTGCAATGCCACCTCAAAGCTCACTGTAAACTCTCCCTCTCCTGAGATGCCAGCATTCAGGTGCTATAAGAACTAGTGGCAGAGATGAGAAGGATTTAGTTAATTCTTGGGATAATCTTGCTGCTGCCTGCTCTCCCAAACCACCTTGAGGGGGTCCTGCTGACAATGTCTGGCTGGCTCCCCACAGGGTTTATTCCTCCATCAGCACCTTAGCAGAGACTTTCCTGAGACAGACCCTCTCCTGTGATAACAGGTCTCATATTCTGGTGACACCTTTTATGCTGCTGCTTACCCAGGGCTAAAGGCACCCATTTGCACTGCATCGGTGATGGGCTCTCCAAAAAAACAGACACGGAGCTGCTCAGCCTGTTGCATTTGCAGCTAAGCCAATTCACACTGATATGAGAATGCACCTCAGCTATTTTTTCTCCACAGCAAAGTGACTTGTGAGCAGGTAGAGGACCTTGGGCATACCCCCATAAAAGCTTCCCCAAGAATGTTCTGCGTTTTTGATGAATTCAGGTGCCAGAAAGCTCACCTCAAACCTCAGTAAGGCAGGGACAGCAAGCAAAAGAGAACCAGCAGGTGACTTGCAAATTCAAGGGACCTTTGTCTTGTCATGCACTTGAATTTACTTTCGTAAGGCTGATCCAATGTTAATTATTGATGGCAATAGCTCACTGATGGAGAGCATGAAATATTAGCAGGATTAGAACTCCTAATAGCACATCCTCCAGCAGACAGCTATTAACTTGTGTGGTCTTAAATCACTTTTGAGTCATGGTAGGGCTTGCTGATGCAGCAGAGCTGGAGATGCCCTCAGTAGACCCCGCTCTACATTTGCTCTCTATCATTTAAGTCCATGCCACTCTTGAGTCCTCCTGGGACAGGTACTCTGCAGGATGGTGTGCCAGGGTTGCTGTGCTTGTTAGGCTCAGGAGGGCAGCAGACAGACACCAAGCTCAGAGAGACCCTTCCAATCCTGTGTGTGTGTCCCAGCTGCTGGGGTGGGGTGACGCTGTTATCTGCTGTTCTGACATGCCTTGGGAGATAAACATTGCACCCATCTCAACGCAGTTCAAAAAAACTAATGCCAGCCAGAGGTCCCCAGGGAGACGGTTCACTTCCTCTGGTTTCCAGCATTACTTCTAACAGCCACCTAATAAATCTAATAAAATCTGTCTTGCTCATGTCTAACTCAATTCCAGTATCCAGAGGCCAGAGTTCTTCTCTCACTCACAATTCTAACCAACTACATTCTTGACATATAAGCCTGGCAAAGGGCTGCTGCAAGCTACTCCACAAGAGATCAACTACATGGGATCAGCACTCGTCTCCAAATCAATTATGTGCTTATAGGTTTTCCTTGTGTTACACCTCATTGAATTACTTCACTACTTGAACATCATGTTTAGAAGCTGATGACTTACAGACCGAAATTTGGACACTAAATGAGCTGCTTTGTATTTCTTCTCAAGGACAACTCTCCACAGCACTTCCTGCAGCACCTTCCTGCAGCACCTTCATGCAGCAACAGGCAATCTGCAGTGTACTTAGCCTAACTATCTCCAGCAAGCAGCTGGGCTTTGACTCCCGCTCTGAAGACAAAGGACTTCCAAGGTGGCATGGAAAGCTGTGACCAAGCCTACCGCCTCAGATTTCTTCTGGCATCTGGAAGCACAGTGGAAGGAGCACCTTCTGGTCCCTAGCCCTGGATGGCTGTAGTGTTCAACTCAGTAGAGCCCCGTGGCTTACAGATCCAGGGCTCCAAAAGTCTGATCTTCCAGAAATGTGCCTGGTGATGGTTTCTGGTCTCATCACCTTCACTAGGAGGATTGCCTGTGCTGCGTCCCACACTGCTAATGAACTACTATAATGCTCCCAGTGGGAGGGATTTGCATTTTCACAGTGTTGCCTACCCAAAGGTCCTCTCACTGAGAGGGGTCCACCCACCTCTCAGGTAGCAACTCAGCAATGCTCCAAAATGCTTGGGAGCCAGACCCGAGACATGCTGGACTGCCGCAGCTCTTTGCACGGGCAACAGCCAGCATGCAGCTGGGAAGAGGTCAGGGTGGACAGGGAGAGCATGTGCAATTTGAAGTAGCAAACTGTAAATCTTGTTCAGGATCTCTGGCACCCTTCTCCCTTGCATCTATCCCATGATGTCAGCCAGCTGAGGGCATTTTTGTACACCTCCCTAGCTCAGACCACTAGTGGCCCAGTCAAAACACCGGCGTGGTGCCCCTGCAGGGGTCTGAGCTGTGCATTAGGCAGCACCCCGTGGTGCAGGGGTGTATGCTGCTTGTTCAGCCCCAGGCGTGTTTGGATTGAGCTGTTCAATTGCATGAGCTGTTGGTTTTTTCAGGCTTTCTTCACTAATGAAATTCTTTGCCTCCTGCAAAAAAAAAAAAAAAAAAATCTCCAAGGAAGTACCTGCTTGTCACATTGGCCCATGCAGCGCAGTGAACCAGGAGGGCAAGTGGGCAGGAGCACCATCACCACCTGTGGGGAAGCTCCCAGGTTGCTTGTTGCCAGGTCACAGGCAAGGAGGGTGGCTCAGCACAGAGGCTGCACAGAAACTGGAAGATGCTGCTTCCCAGTTTGACAGCACAAGCAGGCATCCTCTCCCCCAGGAGTACGTCACAGTTTGCTGTGCTGGAGTTTACTGCAAAGGAGATAAAATATTTATGGTTCCTCTCTCTTACTTCCTGTTTAAAGTCACTGTGACTTATTAGTTGCAAATTTACACGCATGTTTAAAAACATGTCTACATTCCTTCTAAGTACAAAAGGTTTATTTCTCCACGTAGCATCCTGCCAATCAGAATCAGCCACCCCATCTACTCTGTGCCTGCATTTGTCCCTGGCTTCAGTGCTCATTTTCCTCTTGGTAATGATTATCATTATACTAAGAAAAATGGGTCATTTAGAGCTGTTTCTCCCTAAATAAAAGGCTGTGGGACACAGGATATAATTAAAATTCTAAACCTGACTTCCATCCTCAAAAGCAGACTCTTGCTATTCGGCTATCCCTGTGGAGGGAGGAAGGGAGGGAGGGAAATAGGGCGCATGATGAGTGCACTTTGGCCACAAAATAACTGAGATGCTGAGTCCACGTGTCTTGTGCTGTTGACACCTGTGCTGGCATTAAAACATCCCAGGCTGAGGCTGTCACCTGTGCTGCTGGGGACACATGGACTCCCTGCCCAGCAGTGGAGGACAGAAGCTGCATCCCATCCCCTCCACAGGACTCCTGTTGCACCCCCTTCCCAGCTGCTCCATGCATGGGAAAGGGCAACCAAAACCCATATGGAAAGCTTTCTTGCTGCTGCTCACAGGCAAGCAAATGCACAGCGACTAATGCCACATCTCATACATGTGACACAGGAGCAACCACACCAGCCCACAGCAGCGACTACATTACAACATCAACCTCCCATGCTCAGCCATGGAGTTGCTACCATGCATCACTTCCATGCTTGACATGCCAAGGTGTGGGGCTCTCCCCATGCTGTGCAGTCCCCAGGCAACCAAAAACTGCTACAGAGCTGGGCACCCTGCCAAGGAGGATGGAAGCAGGGGATCTCTTCCTCAGGGCAATGTTTCTGTTAGGGGTGCCTGAATGACAAGTCAGTTTTTATCTAGCAGACAGGTGAAAATCCAATAGAAATTATTTGTTTGATTGTAATTTAATTCTTTTCACTTGAGCCTTTGAGCAAAATAAAAAACTGCAAAGAATGCTTAGGAATCAACCCGAGATGCTTGTTCAGCCCCAGAAAGATGTCCCTTCTCTCTGAGATTATTTTACCCTCCTCCTCCCTTCTGCTGCTAACTTTAGATTGACTTTACAGTAGCAAACTGTTAGGACATTTCAGGAACAATAAAGAAGATAAACACCCTGTTGTGTGGTTTGCTAGAAAACATAATTCCAGGGGAAAAGGATTCGAATCTGGTTCCCAAGTAACGTCA
Source organism: Coccyzus lansbergi (assembly GCA_033558105.1). Taxonomy (NCBI): domain Eukaryota; kingdom Metazoa; phylum Chordata; class Aves; order Cuculiformes; family Coccyzidae; genus Coccyzus; species Coccyzus lansbergi. The sequence goes on along the minus strand of JAUMJK010001687.1, from coordinate 113,868 downwards.
GACAAAGGAAAGTGCAATAACAACTCTTTATCTGCTAATAGCCACAGAGCCTTCTCCCTCAGCAGGAGGGAAGCTCATCCCTGGGGAAGTGGTAGCAAAACATGGAATAGATCAGAAATTTCCCAGTTTATCAGAGAAAACTTGTGAAATATGGTAAACACCTCTTTCTGGCAGGTATTTATCACTGAATTTTTAACTGTAAGAGTCATGGGAAAATCAGTGTTTGGAGAGCAACACACAGGCATCCATCCTGTACAAAATGGGCAATGATGAATGCTTGCTAAGAAAGCGGCGAGACTGGGGAAGACAATGGGGTTGCTGCAGCATTGGTCACTGCTGAGCTGGCAGAAAGCCGACTGGGCTGTAGAGGCACAGTGGGTGCACTTGCAATCAGATTTTATTTTAAATTGCATTCTCAAACTTGCTGCAGCACCCCCATTTCTGCCTTGGGCAGCTGTTTCTCAGTAGGATTCCGGGCAGCCCACCTCCCAATACAGAAGGACCCAGAGGTACTCTCCACCACCACAGCTCCGAGGGTGCTTTATCTGCTCCACAGCCCCATGCATTGCAACAACACTTCCTTGTATTTATATATTTGCATGACATGAGCCGTCTCCTGCTCTCAGTAGGTAATTCCTGGGTGTTCTGGTAGTTAACATCTGCCGCATGGTACTGCAAAGCCTATGCCTTGCAGCTGCCACTGTGCTCAGCTCCTGCCCACATCGGTGTCACCACTGTCTCATGCAGCCACTGCTTTCTGGGCACACCCAGCCCAGATGAGCAGGGTATAAGCACGGAGGCAAAATATTTGACAGAAAATAACAAATTTCTCTTGTCTGACAGGAATGTGCAATTGAAGGTAGTTCCTCACACCACCTGGTCCTTGCCTGGTGCCTTTCTGGTCCCTCTCACGCTGGTGGAGCAGGCTTTGAGGCAGGATACAGCAGAGCAGGGCAGCAAATAGCAGCACAGACTGAGCTCACTACAAAACCAGCTGCCAAGTGTTGCCACCCTGAATCCAAAAGTCACCACAGTTGAGCTCTTCCTGGAGAAACGGCAGCAGCTCCCCAGTCTCTCCAGACGTGGAGCAATTCTTGTACTCTGAGGGCTAATTTCTAAGTGATTTCTCCTACTTTAGGCTTTGGCGAATCAAGTGAGCATAAAAACGCAAATGCCGCTGCAAGCAACCAGGCCTCAGTTGTGTTTGTTCCTGCTGCTTGCTGGGAGGGCACACCAGTCTGGAGGTGTTGGTGCTCCATTTTGTGGTGCTGGGATAGCTACCTTCCCTGACATGGCTGGGCCTTGGATGCTTGGCTAGGAAGAGCCATGGTTTTGAGATGGAGCTGCCTAGCTCCTCAGCCAAGCAGTGCCCAGCACCAGCACACTGCTATAGGACGTGGTGATGGTGGGACCCTTCTTTCACATTGTCCTCATCCTACAGAGCCCTGATTCTTACCTGAGAAGAGCCTGGCTTGAGCCACATTTTACCTGGCTTAGCTTTCTTATTACTCAGCTGCAAGCTTCTGCAAAGCGAGGACTGGCCTCCTGGGCTGCTCTTGGCTGCCACTGCAGCATTCATGTTCCCTTCCCTGGGGAAGCCCATAAGCTCTGCCCTGCTCTGATGTTCCCCCTAATGAATGGTAGCCCAGGGAAGGGATATGGCTCAGAGGAGTTCTGGGCCAGTGGGGATATACCCCTGCTTCTGTGAGATGCTTTTTGGCTTGTTTCACTCAGCATTTTGATTCAGGTCAATTTTGAGGGATTTCTTCCCATTTTGGAAGCCCCATAGCCCTTCCCTGACCTACTTTATTTACAAATACCTCTTCTTAGACTTCTTTGTGTGCCACAGCCATCACTCTACTCCTGCACATTGTGCCAGGGCTGGTGGCTGGCCATGTTGTCTGTAGTGGCAGTAAGGTGTTTTTAACCACATAGCTAAACTCTCTTGTCCTGCTACAAGAATGGAGTGAGCTGGCTGGAGCAGGACATGTTCCCTACCTTCTGTCCTTTGTTGCTCCCCAGAAATAAGGGCAGCTTCAGCTTGCAGTGTGAGCCAGGAGGAGCAGGAAGCAATCCCTACAACACCTGGTTCTGCTTCCCAGCTAGGGTGGCAGGTCATCTGACCCTCCAAACCATGTCCCCTGGTCCTGGGACAAGGCTGGGTGAGGAGTACATTGATTTGAGTGTTATTATGTGGATACTGAGCCATATATGGCTTTCTGGGTGCATGTTTGTGTTCTCATTGAAAAATGATTTATTTATGCCGTACTACAAAACAGCTCAAAAGTATTTGTAGAGGAGACTGTGGAAAGATGGCTTTTCTTTTCTCTGAGCTGAAATGCCAGTGCCATTGCATGATGTTTGCGCAAGCTATACCCTATAAGCCTCTGGCCCTAAGCAATGGCAGGACAGGGAGAACACAGCCAGATTCCGGCTTCCACTGATTTGACCTTTGATCAACTTTAAAATTATTTGGGTACACCCACTCCCTATCCTGAATTAGCCCAGTTTATAACTAAAAAATAACTACAAACAGCTTTGAATTAATTACATGAGTGTAAATATATATCTCTTGTAAATTTAGGCAAGGTGTTGAAACACAACTAACCATTCATCATCATACAAACTACCACTGTCAGATTGCTGCTAATGATGGAATCCCCTTCTCTGCTGAGCAAGCTGTCATTGCTCCAGTTCATAGACAGTTTGGTCTACAATGCTCAGTTAAGCATCTCCAGTAAGAAAACAGTACAGATAAGGAGAAAGGAAATACCAAATATCTTACAACAAATATAGGGCACATCTGTACTCTTTCTGCTAGCTGAGAGACATGCTGTGCCAAACACCAGCTCCTATGAAGTCATCACTTATCCCATGTCTTGCTAGACAGCATCCACTGCAGGTAAGATTATAGATGGGCTGTTGGAAGTGATAGTAGATGTCAAGCTCCCATTACAGGCATCATTTATTCTGTTAACACACAGGGAGTTTATACCCGCAACTTCTATTTGGTGATGGTGAGCTTAGAGAGAGTGTCATGTGATATACATTTCTGTGGGCAGAAAATAACCCATAGCAGCAGTAAATGTTTTGGGACTCTGCAGCAAGAAATAGTATTACCCATTCTGGGTAGTGCTCACCAGGGAAAGTCCAGAAAAAAATTTCCATTTTTTTAGTACAAATGCTACATACCAAGAGTACACAAAGTCTGAGCTGGCAAGGCTACTCAACCTTTCCTTCCCCTACTGCACTGCAAGTAGTAGAAAACAGACTTTTTTTCATTAGTCATTTAGAAATTTATCTGGTTGGGGTAGGGAGGTTAGAGGGTAGGAATGAGAATTAACCAATCCATGCTTAGGTCACGTTTGGATACAGGCCCTGAACTTGAGCATTGTGCTCTATCCCCAATTTAACCAGGAACCAGCTCACTCCCCAAGTGCCCCCAGCAGCCTATGGGGGTTTGCTGGCAGCTGCTGCCCTTGGCTCTCTATATGCCTGAATACTAATACGAAGGAAAATGTGATGGGTAATTTAATCCTATCTCACTAGAAGCAAAGAAATACACAAGCCTGCTCATCATCTTCTCTAAGTTTAGACCAACAGTGTATTAAAGAGCTGCCACTGGATTCTCGCCAGCCCCTACTTAGCTGAATGACCTGACTCTGCAAAATAGCAGAAAATTTTCCATTCTGTGTCATTTCTGATCCTTGGGAGAATGACCCACATCCATCAGGAAAGCAGCAAATTTCCTTCATTCAAGGCAATTCAACTGATTCAAGAGAAACTCTGTGCTTATCATAGGCTGGTGCAAGGCAGATTCCTCCTGATCCCCTCTTTGAGCCCAGTGGCAAAACACAATGCTGTCTGAACCAGAAAGCTCAGCCGCCTTGTCCACAGCTGCTGCAAAAGCATCCCTCAACGCACTGGGTGCTGTAGGGAAGACACTGTGAAGCAGGAAATATGGATGCTAGGGAAACCAAGAAAATTTCCCAGTTTTGTGGGGCTCTGGCTTATGCTTCTCGGGATCAAAGTGCTCTTCACTCCTGGCCAAAGTGGGATTTGGGCACAGCTGCTACTCTCCTGGCCTCAATATCCCTCTCTGCCAAGAGGGGAGGTTGACACACAGAAATGCAGTATCAACTAGTCGTGCATTATAGCACCACAAAGCAACAACGTATATGGTGTCTGGCCTCCTTAGTCTAAATGCTTTATTTTATTAAATACTGGGTATTTATGGATGATAAAAGCAATTAAGTGTAAAAAAAAAAGGTAATGATCCATTCCATATTGCATACAAAAGATATGAATATCCCTCATAAAATTATCAGCCTAGCACAGATGCGGACCTAAATATCTTTATAATGTGAGACAGAGAACTTTGCTTACAATCAGAACATTTATAAGGCATTCAATTAGCCACAGGAGGGTCTCTTAGCATTCCCCAATCCTCCACAAGCACAGTGGCAGTTACAGGAGATTCTAACTTTTTAAATTAAAGACAAAAGACAGGAGAATTTGGATATAACCTGCTCCCACGTTCACCCCATAACATACATGCATAGGAAATTTCATGCAGACCAAACTTAATTTACTGTACAATTTAGAGCAGAGCCACAGAAGACTCTTCCTGTGCATCTGCTGGAAGATCTTTCTGAGGGGGGGAAGAGGCATGTCATGTACTGCTTTGTGAGTGGGTCCTCAGGATGTTCCTACAAAGGGTTGGGTCAGGCTGCTATTCCCCATCCCTCTTCTGCTCCTACTGCAGCTCACACTACCCTTGCAATGTCCCCGAGCCCTTCAGTAGGGGTCACATCCCTCTTGCAGAGCCACCCTGAGAGTGCACATGATGGGGACTCTGATCCTTCCTGCTCCTGGCCTGTGGGTGCTGGCAGCAGCTGCACACGTATGGCAGTGGGTGTCTGTGCCTCCAGCCTGTGCTGCCCCTCCGTCACTCAGCCCCTGCACATTCTTCCATGCATCATCACACAGCACAGCCACACCCAGGAAAAAATTGAGGCTAGAAATAAGATGTGTATTTGTAATGGGCAGTTAATGGTGAGGGCAATTAATCACAGCAGCGGATTACTGAGGGACATGATGGATTTCCTGATTCTGATATCTTTAAATCACAATCAGTTTCTCCTTCCAGACCTGCTCAGGCAGAGCCAGAAGTAATAAGCTCAGTGATGCATCGCTCAGCCACCCCCACCCCTCCTCCCACAAACCAGTCTATTGTGGGAGCCCTCATCCACAACCACCATGCTGCAGGAATCACCGTGGCCCTGGGAGAGGGCAGCAGGGGGAGGAGAATCTTTCCCCACACCTTTGATTACTTCTTCCTGATTTATATTCTAAGATTGTTTCAATTGATCAAGTTGTCAGATCTGCAGCGCTGCCAGGAAGCACCGTTTTCTTTTAATAAGCAGAGAGTAGCAGGTCATTTCACCTTCAGTACCTATTCTCTTCCTCCAGTGGAGAGGTAGGACTGCACCTTCTCAGGGCAGTAGTGCCTTTTTGTTCCTTTCAGGGTGGCTCTGGAAGACCTTTCCCCTTAGCCCAGGGAGAACAGAACCCTAGCATAGGCCTTTACCTGCAGCTTCAGAGAATCTGCACACCCCTATACATTTGCTTGCGTGCTTCATTTTTCAGAGCTGCTCCACTCCATGATGTGGACTCACACAAGCCCTGGCAGCCAGTCCCAGTCATTTGGACCTCCCACAACAGATATTTCACAAGTGGCTTCACAATCATGTTAATATTTTAAAAAGTAATGTGAAGCCATGCCTTTCACTTTGTTTACTGGCTCCCGAGCCTGCAAAACTCACTTGGTTTACATGTACAGCCTTGTTCTCCACCCACCAGTGCTAGACGCTTCACACTGGCTTCCAATGCAAGCCAAAAATCTCCTGTAGTTGCATGACAGGCTGCTGCCTTCCCAGGTCACATGGACTGCAAGGCTCTTAACAAAACCGTATGGTTCCTCAGCCTGCATCCCAGCCTCCCCAGTGCTGCATGGGGCCCAGAAAGATCCAAGCAGGCAGAAGCATTGTGAAGAGCAGCAGTGTGAGCCTGGCCATGGGGGATCCACAGGGGCCATCCCTGAAGCTGGCTGGCATAGACTGCTAAGACAGTCACTGCATAGTCACGGAGGAACACGATGGACTTTTTCTAACCCATTTCACTGTTGCACATTCAAACTCTTTCTATAAAACCAGCCCTGTTGGGAGTAGGCTGGGCTATGCATAGGAAGATATCTGCAGGGGACAGAAACAGCACTGAGAGGTGAAATGGAAATTAATACAGCTGCATAAATGAACTCAGACACTCAGCACAGGGAGGACACAGGAAAGCACAATGTTGTGAGGTACCTTTTTTTATGCTGAAAAGCAAAGCACACTGCTACATTTTCCAGAGCGCATGAAAACCTGAGCACATCCCGACTCTCTTAGGTCATTCCTTCTAAACCTCTGGCATTGCCCACGAGATCTTGGTAGATGTCAGACAAAGGGCATGCCAACTGTTTAATCCCACACTATGGCATCTTTCAATGCTGCTGTTTTGCCAGAGCTGATACTGCTCTGCAGCATCCCCTGCCAGCATCCTTAGGGCCTGATACCTGTCAACGTTTCGTCTCCCCCAGGACAGTGCATTGATCCCAGTGACACTGGAAGTCAGCGTTAACGCCATGCTTTGGCATTTGCCAGCTGCTGCTGCCCAAAACCATAATGCTAACTTTGTGATAACATGGCAGGGCTGAGTGCCCACACTGCCTTCCCTGTGTCCAGACAAAGAAGAGAAGAATTGCTAGCATGCAGACACCCCACTGATAAAGCAAGTACCGGCTCTTGGGGCACTTACATTCAGCAAAAAATGGGGGTGAAAAGAGCATGTTTACAAATATACAACTATATATATCTATATGCATGTCATTATGCTAAGTCATGGTGACACAAAGTGGATCAGCTACAGTCTTAATATTCTAAAATTAGATTTTATGTAAAATAAGTACTAGCTTCATGTAGTGCAGTCAGCATCAGGATTTATTTTCATCCTGATGTGTATTACCACTTGATATGACTGGGTAAAACCCAGGGCACATGCATATTGTTGCCATTCATAACATATACATGGATTCATGACCTAGCTAGAAAGCTGAATTGCCTTGCAATCTTTTTTCTACTGCAGAAAGCTTAATAAGCATATAAGTCTGAGAGCAAAAAGAGACCCTATATATTTGCTCTTGAATGGAATTGTAGGAGCCAAAGAAAGCATGACACCAGCTGCCTAGCATCCATTACCCATGTGGACTCATTTCAGAGCAGGACCCTTTGTGTCCATGGGACTAACAGTAGGTGACAGGACAGTAAATGTCAGTGGAGCAGTTGCATAAGCTCCAGACAGCCCATGACTTCCCTTTCCCCAGAAAAAAAAATGCCAGTGTTTTTACTTATTTCAGCAATTTAATCAAATGCTTTCAGTTACTATTATTAAGAAAGCATAAACTGAATGCTTACAAACATATACATGTGAACCCCCATGCTTCTCTGGGAACAGAAATATGGTTACCGTCAACAGGCAGAAACAGTAATTTTAATAATAATTTTCATGTCCCTAGGGCTTTCCTGACATAGTGATGAATGTGTCATCACTGCAGCTCAAATGCAGGCCTGGGAACAGTTACCTGAGCCCACAGGTAGCTGTCATGGGGATATGGCATTTATTTCACGGAAACAAAAGGTCCATCACCAATGGAAGCCAGGGTGTTAAGGCTGCCTCTGGAAAGCGAGGAGAGGAGAAATAAACATATGAGGAAGAAGCAACCACTTATTCCCATGTGAGTGGGGAAAGGGCACAGTATGATTTCTGCTGTGGAGGAGCAAGGATGATGGGAACGGCACTGCATGCACCAGAAAAGCTGCTGAGAAACATCCCTCTTCAAGAGATCTCTGCCAGTCCATAGAGGAAAAACTCTTGTCAAAAGATGAAAATGAGACAGAAAGCTAAGGAGAAAGAAGATTTGGGTTTACAGAAAGGTTTTCTCATAAAGAGAGAGACATCCATGGAGGACTGGCTTGGAAGTCCTGGTTTTCTAAGGTCAAAGCCTAAGATGTGACACCATTAGAGAAAGAAACAACCTGATGCAACCAAGAAGATGGAGACATATCCACAGCTTGACCAGTTACATGGAGGAATTAGGATCATTGGTGACACCTGAGAGACCAGGTGGTTTTAGAATGAAAGCACCACCATGAGGGTTTGCTGTACATCTCCCTGGGAGTAATTTTGCAGCAGTGCTGCTAGGACTAGTATTGTTTGGTAAGACGCTGCTTCCCAGGCAGAGACTGAGGTGCAGGTGCTCAAATGTCTTCTGTGTGGATATGTCTTTTTACCTGCCAACTACAGAACTGCTACAAGGAGCTGCTGCTTTTATTTGCTTTTTAAGAACACTATAAGAAAGCCAGATACAGAAAGTAAGCATTGAGTGAGAAATTACCACTAGCTTCAGCATAATTAACCAAAAAGGTATGAAAAACAGGCTGGTAAATGAAAGCTCCATCTTATGAAGACAAATTTGATGAGGGGATCTCCAGCCTCCTCCACATGTGTACCTTTGGGATCTTCAGTCTCAACTTCATCAGAGACTGTCGGCAGCCCCAGCCAGGCCATGGATGAACCTGGCTAGGGCTGCTGAGCAGGTGTAAGGTGCACACCCTACATAAACCCCACTCACTAGTTTGGCAAGGCAGGATCAGCACTGCCAAACACAGCAGGCTGTAAGCACCAGCAAGGGAGTAGAGTTATTTAAGCCAAAGGACAGAGCTGTCACAAGAACAGATGAGGATGAACTCGCTACGAATAAACTCCATCTGGAAGAAGGAAGGATGGAGCTTTGGGCCAGCCCCAGCACAGAAGAAGTTGGGTTTTATTCCCAACTGTTCCAAGAAGATGGCAAGACACAGCAGGACACACAGCTTTAGAAGTCATCAGCCCACAAACCTGCTACTGTCTGCCATGTTCCCTTCCCCATCAATCTTGCTGTCATGGAACTTGGTGCTCCTGGCAGGATACTTTGCCTTCCAACTCCACCAGAATATGCAATCCCATTTATTTCATACACATGATTTTTTTAAAACATACATGGCATTTCTTTACAACTGTCAGCATCAAGCTTCACAGCAGCCATAGTCATAAGCAACACAGAAAAGCCTACAAATAACATGAATGTGCCACATGCTGGCCCTTTTATGGGCCCTACTCCTTTTTTTATTTACTTATATGCAAAAAATGTTACAGGACAACCCAATTAAGCTTGACAGCTGGATAACAATGAATTCCTGCCCAGTGACAGCTTGCAGACACTATACATTAAACCAGATAGCATGATACAGAAGACCAGTAGAAGATACTGGTGGGATTTTGCATTTGTACTTGCACATACCACTGCACGGTGATGATCTTTACACCAACAACAACTAAATGACCCCTCATACTGCAGGACAGGGGTAGAGCTTGGGCTGTTCAGCACCAAGAAGCAGCACAACACCAGCAAGCAAGTTTATGAGGGATCTTTAACTTGCCCTGCTACATGCATTGGCCAAGAATTCCTACATAAGGTCCCACCAAGTTTCTGGGATGCTACAAGAACACTGCAAGCGTGATTGCATATATTTCAGCTATGACATCTAAGCAGGTCACTCTGCTGTATATGTAATGCAAAGTGCAGTCAGACACCCTATGCTTACAGCAGCTACAAATTTTGTGGGAGGCCACTGCGGAACTGAAACCCCTTGATTAGGGCTGCCTTGGTGGCATCAGCACCCACTGCTGATCAGAACTCAGTCATTTTGCTTATAGCTTACATTACATCTTCCAAGATAAGCACTCCTCACACAGCATTTACTCCATGTAACTCAGTAGTCTTCATGTGATAACTCTGTCATTGCAGCAGTAATTCCTATATTGCAGAGGAGCAAGGCAGAAATAAAACAGTAGAGCCAGGGCTTGTATGGTGTGTCTCTCTTAGCTGCTGCTAAGTGGCAGCTATGCTGAGAAAGCCTCTTTCACTTTCCAGATCTGCTTCCACTTTTTCTCTCAACCACACAAGCAGCCCTGACGGACAGCCCTCCTCCCAGAGCTGCGTAAGCCAGCCATTCTTCCCAGTTCAATAACATTTTTTTTTACTCTCTTCGTGCACTCTTCTGTACCTCTGAGCTCGGGGACACCATGGCTAGCAGAGACCAATGAAAAATGAGATTATTCACTGTGGAAAAAAATCAAAGGTGCTTTCTACATTTCTCTCTGGCAAGGCAGTGCCTGGATCCTGCCCCACCTCTTTGATGAGGACGTCCCTATAGCACATGAGGGAAAAATATAGACTCCTCACTTACAAATAATGCAACAACATTGTTTTCAGCTCTTTTCATCTGGAGCCCAGTACTGTACTTCAGGCCCAATCATCCACTTTCAAATTTTTGATACTGAATGATTTAACAGTATTGAGGAGAGCAGATGCTTAGTAAAATCACATTCAGTTACTTGAAAACACAATTGTGCAGCTATTTTTTGAACCAAGGAAGTTTTGATCAATTGTGCTTTGATATTGAGCTGACACCTGAACCTGGGTGGCTGACAGGTTAATGAAGAGCAGTTAAGTTCCAATAATGTGACCTAAACTACCTGAGCTCTATAATTTTTTTACTTCAGATTTAAAAATTCCGCAAAATTCATATTAAGGGTGCCACTTCTTCCCTCTCCTTCAGCATTTTTCCTTTGACGTCTGCTGCATTTTCCTCCACTCTTTCCTTCCTCTTCCCTAGATGGTTTTATTTTGCCTTTGCAAGGGAAATCAAGTGCAGCAAAACTCTGCAAAGTTCTTTTGCAACTATGCATTTCCTATATGCCCCCTGTTAGACCTGGTTGCAAAGAGGAAGTTCAAAGCAATGGTCCTCTCTTCCCATAAATTTGAGGCAAGATCTGTATAGGACTGCAAAAACCTGGTTACACAGGAGGACACAATTAAGAGGTGATTAAGCACCACCATGACCTCCACCTCAAGCCAGGCAGGTAAAAGCACTATGCAAAGTCTCAGGGCACATGACGCTATGCAAGGTGAAAATTTGTACTGGCTATTGGGTGGCACAAGCTGCAAAGCTGAAAAAAAATATGGGAAGATCAGAGAGCTAAGAAATCACAGAAGAAATCAAAGAAAACACAAGCTTGATTTCTATTAGGGAAATAAGAACTGAATAAACCAGTGATTTTATTACTGCTACTGCAGAAGGGCTGGGGAGGACTGGAAGAAAGAGGCTTCCCTTCCTGGGAAGCCCCAAGTGTCTCACTGCTGTGCCACATGTTGGAAACTTGCCATCATGCTCACCAAAATTTGAGATACATCTGAGGAATTCAAACAAGAGCAAACCAGAAGCTGGATATTTTGCAAAATTATTAAAAGAAAGCTTTAAAATAGGAGCCAATGGCTCCACAGGTATATTAATTATGTGGAAAGTTCCAGGAAAAGGACATGAAGCAGCAATGAAGGGTTTGTTAGCACCACTGGTATGTGGTACCACCAGATTGGTAGGCCGGAGTGCAAGTAGGCATCCTGTGTGGGGCAAAGGGAGGTATTGATCAGCAGAATCACTGCACAGCATTTTCTCCTGGAAATGCAGAAAAGCATTTGCAGAAAACCTGTTGCCAGCCAGGATCTTGCTCACAAAGGTAAACCGCAGTAGGAGCTAAAATCCATCTCTGGAAGACAATTGCAAGGCTGCAGTCCACAGCAGGTGCTTGGATGCAGAATTTGTCCAGCCTTAGTACAAGAAGTACACTTGCATGCTGCCACCAGAGCTACAGGAATTTCTTATGCTTTTTAAATATAGGTATGAAAGTCCAGAGGGGTCAATCCAGGCTGTCCTAACCTTAATAATGCAAGAACTCAGGATCTTTAATAATAAAATTTCTACCAGACTACACTTTAACTTCACAATGTAAATGATGTGCAAGGGCAGAGGGTGTCTACAGAAACACTAACCTAAATCTCCTGGCTCTTGCTGCTGTTGCAGAAATGAATCCACAGGGAACAGAAAAGTCATTCCAGGGCAACAGCAGCTGCCAGCCTGAGCTATCTGTTAATTGCTAAGGACAACCAGGAACAAGGACAACCTTGATTTGTTTGCTATCTTGCTTTGTCTCATGTGTGGGCAGGGTGAGGACATGCTCGCATACCGCATTGTTTGCAAACAGCACAGGGGGAAAAGTTCAGAGTTGGGAAGAAACAGCACATAAACAGATTAATAAGAGCAGCTTTCTTAACCAGATTTACTAGCAAGACCCCAGAAATGTGCTTTCCTAAGCAGGGAACACTATGAATTATTTAACGGGGCTAGTCCAAAAGCAACTACCCTGAGCTCTAAATATGCTGGGTAGTGCAGCAGGTTTCCACTACTCACCTGAGTGAGGCCAAAGTGCCTTCAGGCTCACACAGCCCCTCTGCCCAGCTATTTCCAGCAGACAAGATTTAAACACCAGGAGTACAGCACGGCCTGCAAATGCACACGTCCCCATCTACTCCTGGACCAGAAGCTGTGGTGGTAGGAAATGGAGAGACTTCATGTTAGGGGCCACAGTACTTCTCTGACCCTCCAAGACCTAAGCCCATGGGAGGCTGGGAGAGAACATGTTTCCAACATGGTCATCCATTTGCTCCCTCCAGCCTCAGAATCTGAGGAAGAATTACTTGGCCCCAGCGGAAATGAGGACTTGTCCCCTTTATGAGTGCAGGGACTTGGATCTGCTTCCAGATGTTTCCTCTGGGAGAAGGGAAAGGGACCCATCAAACAATGGGTCTGTGGGAAGGGGTGAAGATTTTCTTATGCAGCCCAAGCATCAAATGCATGTTCAAAGCAGGCTCTCCATGGATGCTCTACACAGCTGGGTTCTTACATAGGTGCGGAACTCTCACAGTCCAAGCCTCTGGTTTGCAGCTGGATTTTTATATGCTGGGCTGATTTCCCAAGAGTCTTCATTTGGGCTTATTATCCCCACAGGGATCAACAGGACTGCAGCTGCTGTCCTAGCATCTGCAGCCAGCTTTGCTAAGCAGCAGTGTGGTCTGCTGGATAAAGCAGAGGCTGGGAGCCAGAAACAATAAAAGTCAGTCTAGTTCTTGCCAGGAGCCTTCACCAAGGACTCAACTGAGCCAATTGGTGTCTCTGGAGACGCCCAAGGCATGTCCCAGTCAGACATTAACACCAGTGACTTCATGTCCACCTTATACCCAAGGATCAGGCAGCATCAGGGACAGTGCTCAGGGAAAGGACAGAGGAGCCCTGTAGCTACCACAGGCAGAGGAGGCCAAGTGGTGATCCACTCCCACTGCAATCCACCCCAGGCCTTCACTTAGCAGATGGCTTCGAGTCATGAAGCTGACAGCTTCTGTGACTGGAATCAAGTGAGAGGGACATAAGTAAAATAGCTGACAGAGTCCTACATTGCGGTAGTGGGGAGGTGGCTGGAGGCATCCTTTCTGCCTCGGCTTGGCATTGGGTAATGCCAAGGGAGAAGCCCTTCTGCAGAGGCCTGGAGTGTGCAGGTGGCTGCAGAGCCAAGCACTGCTTGCTAGCAGAGCCTTTCCAATCTCCCAGAATGCTTCTGGCCCTTGCCAACCTTTTTAAAATCCCTGTGGAATAACAGGTCCAACAGCAGGCTGTAACAGACATATTGGAGACCAGCAGTCATATAAGATGATGTAGTAAAAGTACTGTGAGCTAAAACCTAGTATAGGATCATCTACATTCTCTGCTGTGGCGATCCTTTGATCTAGAACTCATGTACACTTTGTGTTTCAACACTGTCTCCCAAATATCTGTATTAATGCCAAGTATAAAGCATCCTCCTCCACTCTGCTCTGCCGTCATTTGTACTCAGATGTGCAAAGCAGGCATTGCCCAACACAGGGATTCAAGCCCAATTAGCAGCAGGAAAAGTTCTGCTAATATAACCAGAAAACAATGCTGTCCCAGCCTCTTTGATCTAGAGGAGCCACAGGGAAACATGTTCATTCCCCAGCTACTGCACAGAGCAACATGCTTAACAGCATTGCCTCTGGCTGCTGCCAGAACTGGGCCTGACACACCAGCACATTTCCCTGGTCCTTCTGCTGTAATAAAGTTCCAGGGGAAAAACTAAGGCTGCAGCTTGTCACATGGCTTTGAATGCAGTCATGTATTCTGCAACTCGTTATTAACCTCTTGAAAATGCTCAACATTATCTTGTGGAAGTAAGGTTAGGTTAAACAGCTGTTGATAACTTATCTCCCACTACCAGCAATTTCATTCACGGACATATTTACTCAGATCCATGAGGCATCACTGTATTCCCAATGCCATTCTTTATGGAGTCAAATGAGAGCTACCTTTAATACATCTTCAGTACTTAGGACGCCTGTGTTACCCAAGCACTTCATCAGCTTGAACGGGTAACACAAGAAAAATTTTAGGGGGAGTCAGGAAGAACAAAAATCCTGGACACAGTGCATGATCTGGTGAGGAAACCCAGTCTAGAAGAGGAAACCTAACCTGGGGAGCACCTTCTGCAGACACAAAACTGTTGACCAAAATTACCCACCAGCTGCTTCCTGTATCAGCCACTCATGCAGCTGTCCCTTCCCACCCTTCAGCCCTAAGATGGCAGGTCAGTTGTGGGCTAGCAGGTGCCAACAGGTTACAGCCATCAGTATGACCCTTTCCTTTCCCTTTTTCATCCTCTAAAGAAAGTACATCAACCAAGGACTCAGAAGACACATACTCCACGTCACCACTCAATCATTTAGACCTAGCGTTCCTCTTAGCTGAGAAAAGGATTCTTTGCGTTCTTGCTGTGGACGCTGTCAAGAGTGTGTCAGCGGTTTGCTTTATGATATTTTTCTAGGGAGTCTATCCTCTTCATTACTTTTGATGATACTGTAACAGTATCACAAAGCCTTATCTGAGACTGAGACCCCACTATGCCGGATGTGGTATAAGCAGAGATCAGCCAAAAGAATTTGCATCCAGAAAATTGCGATCCCTGCAGTCTAACTTCTCCCACCAGTATTTATGGGGTATGATCTTGCACATCAGGCCTGGGATGGGGACTGGGGATTCTGAATTCAGATCCCAGGCATTTCCCTGGGATCTACACAGACACTTGAAGCCCCCTGCCCCCTGCTACACACACATACAGAGAGCACTGCTCAGAGTCAGCAGCAGTAACAGAGGCTAACCATACACAAGGCAGAGCTCCTGCTTTACCTGCCTGAACTTAGCATGTGTAAAGACAGAGTTTCCCAGCAAGCCATACAGTCCAAGTTCTGCTCACAGCCCTTCCTCTCCTCCACATCACTGCTGGTCCACATTACAATGAGAAATTACACCAGGTGATTGCTGGGCTATTTTATTATGCTATTGCAGGCAGTGAAGTAATCTGAACCAAGTCCATGACCTGTAAGTATATTTCAGCCCTAGTAATGGCCAAACTCTGATGAGAGACCATAGTTAATGCTTAGTCTAAGCTGCAAGTGGCAGGTATATTCTAAGTGTGTCCCCTGACTCAGTACCCAACTATAGTGAGTTTATAGCCTGCGATATTGTTACATTAATCACAAGGAATCTCCCAGTTCCTTGGAAATACAGTGACAGGCTCTTCAGGGCTGGTATCAGAAGCTTTATTCCTAGGTAATAGTCCTCTACCTCATTTGTAACTATGTCTATACACAATGTGAGGAAAGTGCTACACTCAACACTCAATGTAAAAACCCTGTCTACCTCCCAATTCCTTCATTTCACATCCTGACCATGTAGCAGGTGCATGGGTACAAAGACTGTGCTCATACACTTCCCGTGCATGACCACAGTTTGCTGTCCCCAGTAGCAGAGTGTGGCAGGTATCCAGGGGCAGACAGGCGGTACCCAGAGGCAGGAGTCTCTTTGCTCAAGTCCTACAGTCTCCCTTGAGAAAGTGGACAAGTGGGAAGGAAAGTGGGAAGGTGTGCTACAAGTATCAGAAACATGCGCGCTCCTGATGGCATTTCCCAGCATTGTCCTTCCACACGCCCTCTGACCACACAGGACAGTGTGAAGAGAAAGAAAACAAGCTCACCTGTAAACAAGAGGAAAGAGGGGAGCTATTTAATACTTCTTTGGGGGATGCTAATTTATTATTAATCAAAACCAAGAAAAATAACATAATAGGATGGAATCTTAAACTGTTACGGCCTCTGTTGATATCCAAAAAAGCATTTATTAAGTTTAAATATTGTATTTAATGCACCCATAGCTCCAGTGACATCACCCCTTTTCTACCTCATAAAGAGATATGTTTTAAGTCTCCTCAGGACACTTGAAATAAATAAGGGCTCTCGGACAGACAGAGGCCGGACTGAGTGGTCAAGGAGGATATATGCTGAAGCTTTGGGACGACCAAACATTACCGAGACTGGGCACATCACAGGGAAGGAGAATTAAATCACGATCCCACAGGAGACGATGGCGATGCTGCCAGGGACCAAGGACATGAGTAAGGAGCTTGGGAAGGAGCTGATTAGCACCATCATGCCTCAGCCATGCTGGGCCAGCTAAGGACCACACATCGTCACATAAGCTGTACACAAGTATAGCATCTAAAACTTTGGCCTGGGATCTGGCAGAATAGTTTTGCTAACCCAGTGCACGTTACCAGTGACAAATCCAGCAAGCAGAGGTGGTCAGGAACCAATGGAAGGTGAGCTGCTGACCTGCCTGTGGTGGCTCTGCTGCTAGCAAAGGTGGTGACTTCATCTCATGATGCTAGTTGTCAAATATTTTCCAGCTCTTGTGTATATTCATGCACTGCACAGCACTTTGGAGCCTTCAAGATGAAAGGTGCTTTCACCAGCACTTCAGTGGCTTGTTTCCTATTAGAGGTCTGGTTTTGACACCTCTCCACCCTTTTATCTAACTTTCTCTACAAAGTTATTTTCACTTTTTATCTTTCTTCTGTGATCCCTAGCTAGAAAAATAAAAAACCAAACCAAACCAAAAAAACAAAAAAAAAAAAAAAAAAAAAAAAAACAAAACAACCAACCCCAAAACAAAAGCCCCAAAATCCCAACCAAAGCCCATACTTATTTCCATTTTGGAAAGCTTGAGATTAATCAGACACAGTGGCCTGGGTACAGGAAACTTTCACAAAGGTGGTCTCTAACAATGAAGTCTGCATATTTTTTGGTAAACTCCTCTTTTCAAAATGGCTTAGTGCTTAAGATAAAAAAGGCCTTTGTTTTTTGCCTTTAATAAGCCTAGTGGCTGTTTTAATTAAGTTGGATAGGAATTTTTAGAGCTACTTGATGTGAAAATATGAGCCTATAAGAGCCGCCTTTGATGCTTGAGTTATGTTTAAACACTTGATGAATACTGCAGAGCTGTGAATCCTTTTAGCATAGCTAATAGCTAAAGAGAGAGCTCATAAAATGCTGTTTCGTTTGTGTTTCTGCTGAGCTGTAGGCTTCCTCCAAAATGGCAGCAGTCCACTCTGGAGCTGTTTGCAGACCCCAGACCCAGGAGCCAACTACACCACTGGAAGTGGTGGGGGATGACATACGGAGGGATGGACACCTGGGGATCCCAGGGCAGGCGGCTGTTACGTGGAGTACAGGGGTCTCCCAGCACATCTAAACAGGATGATACTGGACTGCTCCAAGGAACTGCTCATAGGACCATGTCCTGGTGACATCCCAGAATTGTGCTAGGGTGATGTCAGAGGCATATATGAGCCACCCTGACCCCCTCTCACATAGGTTACCCACATATGGTGGCCTAGTAGGAGCTCAGGAATGATTCCCTTCCCTGTGCTCAGTAGTGGGGCACACCACAATCTGTATGCAATCCTTTGCACTGTTTAGAGCTATGACCTTAAAATAAGAGCTTTCCTTTTGAAATATTTTGAGTTCACCTCTCTCCAGATCTGAGGAGCCACCACTCACCTTGCAAAAAGGCTTTCCTCTGGTCTATAGCTCTGAATTTGCTTGAGGGACAGGTATGGAGGAACTGACTCTGGGGAAATGCAAATGCCTTCTACACAGGATGTTGCAGGGAGAGATGAAAGCCAACTCCATTTACATTTTAGTTCCATAACTCTGGATGTTTTCCCTCTCTCTCGTTCAGACTGGAGTTCACACACACACATTTTTGCCACAGAGCTATTCTGTTGCCAGCTGCTCCTCCCAGGAGTTTTGAAGAAATCCCTGTTTACAAAGAAAACTACTTGTCAGAGCACCAGCAGCAATCTGCAAAAGCAGAGGTAGCACCCAGGTAGCTGTGGTCAGCTCTTGGGGTCAGTGCAAAGCTTGTTCTGTCATCCTGTGCAGAAAGAGGGGTTCCCTGAGCCTGTGGCAGAGCTTACATCCCCACTCCTGCTACCATGGAGGTCCTATTAAACAAATAAAAACTAGCAAGATGATGAGCTTGACCGCAGTGCCTGGTCTGTGGTCTTATGCAGTCCATAGCAAAATACCAGCAGCAGCCTATCAATTTGTTAAAGCAGAAAAACAGGCACAGTGAAACGCTCTTCTCTCTGGATCTACATGCTAATTAACTGAATAAGCAGAGCTGTCTCCCAGATAGGTATGTGGCCTGCACACGGTGCTCTTCACGGATATCCTGCTGCTGCCACTGCTTTTCCATGGCAAGGTGGCAGAGGAGTTAGGGCCCAGATCCCCCATTGGATTTCCTTTGAAGAGGTCCTTGGAATGCCTGCAGTATACTGCTGGGGCCCTGAAGCTAAACAGCGATAGGAGATGCAGCATTGAGGCCTCCAGCTCCAGACTAGAGCTCCAACCGCAACACTGTGCCAAGCCATGCTCGGTTCCTCTGCTCACCACTCTGAAACCTTCCTCCACCATTTGCATGGTGTTTTGTATTTATTTCCCTTATCATTTTTAAAGGGAGCAGGCAGATGCCTCTCTGGCAGCAACCCTGGTTCTGCCAGGTCCAGGAGAGTTTAATAATAGTTATGCACAAGCAGCCTTTGAAGCCACAGAGGTAAACAGGATGGGGCTGGAGGTCCTAGTGCTGCTAGTGTCTTAACCAGAGGCAATTTTCTGTAAGACTGGCTTAAACAGGTAGCCAAACATCTGTTTTCATACTGATGCAAAAGCTTCGCATTGGGAACCAGAGAAAAATATGTTTTCTATTCAGACTGTTTTACTGTTGGTTGCAGCAAAACCTGTAGAGAGCCCTAAAATTGTAGGATCTGTGCTTATGTTGGTGACACTCAGGAGAAGGGCATGCAATGTTGAGATTCTTGCACTCACATTCATTTTTGCAGATGAGCCTAAGGTACCCTCTGCACCTGACAAGCACTCTGAGGAGAGGGCAAGCATCACCTGTGATGTGCACCTGTGGGGTGGACATCCCAAATGCAGACAGGCACACTGTCAGACCAAGTTGCTACCCAGAACTCAGTGGGCTCAGCAGCCTTGTGAGATGTGGAGGGGATGGAACCAGGCCTGCCCTGCTGCTCAGCAAGAAGCAAGATAGCAGTGTGCCTGGATTAAAGACTCTGGATCTGACCCCTACTCGGCTCAGAAGCACCTGATCAAGCTCCCTAGGTGACATGCCATGCTGTGCACAACTTCCACACAGATCAATACCCAACGCCCACGGGAACGCACAGCTCAGCTGCACAGCCTGGCTGCAGGATGGATGGTGACAGTCTGCCACTGTGCAGGAAAAAAGGGCGAAGAGGCTGCAAATGGATCTTCCAGGCAAAGGAATTCCCTCCCAAGTAAAATCCATGCCCCACAAGCCAGAAAATTCAGAAGTACCCATGTCCTCCTGTGCACGTCAGGTTTGTGGGTGGGCAGCACACCTGCTAGAAGGGCAGGAGAGGAGAAGGTGCCACTCCAAACACACTCAGCACCCTCCCCGTGCTCCAAAGCACGCGGTGAGTCAGGGCTGTGCCACCTCTCCCAGGGGCTGTGCCACGTCTCACTGGCTTCCTGAGGTCAATTGCAATGGGGAAGGGTTTCCAGCATGGAGATCCAGAGCATCTCCTGCCTGCCAGGCGAACCTTGCGGCATTCAGCCTTTCAGTAAGGAGCGCTGGAGAGAGTTCACCTTCCCTGTGGAAGCAGAGATGGAACGCGGCTCTCGCGTCCTCCAGCTGAGGCCTAGCCGGAGAGCATCACCGAGACCGAGCCGGGCACCCACTGAGGGAGGCACCCAACACCCCGGGCAGCGAGGGCTCTGGCCATGCCCGTCGGATCACGCACCCCGGTCCCACCCCGGGCTGTACCAGGCTGAGGGCAGGTTTCCCACAGCCAAGCTTGCCCCGAAGCAACAAAGGCTTCTCCCGCATCATCCCTTCTCCCGCCGTCTCTGCTTTTCTCCGGCTGCAGCCCCCGGCAAACCCTCTGCGGCCGGACGGGCGCTGCCAGAGTGAGACCTCGACCCACTGGGGCTGCGGGAGAGCCGGCGGCACAGCGGGGAGCGGGGGCAGCGGGGCCGCCCCGGGCTGGTCCCATCCCTGCAGCATCCGATGGCGGAGCGGTGGGGTTGGGGAATGAGGGAGACGGTACCCGCTGGGACCGCAACGGGGCAAACTTGTACCGCGTGCGGAGGCCGGCGAGGCGCTCACGCACTGGAGAGCGGGGGAGGATGCTCGGAGCCGCGTGCGGGGGCGGCGGGGACCCCCGGTGCCGACCGGCGGTGCCTTACCTGCGGGAGCCGCCTCGGAGGCTGCGGTCCGCGCCGTAAATCCCAGTGCCGGGCGCGGCGGGGCGGGTGCCCGCCCCGGGGCCGCGGAGCCCCGACCGCCCGCCTCTCAGCCCCGCGGCGCCCGCCCCGCTGCGGCGCCCGCCCCGCCGCCCCGCATCGCCGCCGCTGCCGTCGGGGGCTGCGAGCCGCCCCGCGGCCCCGCTCTGCGCTCCGCCGGCCGTGGGAGGCGCGCTGGGGGGCGGGCGGCCGAGGGGGGCGGCCCCCAACGCCCCCGCGCCGCCGCGGCCGCCACCCCCGCAGCTCCCGGCGCTGTCCGCAGCGCCCGGCCGGGCCCCGGGACCCCTGCTTACGGGTGCTGGGCTTTCCTCACCGCCATCCTGCGGCTGCGGACCCCCGTCCCCATTCCGAGAGCTACCTTGACCTCTGGGATCCCGTGTCGCTGGGGGCTGGAACTGCTTCTAGACCTCGGGACACCTTTCACATCCCTGGGACCTAAAAGCGACATCGGAGTCAAGAAACCCTGTCCCCATCTCTAGTGACAGCGGCCAGTCCTAGAGCCCAGGAGTCCTCAGCCCCAGCCCTCGGTACTGGTCTCAGTGTCAGATCCCAGGACGCCTTGTCACCGTCCTGAGGAATTGTGGTCAGTCCCAGAGCCAAGGACGTTGTCCCTAAGCCCTTCTCCTGGCTGTGCCCTGGGGGTGGCTCAGCTACTCTGCTGGAAAATGGAGAAAGGGACAGCTGGGTGGAAGTGTTGATCTGCTGGAGGGTGGGGAGGCTCCAAAGGGATCTAAACAGGCTGGACTGAGACCAACGGCGTGAGGTTTAACAAGGCCGAATACCAGGTCCTGCACTTGGGGCACAACAACCCTGTGCAACTACAGACTAGGAGAAGTCTGGCTGGAAAGCTGCCTGGAGAAGGACCTGGGGGTGTTGGTTGACAGGGACTGAACATGAGCCAGCAGTGTGCCCAGGTGGCCAAGAAGGCCCATGGCATCCTGGCTTGGATCAAAAACGGCATGGCCAGCAGGTCCAGGGAATTTATTCTTCCTCTGCACTCGGCACTGGTGAGACCACACCTTGAATCCTGTGTTCATTTCTGGGCCCCTCACCACAAGAAGGATGTTGAGGCTCTGGAGCGAGTCCAGAGAAAAGCAATGAAGCTGGTGAGGGGGCTGGAGAACTTGTCTTACAAGAAGCGGCTGAGAGAGCTGGGGTTGTTTAACCTTGAGAAGAGGAGGCTGAAGGGAGACCAGGGGACAGGACAAGAGGGAATGGCCTGAAGCTCCACCAGGGGAAGTTCAGACTGAACATTAGGAAAAAATTTTCACGTGAAGGGTCATTGGGCACTGGAACAGGCTGCCCAGGGAGGTGGTTGAGTCACCTTCCCTGAAGGTGTTTTAAGGTATGGGTGGACAAGGTGGTGAGGGGGATGGTTTAGTGTTTAATAGGAATGGTTGGACTTGATGATCCAGTGTGTCTTTTCCAACCTGCTGAATCTATGCTTCTATGAAATCTTTTCCCCAACTCCATACATAGCCTGTCTCTCTAAAGCAGAGGTCCCTCATCATCCCATGGGGAGTCCAGACCAAGCACATGCCCTGTGTTTGTATCACTTCTTCAGTCACCCTCCTGCCCTTGCTATGCCTTCCTACCCTTCCCAGCCCTGTCCAGCCACAGGTACAAAGCTTCACTAAGGGCATTGCTGTGACAGCTCTGACCCCAACTGCACTGAATGAACCCTGTCATAGCTGGGCTTTGCATGTGGATGACAGGAATGCGAACTAGTGCCACTAGAAATCTTTTAACTCCACAGACCTTGACTTTTGACAGCAGTGGCTGAAGTACGGTGAGTCCTGTCCTAGAAATCCAGGCTTTGTTGTGTGTTTCCTGGGGTGCAGAATCATAGAATCAGCAGGTTGGAAAAGACCTCTTAGATCATCAAGTCCAACCATTCCTACCTGCCACTAAACCATGTCCCTGAGCACCTCATCTACCCATCTTTTAAATACCTTCAGGGATGGTGACTCAACCATCTCCCTGGGTAGCTTGCTCCAGTGCCTGATGACCCTTTCTGAGAATTATTTTTTTTCTGATATCCAGTCTGAACCACCCCTGGAGGAGACTGAGGCTATTCCCCCATGTCCTGTCCACTGTCAATTGAAAGAAGAGGCCAGCTCCCTTCTCTCTACAATCTCCTTTCATGTAGTTGTAGAGAGCAATAAGGTTTTCCCTCAGTCTCCTCTTCTCAAGGCTGAAGAACCAGTGGTCCAAGAAAAGTGGCTCCTTGTTTAGCTACCTTCAATACTGAGGATGTGTGGTACTAAAAGGTTAAGAGCAGAGGGACACTAGCCTACAGCTCTGCTTGCACTTCTCCTACCCACAGGCTTTGCAAAGAAAGAAACATTGCACCTTCACTCATTGCAAAGAAAAACGCTCTCCCTTCATGGCATAAATGGGGAGCCACTGTGAGAAGCAGAACTGGCTGGCCCCAGGGTCTCCCACTGCCTCTCAAGCAGCAGTTACCCCTGACATAGCTGAGTGGCTCAGCTCCCTGATGGTTCCTCTGCACTGGGATGCTAAGTAGTGGAAATCTATGGAACCTAGAGCTACCAGTGTCTCAGGATAGAGGCTGGAGGCTGCTGTGTAGCAGGTCACTGTCGCAGGCAGGGCACATCTCCCCAAGGGAGGCTGTGGGAGCTAGCAGAGGTGATGTGTCTTCACAGTCCCTTGCCTGTAGCCAAAGCTGCTCCAAATGAATGAACCCTCTGTAATTGTGGATGGGACTGTTTGGGAAGAAGACCCGCTCAGACACCCAAAGGAAAGCAGATTAAGGTAGCAAGGGTGTTTATATGAATATGAGCTTAATCTACTAACCAAATTGATCAAAGCCACAAGTCATACTTCTCTCCTGGAGCACCTTGCTATTCCTGTGCCTGTTCCTACAATGCTGCAGAAAAAGCAGCTTTGCCTGGCACATCCAGCAGCTATTGCATCTGGACCCTCTTTTTCTGTTTAGGCCTAATCTGCAACCCTAATCTCCAATTATATTAATGAGCAATACTGTAGACTGTTATGAGGGACCTGTGACCATGCCAGGTATGGCAGGAAGGCGTCACTTCTGAGTTGGAGCACCACTGTAGTGGGGATGTGAAGTCTTGCAAAGCAGGGCAATGTAGAGATGTCTCTGCACTTTTGGTCACTTATCACACTTATACTGAATTATACTTCGCTTACACAGGCTCTAAGGTTGCTACTCCAGCGAGGCAAAGCCAGCTTGTATGCTAATGTGACTATTTGTTAGTCTAATAACTCTTATTTGCATTTACTGTGCAGCTTAATATTGCCAACATGCCTTAATTTTCTACATGAGAGTGCTTTTATGGTGAATTGTAACAGTAGAGATTAATTTGCAGAAATGCAACTTTCCATGGAGTTTATAGCCAGAGAGATTTATGCCATCACACCCGACCTAATGTGCATCACAGTCTGCTTACCCAGTTACTTCTGCACCAGACCATGCATCTGCCTGAGCCATGTCTTCTGGTTTCTTCAGCGTGGAGCATGTCTGTGTTTCCAGATCATTCGTGAGTCCTGCTAAACCTCCCAAGACTATGTGTCTCTTGGTCCACAAGTCAACACTGCCTTACCTCCCAGGTAAGCTGGGTGTCAGGAGACATTACAGAGCGGGCAGCATACATGACATGAGCTCAGAAAATTTAACTTTTAATCAAAGCCCTGGATCATTGGAGCCAGTTCAGAACAAGGTTTAAGGATTTTAAGGGTCTCTGTTTGGAAATATACATAGTTAGTTGTCTGTGTCATATATCTCCCCATTTATCCTTTTGGAGCTGAATGAATAATTGAAGAGACATTTATGGCTAATTGATTCACTGATCGGTGGAAAGAAATCATGGATAATTTATCTGATGAATATTACTCAAACAGCTGTAAAGCTGGTCAGTTACTAAAAATAATCAGGTGCAAATACTCAGGCTTTCAACTTTGTCTGTTTGCAAATGCACCTCAACACTTTTTGCTCTCCAGTGTGGATCCCCACAGATTTCTCCTGGGCTATGTGCAGAAGCTGTGCATCAAAACAGCTTGAGTACTTCACCATGGCTCTTCTGCTCCATCCACTACTTCATGTACCAATGGCAGGAGCTCATTTCTGCCTCATCCCCATATTGCAAAGCTTTCTGTTCCTTCCTGGGTCCTTGCAAGTATGGACCTTTAAAGGAGGAGTCAACAAACATTCTTCATGAGGGATCAAGATGTTTAAGAGCTTTGCTGGTGGAAGGGAAAAGTGCAAGCACATATATATATAAATGCATGACACCATCTGCTAGTGGCTTTTTTCATATGGCAGCTTTACTGTGTTGGTTAGTCCCATAAACGGACCTGTGCATCCAGGTGGAGATTCTGCCCCATGGCTGGGACAGCAAAAGGATGGAGCAGAGGGCTGAGGCAAGCACATTTCCTACGCCAGCTTCCAACTGCCCCAGTGCAGAACCAGGCTCTAATTCAATTTTTAAGGTTAAATCTTTAAGCAGTCCACATAATCTTGTCTTGGTTTCTCTAAAATTGCTGTTTATTTGCCAGTTCTTGCATGTCAATGTTTCTGAGAAAACAAACAATTCCCAGAGTCTGGTTGATGTTTGCCTTCTAGCAGAAATCCTGTCAGACACTCCTAAGGTTCCTAGATCCAGCAGGTGTAGCTCCTCTCCCTCCTCCTTTTCCATCCCTAAGCAACACAGACACCCACCCCACTCAATTAAGATCACGTTTCCCTGGCAGCATTCTCTCCAAGAGACTTCCTGGGCTCACAAGTAAATTTGTTCTCTCCATAGCTGGGGATACTGAGCAGCAGGATCTGGGAGCTGCCTGGCATGTGCACACTCCTGTGCCAGACTGCTCTTGGTGAAAATCTATTCCAGCTGAACCTGGGGCAATTTGGAAACTATTTCAGATGGTCTTCTCTGTTTAAGTCTGATGGAAATGGGACATTTGTCCGAGTGTATAAGCTTGCTGTCTCTATTCAGGTGCAGAAAGCTTCCTTCCTGTAGGAACCCCACAAGTTTGAGCTGCACTCACAAGCCTTTAGCAGTTTGAGGAGGTGATTTTGTGGAGACCTCAAAGGATGCCCATCCTTGAGCAGGGCCAGTGGACACCCCTGAATGCGAGCTGGTGCTGCTGCTGTAGCCTCAGAGGACTGCTGCTGCCATGTGCACCTGACTGCTCTGCAGGAAGTTCACAGCCTGGGAGCAGGGATCTAATTTCATCATGCAATGTTTGTAGCCAGAGTCAGGAGTTTAATTATGTCTTTCCTTTTCTTGCTGGCTCTCAGCAATATCACGCCTGCTCTGTTCTGTGTGATGCTCAGCCATGCCTGGGAGAAAATGAGCTTGTTACACAGCAGGGAGGTCAGGGACAGAAGCTGCATATCTGAGGGTTTGTAGTTGAAGTTGCTGCTTTGGCTGCTATTTGCTGATACCAGGCTGGGAATTTGCACGTGGTCCTTATGGCCCAGAGAGAGGAGGTATGCACAGTCCTCTGGGTCTGGAATCTCAGCTACCCTGATACCTTGGAGCATCTCCCTGCACTGATCTGCTGCAGCTCTGTCACTGTGTGCAGCTCACAAAGGTTGAGATGCAGCTCAGGAGGGTAACACTCACAGTTGGTGCTGGGGGACCCCCAACACCGCTTCTCCTCCCATCTCTTTCTTGGGGCTGTCTTGGACTCTGCATGCTGCCAGGGTCAACTAACCCTGGCTGCTATTCAGCGGGAGCTGCCAGAACTGTTCTGCCATCTGAATTTATGGTGCTTTAATATATTCCTCCTTTCCTATTGCTACATATGCTCCATGTAAATCAGTGCCACAGAGGAGCCATGCTTCTCTACACCAGCTGGGACTTTTGGCCCTGGAATACTTTGTTGTAGGCTCCAATAAATACCATGAGTCATTAACCCAGGCTGAGGTATACTTCCCAGCCCCTCTCACACACTAATAGAAGCCTGCACCAAAGTCAAGTAGGCTAGGGTGGTCCTGAAAGAAACGGAGATGAAATGTCTTGTGTGTGCACATCCCTTCATGGAGGAAAAAGGGCTGTGAGAGAGATGTCCTGGATACCCATCCTATCTCAATGACTTTACCTTTGCAACCATCTTTGGAGGGACACTGCCTCAGCAGTGGTGCACATCTTTCCACAGATAGCTTTTCACCTTCAGATTTGTAGTTGAGCTTGTTTAGGTGGAGGATGGGCTTAATGGTCCAGGCTGAACAGAAAGAAGGGGGAAAGTTTGCTCAATACAACCTAATTGATCTTAACAAGACAGGAAGGGCTTTGTGCTGTAAGCACCAGTGTTTGTTTTGTGGGTTTAATGCAATTTCTGGCTGGGTTTGATTACTCTGGGGAAGTCCTCTAGCCTAATAAACAGAACCCTAGGGAATTAGCACTGATAATTTCAGATGCTGCACTGAGCCCAAAAGAGCACAGCCTTCCAGGGTGGAA
Organism: Coccyzus lansbergi; assembly: GCA_033558105.1. NCBI lineage: Eukaryota > Metazoa > Chordata > Aves > Cuculiformes > Coccyzidae > Coccyzus > Coccyzus lansbergi. The sequence continues at coordinate 86,628 of JAUMJK010001687.1, read as the reverse complement.
ACAGAACCAGCAAAAGGTTAATTGCAAATTGATTTAGTCAGCTCCCAATTACCAGAGAGTTTGAGCTGCCTGGTAGGCAGGTAGTGCTGGGTTCCCAGGGAGAGGGAACACAGGGATATGTTCTTGAGTAGGATGCCAAGCACCCTCAGATACCCAACAGGGGCTGATGCTCCCAAAGAGTGGGAAGTTGTCTGTGGAAAGCCTTATGGTTTTCTTCCCCAGTTGTAAATTATGGCAGCAGTTGTTTTCAGGGAGTAGTTCTTTTTCAAATGCTGGGCATTTGGATTGTAACTTTCTTAGAAAATGTTGTAATACCAGCTTTCATCTAAACTGAAAAATAGGACCACAATGTTATTTTGTGCTTGTCTCTTTAAATGGAAGGGGGAAAAATACTCTGAATTTCACAGCTGCTGCTGAAAAAAGTGGTTCTCTAGAGAACAATGTTTCCACCAAGAAGTTTCTTCCAGACTGCTAGTGGCTGCCCGTCCCTGTAAGGCTCCTTGGGGTGCATTCCTGTCCAAATCTGCAAGGAGGTGGCTGAGCCAGTGACACCTTGCTCCTGTAGCCACAGCCTCAACCATGGATGAGAAATGTCCCCAAGATGCTGAGACCTGGCATGTCTTGCAAAAATGAGTGTGGGGACAGTGCCCAGCTCCTCTTGCCATTCTCAGCATTACTTGCTGCACCCTTGCCAGGCACCTCCCTTCTTATCCCCATGATCACCACCAGCACTGTGCTGTTGGTGCCAGGGGAAGGCAGGCGCTGCCCTCAGAGGGATACCAACAATTTGAGTTAAGTGATGCCTTCCTATAGCAAGGAGAAGGGGAGGCAGGGGAAAACATTTAGTGAAAACACAGCAGTTTATTAGCTCTTTCCTTCTAGACAAGCAAAACATGGAGACAAATAATCCCAAGCTCTCTTTATTCCACCAGCTGAAACGAGAAGAAATTCTCATTTGTCTTTTTTTTTTACCCTCTTTCTTATTTTTTTTCCTTTTGCAAACAAAACTCAATAAAATTTTTTCCTCCCTGAAACTCCTTCCCCCACCTCCAGATCCAATCCTGCAAATATAGTATATGACTGGTACACAACACTGCGCTGCTACAGAGACAGAGCAAAGTCACCTCTGCATCATCCCCAGCCTGTCCTGGCCACTCAGACACCTGTAACAGACGTGCCAGAACCCCAGGAACAGGCAGAGGCACTGTGGCAAGGACTGAGCAGCCCAGAGGGGCTGAGTCACCAGGAAACCATGCCTCTGCATCCCAGGGAATGTCACGGGAAGAGCAGAAAGGGAGATAAAGATTATTTATAGTTACAAGAGCAATTATATGGAGCTGGTGTAGAGGAGCTGGCAGACTGCTGGCTGTGCAGGAATAGGAGGCAGTGGGATGTGTGACTAGGACCTCACAGGGGACTCAGGGGGCAAGGCTGTTCCTGCTGGGGCCAGGGCATACCAGAGTGTCTGGATAGCTTTCCATAGGAAACAGTTACCATTCACCTCTGCCCTTTCCACATTAGTATAGCACTGGGTTATAGTCCCCAGCACCCCATTGCTCAGCATCCTTCAGAGCTTGAAAATCCCCTTTGTCATTTTCATAGAATCATAGAATAACCAGGTTGGAAGAGAGCCACTGGATCATCGAGTCCAACCATTCCTGTCAAACACTAAACCATGCCCCTTAGCACCTCGTCCACCCATGCCTTAAACCCCTACAGGGAAGGTGATTCAACCACCACTGTGGGCAGCCTGTTCCAGTGTCAAATGACCCTTCACATGAAAAAATTTTTCCTAACGTCCAGCATAACCCTCCGCTGTCAGAGCTTGAGGCCATTCTCTCTTGTCCTGTCCCCTGGCACTTGGGAGAAGAGGCCAGCTCCCTCCTCTCTACACCCTCCTTTCAGGTAGTTGTAGAGAGCGATGAGGTCTCCCCTCAGCCTCCTCTTCTCCAGGCTAAACAACCCCAGCTCTCTCAGGCGTTCCTCACAGGGCCTGTTCTCCAGTCCCTTCACCAGCTTTGTTGCTCTTCTCTGGACTTGCTCCAGAGCCTCAACATCCTTCTTGCCTCTTTGGACCAGGGCTTTGTTCTGCTCATTGTTTTTGCTTTGCAGATCAATTTTCTGTTTTTCACATTGATTGCTGTCTATTTTCCCATTCTGGTTGTTGGTAGATTTTTCTTTTCATTGCTAAGTGCTCTTCTTTATCCTCTGCTGGGATGTCTTTTCAACACATTTTAGAAAGAGACAGGTAATTTAGGTACAGAGCTGCTGAAGAGTAAGTTGGATAACGAATGTTCTGGGTGACGAGGTAGATCTATCACCTGTGTGAGCCAACACAGGCAGGACTCAGGAACAACCACAAAATCAAAGATGAAGTGCAAAGAGTAAATTTATTTCCATTACCTCACCTGCTGGGGGATCCCCAAAGCAGCACCTGGGCAGAAGCACACAGGTGGGGATACAGTTACCATGGAGCTTGGTCTGTACTAGAGGATCACCAAAGCTGCTGTATTCACCTGTATATCAGGGATCCACACAGGCATAGTTTAGCACTGTGGTTTGATCATTCCCACAGCAAGGGAGGCATCTCAAGCATCTTTGGTAGGGTACCTCTTGACACAGGCTTATGTTATCAAAACACAGATGTTCTACTTGTTCAACACAGAGGGCTAAACAACAATTAGTATGAGAGATGTATTTTTCTACACCGCAGCTACAGGTCATTTGAATGTGTTTATAATTCTCTTTGCCAATCTTCTGTTACTTTTGCACACAGCTGAGGTTTATTAATTTGAAACCACAGCTGAAGCTGTCAAGTCAAGCAAGGACCGGAGCTGCTGGCCTTGCTCCTCACCCTGCAAGTCCACTGATATGGTGAGGTGAAAACAGGGGAAGCCTCTGCACATCATCCCTCCTTTCCCTTGGTTGCGTTTTTTAAGTTGCTAGAAAACTTGGAAAAAAAAGAGGCTGGGAAAGCTTTACAAAGTTTCTGCTAAAAGACTGTTAGCTCAAGCTTCAGAAATTAGGCAAGGCTAGTTTTATGGTAGGTTGGACCTTTGTTCTGCCCCCATTTATAGTACGATGCAGTGTTTAGTTAAATGATCACTTACTCCTTTCTCCTGGAACTCTTCTCTCATTCCAGTAAACATGGAGCAAAATTAAAGTTGTACAAGAACCATAAATCTGTTTTTTCCCACTACTTGACTGCTTTACTTGCTGCCTAACAACATTTTTTGAACTGAGCCTTTCATCCATAGTCTCTTTAATAATTTGGTATTAATTCCATTCCCAAAGAATCCATGGGATAATTAGCTCTTACTTATAAATGAGCAGCATATAGTATTATCACCTTGCCCCCCCTAATGCAAAGCTTTGCATGCTGCCATGGTATGGATATTCTATTAAACCAGACTCCCTGGTAAATGGCCAAGAGGCTCCCTTGATTCACATCCTGCAGACCTGGCTTCTATATTAAAAACCCATTTAAATTTCTCCAGCAAATTGCATGAATTAGAAAAGTTAGATTGTATTCATTCTTTCTCAAGTGTCCAAAGGATAAGAAAGCCTAGGACACTGCTCTCCATTCCCATACACTGCTCCAGCTAATGTGCTGGAGATATCACTGTTGAGAGGTGCTCTTACAAACAGGTTACTGGAGCTTTGGGCAGGGAAAATGAGTTTATATTCTGTGGAGAAGAGAGTGAATTTGCATCTCAATGAATACGTTTTCCTTGAAGGAATTTTCTGTTCTAGAAGTAATAAATTGTTCTTGTGAGCAGACTGCTTCAGCCCTCTCACCTGTGGGATGTGCCTCCCCAGCAAAGGCGATGGCAAGGAAACCCCCACCTGGCCATTGGGTGCTATTAAAAGGCAAGAAGACAAGCCACCCATGCCTTGTGAATTGGATTCATTGCTCAGCAGATGGGCTGGAGATGACTGGTGTGATGAAAAACTGCCTGGAGTCTGTCTGAGACTGACAATGGCACAGCATCTGTGGGATTTTGTTTTTCTTCCCAAAGCAGCTAGAGCCAAGGTAGAGCTTGTGAGGAGGAGGGTTGTGACTTGTAAGTGCATGGGAAGACACAACTCTGGAAAGGAGCAGATAATCACAGTATGTGGAGAACGTGTCACATCCATTAGGAGGAAAGGAAAGGAAAGGAAAGGAAAGGAAAGGAAAGGAAAGGAAAGGAAAGGAAAGGAAAGGAAAGGAAAGGAAAGGAAAGGAAAGGAAAGGAAAGGAAAGGAAAGGAAAGGAAAGGAAAGGAAAGGAAAGGAAAGGAAAGGAAAGGAAAGGAAAGGAAAGGAAAGGAAAGGAAAGGAAAGGAAAGGAAAGGAAAGGAAAGGAAAGGAAAGGAAAGGAAAGGAAAGGAAAGGAAAGGAAAGGAAAGGAAAGGAAAGGAAAGGAAAGGAAAGGAAAGGAAAGGAAAGGAAAGGAAAGGAAAGGAAAGGAAAGGAAAGGAAAGGAAAGGAAAGGAAAGGAAAGGAAAGGAAAGGAAAGGAAAGGAAACTCTCTACATTATCCACACTCAGCAGCACTTACATGAACTTTTCTGTGGGCATCTGCGAAGAGGTTGGAATGGACCACACACCAACAAGACTGATGGTCTTCTCTCCCCAAGGCCAGCCTACCAAGTGCATCCTGCATCCTTCTAAAACTACACAGCATCCATAGCACTGAGAGTCCCTGCTAGGGACTGTACTGCCCACCTCCTGCCACATCCCTTGAGGTTCTCTGCCCAAACAGAGACAAACTCTTCAGGCAGGATAGGAAGGGTAGGAGAGGAGGTGGGGATAGCTCTCTTTGTAAGGGAGGACTTGGACACCACTGAGATGGATCGTGGTGATGAGGAGTTTGAGTGCCTCTGGGTTAAAAGCAGAGGAGCCCATAAGAAGCTAGATTTTGTGACTGGAGTCTGTTACAGACCACCCAGCCAAGGAGAAGCAGCTGATGAGCTCTTCTATAAACAGCTGGGGTTAATCTCTAGATCAATGCCACTTGTTCTTGTGGGAGACTTCAGTCTCCCCGATATCTGCTGGGAGTACAATAGAGCAGAAAGGAAGCAGTCTAGGAGGTTCCTGGAGTGCATGGAAGTTGTCTGTTCACTCACAGCTGGTGAATGAACGAACAAGGGAAGGTGCCCTCCTGGACTTACTGTTTGTGAATAGAGAAGACCTTGTAGGGGATGTGGCAGTAGGAGGACACATAGGACTAAGTGATCATGAGATGATAGGGTTTTCTGTTCTAGGCAAAGTGAAGAGGGTGATAAGAAGGACAGTAGCATTAAATTTCCAGAGGGCGGACTTTGAACTCTTCAGAAGGCTGGTTGGCAAAGTCTCCTGGGAGACAGTACTTGAGGGCAAGGGAGCCCATGAGGGCTGGGAGCTCTTCAAAAAGAAGATCCTAGTAGCTCAGGAGAAAGCCATCCCCATGTTCCAGAAAAAAGCCGGCAGGGGAAAAAAACAGCTTGGTTGAACAGAGAGATCTTAAGTGACACTAGGAAGAAGAGGAATATTTATGGGTTCTGGAAGAGGCGACAGGCGTCTTGGGTTAACTACAGGAGGGAAGTGAGGTTGTGTAGGACAAAAATCAGAGGGTCTAAGGCTCAACTAGAAATCAGGTTGACTGAGTCTATGAAAGATAACAAAAAATCATTCTATAAATATATAAATAATAAAAGGAGAACTAGGGAGACCATACAGTCCCTATTGGACACAGAGGGAACAACAGTGACAGGGGATGAGGAGAAGGCTGAGGTACTTAATGCCTTCTTTGCCTCAGTCTTCAATTGTAAAGAAAGCTGTTCCCTCTGTGTACAAACCCCGGAACTAGAGGAGCAATATGAGGCTCCCATGGTCCAAGAGAAGGTGGTCAGAGCCTTGCTTGCCCAACTAGACACCCACAAGTCTATGGGGCCAGATGGAATTCACCCAAGGGTATTGAGGAGCTGGCAGATTGTGCTGGCCAAACTCCTTTCCATCAACTTCCAGCAGTCCTGGAAGACGGGGAGGTTCCACTGGACTGGAGGCTGGCTGATGTTGTGCCCATCTACAAGAAGGGTCACAGGGAGGACCCGGGGAACTACAGGCCAGTCAGTCTGACCTCAGTGCCAGGGAAAGTAATGGAACAGGTGATCTTGAGTGTTATCATGAAGCACATGCAAGAGAACCAGGTGATCAGGCTCAGTCAACACAGGTTTACAAAAGGCAGGTCTTGCCAAACTAACCTGATCACCTTCTATGACAAAGTGACTCAGCTGCTGGACTAGGGAAAGGCTGTGGATGTGGTCTTCCTGGACTTCAGTAAAGCCTTTGACACAGTTTCTCACAGCATTCTGCTTAGGAAACTGTCAGCCTCTGGCCTGGACAAACGCACACTCTCCTGGGTGGAAAACTGGTTGGATGGCCGGGCCCAGAGAGTGGTAGTAAATGGTGTTAAATCCAGCTGGAGGCCAGTTACAAGTGGGGTTCCCCAGGGCTCAGAGCTGGATCCAGCCCTGTTCAATGTCTTCATCAATGACCTGGATGAAGGCATTGAGTGTACCCTTAGCAGGTTTGTAGATGACACTAAGCTGGGTGGAAGTGTGGATCTGCTGGAGGGTAGGGAGGCTCTGCAAAGGCTGGACCGCTGGGCTGAGTCCAAGGGTATGAGGTTTAATATGGCCAAGTGTCGGGTCCTGCACTTGGGGCACAACAACCCTATGCAGAGCTACAGACTAGGAGAAATCTGTCTAGAAAGCTGCCTGGAGGAGAAGGGCCTGGGGGTGTTGGTTGACAGAGACTGAACATGAGCCAGCAGTGTGCCCAGGTGGCCAAGAAGGCCAACGGCATCCTGGCTTGGATCAGAAATGGTGTGACCAGCAGGTCTAGGGAGGTTATTCTCCCTCTGTACTCCGCACTGGTGAGACCGCTCCTTGAATCCTGTGTTCATTTCTGGGCCCCTCACCATAAGAAGGATGTTGAGGTCCTGGAGCAAGTCCAGAGAAGATCAACAGAGCTGGTGAAGGGGCTGGAGAACAGGCCTTATGAGGAACGGCTGATAGAGCTGGGGTTGTTTAGCCTGAAGAAGAGGAGGTTGAGGGGAGACCTCATTGCTCTCTACAACTACCTGAAAGGAGGTTGTAGAGAGGAGGGAGTTGTCCTATTCTCCCAAGTGACAGGGAACAGGACAGGAGGGAATGGCCTCAAGCTCCACCAGGGGAGATTTAGGCTAGACATTAGGAGGAAGTTTTTCACAGAAAGGGTCACTGGGCATTGGAACGCATTGGAACAGGCTGCCCAGGGAGGTGGTTGAATCACCTTCCCTGTAGGGGTTTAAGGCACGGGTAGATGAGGTGCTAAGGGACATGGTTTAGTGTTTGATAGGAATGGTTGGACTCGATGATCCAGTGGGTCTCTTCCAAACTGGTGATTCTATTATTCTATGATTCAATCCCCACTCTATGACTACCTTTATACTTTGAGGAGCTAAAATCCAGCCCCCCACCTTCCCAGTCAAACAAAGCCATGGCTGTGGGTCTCCAGCTTACACTGGCATATTGTTAACTACATTTAACCTTTTAGGTTTTTTTTAAGACACTTGATTCAAATGACGTTTTGATTTAAAAAAACACCCCTGCTTAACACCATTGCATGCAAGTTAAGAGGCAGAAAAACTGGCCAGGCTAGAAATTGCCATCAGCAGGCAATCATCACCCATGGCTGACGATGATGAGTCAGGGAGGCCTCCGGGCTGTCCCACACTATGTGCAGGGAGTGAAGTCCTGTGGTGGGCAATGCCCAGGAGCAGTCCTGTAAGCACATGTAGGCCCTCACACAGACACTGAAGGATGCTCAGGGGAATGGGGCCACATCTTCACTACAGGGGACTGAAGGAGAGATCTTGTGCACAGCTTCTCCTGTCTTCTGCTGTGCATCTCATGCTGCCCATCCCACTGTGGGATACTTCTGCCTGTCTGTGCAAGTCTTCTAACAGCACTTGCCAAAGTCCTTCCAGTTTCACGATTCTAATTTATCCTCCTGCTCCTCCTCCTTTCCAGAATCATAAGCCATAAGTCTTTTAAAAGTTCAGTAGCAATTAGAGATCCTTGAAGAAATATATTCCCTGCAGTGAACAGGCACCAGTCCCTCTGCTCTCCAAAAATCATGCCAGTGAGAGATGCTGAATCCTTTCTGAAATGAGAAGCCCCGTGGAGCAGAGCTGGGCATGGGTGATGCCAGCCAGCCCTGGTGAACATGCACCTACAGCCCTGGAGATGGTCTGCTGCTTCCCTGATGCCAGGGATAGACAGCATCACCCCAAGCTCGGGGTGCCTCTGCTCACACACCGTCACCTTCCACACTCCAGCACTGATTTTTAGGTCCATAGGGCTGAAAATAATCAAAAGGGCATGATGGGCTGACTTTTCTTTCCAAGCAGTTTTTATCTTTGATTGCCTGGAGTGTCCCTTGGACAGTCTAGTGATAAACTGCCAAAAATAAGCTAATGGCTTTCGCCATTTCTGTATCGTTCTTAATAACAGAATATTGCAAAGGGCTTAACAAGCCACCTAACATAGCATGAGGGAAAATTGCCTGCCCTTTATCTCCAGCTCCAAATACAGAGGGAGTAGGAAATTTTTCATTCACCAGAAATTCCATCAGAATGGAGCTGAAGAACAAAGAGCAGCTGGAAGTCTGCCAAGGAAATGCATGCTTGTCAGAGATATGAGTTGTTCCTTTTTGAGTCCAGAACCCAGATCAAGATTCTGGGGAGTGGACAACAGTCTCACATCACCCAAAGCCCTTTTACTTTTCATTTTCCACCCTGACGGTGCAGCTGAGGCTAGGAGCAGGGGAGGATGAAAGCACAGCCAGCTCCAGCAAGTTGTCTGAGGCATTCTGCATGTTATACTATCCGTCAGGTGATTTTCACCCCCACCAAGTTCAAAGGAGCATGATGCATGGCAAAGAATTACAATAAAACTGAATTATACTGGCATAAGAAATTTTTCTTCTTGCCATTTGTCAAGCTTTCTGCATTTCATTCCAACGGAAAGAAAAATTACCCATCTATCTATCAGAAAGGGGAAAAACTATAAACCTACTCAGCAGGTGTGCTGATTGCGGGGAAGAGCAACCAAGTAACCCCTGGGGTGCTCAGGCTGTCCACTGGGTTGCTGAATCCCCTTAGCCCATGCCCCTGGTGTCACGCCTGTATGACCCCAGTGCCAACCAATTTCTGACAAAATAATCTGTGGCATGATAACTGATGTATAACATCAAACAGGAACATCTGTGAACACTGCTTCACTCAACAGACCAAGGAGTCTCTTTCTACTCCTTTGTGTGTGTGTGTTTATGGCTTAGAAAAGGTCAGACTTACAGAGTTTGTTTGAACTTCCTCAAAGAAGCTGTATGGCACTTGGCATATGTCAGCATGAGTGGAGGAGGCAGTAAGACATGGCTCAGTGGCTCGATGGGTGAAGGGCTGGGAAACAGGATGATTCAGCCCACAAGACATCTCAGAGCAGGGCCCTGAGTGGGGACTAAGGGGACTCCAGTGGTACAGTCCCCTCACTGTCCCCTTCTGCTGTACAGCCGGTCGTGATCATTGGTCCCTCTACTCATTAGATGATAGACTTGTTTGTTAGTGGTACTGGAAGTGTAGCAGGGTGGATAGCAAGTCATGCACCACTCAGTCCCATCAATCACAGTTGTCAATGGCTTATGCAAATGTTGGGGACCAGCCACAAGGTGCTTCTCTCTGGTGAGAAGAGTCAAAACCCTAGAGACCTTCCACCCACCAACATCCCCATGTCCCCAGCCTGTTGCCTTCAACAGTGCAGGAAGGGGCTCCTTTTGCAAATATAGCACCCCAGCAGTTAGCTAAGGGCAGCCCCCTAAAACTTGGGCAGAAGGAGCAGAATATTGGCAACACCAGAAATATCAGTCCTTACCTTGTAAAGGGTTGACTTTGCATATTAAGGATTTCTTCCCCGCCTTTTTTGCTCCTGGCACTATCCGCAGTACAGTTCATCGTTCTTTGAGCTGTGGTTGCCTGCATGGTGCCAGCTGGCAGAAGTTGCCTTTAACAGCCCAAATTTGTCAGCAGCCAAACACCTTGAACTCATGAAGTTACTGCTGTAGGTATTAAAGAAAAAACAAGATAAGAGGCTGTCCTATCAACAGTTCTTTTCTTAAGAAGAAAATAAAGCCACAAGTCTTTTCCCTGTGTTGTTTTTTTTTTTTTAAAGAGAGTTTAGGAGTCAGTACTTTTTGCTTTGTTCTGTATAAAGCTGGTTTTGAAAATTGCTTTCAGAGAGTGCTTCATCCCCACCCAGTGATGGTGCCCAAGGACCAGGCTCTGCTTCAGCACCACCCTGTTTTTTCTGGGTGCAGGCGATGACAACTCAACAAATCTCTTCCCTTTTGCAGTTTTTAAGAGTAGGAATGACCTGTCCTGGTTATTTTGTGTCAGTGTTAACAGAACATAACACTTGTTCAGACTTTTAGGGGCTTGGAAATAACACAGAAATTAATAATGTCATTTACTGTTATACAAGGAACTATTTTCTTGAATGTCAGATGAGAGAGGCTTTCAGATGTAACTGGTTTGTCACTAGTCTTTACATTTTCCTTTGAATGCAACTAAGAATTCTGTTGTTTCAAATTAAGAAAGAAAAAGGAAGTAATATATATGGAGTGGTTTTGCAACTGAATACTTCATCATTTTTTTCTCTTATTTGGGGGAGAGAGGCAAATCCAAATTACCAAATTCTACTCCAAGACATTTGGTGGAAGGTTTCTCCCAGCCCTGGGTAGTAATGCATAGGAATCTCTGTCTGGGAACACCAGGAGCTTGACTGCTACCTTCCGTAACTGTCAGTGCTGCCACTCCATCCTTTCTTCCCCCCCCATGCCCTTCATACTCTCCATCTCTTCCACTCCATGGTCTCTCCCAGCCAGCCCTGAGGAAATGCTGCTTCGTCTTGTAAGTCTCAGTCATATATTCTTTAAGGACGTCTGTACCTTCTAAGCCTTCTCTCAGATAAGCAAGAAATATGCATTAATATAAGTACCAGTGTCCTGTAAGAGCAAATATTTACCTAGTGAAATCAAGATAACGAAAACAGAGTTTTTTAAAAATAGAGCCAAGCAGACTTTATACAAATTACATTCTTCCCAAAAGCAATGTCATTCTCCAAGATAATTGAGATGTCATGTCCCTAGCATGGTACCTCTGCCTGGCCATGTATCTATCTCATCATGCTGGAAACTGAACACAAGGGACCTCAACCCAACTTTGAGCCCCAAGTCTGGCAATCACCTGCTATCACAGCAGAAAGGCAGTTTTCATTGCTTCTCTGTGCACATGCTGCTGTGCCTGGCAGAGCCAGCCCCAGGGAGTGTGCCAACACCCTACCCTGCCATAAGGCAGCCTTAAGTCCAGCTTATGTGGATGCTCGGCTCCCAGCAGGGCTGAGCACTCTGGCTTCAGTCCCCCCAAGCCATGCTTTGGATGGTTCCCCACCAGCACTGTCCTTGTATTGGCTCCTGCCCTCGTTCCTTGTTGCCCTTGTCTGCCAGGGCTCGTTTCTCCTTCTCTGTGGGTACATGCAGCTCCAGCATAGGATATATCATGGGTATTACTGGTGAGAACTAGTTTGGACACACTCATTGGGAAGTGTATTTGAGGCTTGTAGTCAGAAATGCCCTACTTATCTGATGGAACTTTTTATCAGCACTTTGCTCCTGGAGCTATTGCTACTAGGCCATACTGGCTTAATTCATTAAGCTTTGTGTTTTCTCCATGTATTTAGGGGCTTTCTGGAGCCCCAAACTGTACCTCTCTGATACTTAAAAGAACCACGATTAATCTGCTACATTCCTGCAGACCCAGCTCCCTGCAACCCTTACAGACCCCAGGCAACAAATGCAAGGGACTATCCATAAGGAAAGCAGGTGCAGAGCCTTTCCTACAGAACTGGCCGGATCTATACACTAAATCTGGGTTAATTATGAACACATGCTCCAAGATAAAACTTGAAGGAAGAACTAAGCATCAAATACACAATGAATCTAATTAACATGAACACAGCTAATTAGATTTGAATCTGCTTACAATATCGTGTTTGTGCTTTAAACTGCTAGCTTTATGGGAGTAATTAAAAGAAGTTAAGTAGGGTTGGATTCATGAATTAAGCAGCCCCAAAGATTTCTTTTTAAGCATGTGGTCTTTCAATATACTGTTGTTTTATTTGACTTCTTGAAGGAACTGTTAGTGGTGGACCATTTATTCCTCCAGATGCTGACAGATTTGAGTTCCCAGAGCTGCTGCTCCTCTTGCAGGAAGAGGTGGAAATTTGCAAGAGTAGCCATACGGAATGACCCTTAACAGGAAAAAATGTTTGCCTCCTGCCTGGGAAATTGCCTGCAAAGCAGCAAGGGCAGGAGCCCAGCAGATGCTTGTCCAGTGGTCAGATCCAAACTTCTCCTAAACACCCACAGGGAAATCCCACAGTGATGGAACTCATGTGGGAACACGAGCCTGCCCTGCTCCTCAGGCTGAACCACAGCTGCTGAGCAGCCTTGGGCAGCAGTGGGAAGAGGTGGGTAAGGAAGTCATGAGGGCCAGCCCAGATGATGGGAAGCAGCCTGGAGCAGGGCTGCTGGGGGATAAAATGCAGCTCCAGGCTTACAGGAAGGTTTTGGAAGTAGGAGTGGAGCTGAAGATATGGTGCAGGCTTCCAGGAAGAAATGGAAGTTATTGCAAGGTTCTCGCACCAGCTCTAGGATGCTGTAAGGGGAAGAAGATGGTGAATTCATGGCTGATAAAATGGTGGTTTGCTTCTTTCTATAATGCTTAGAAACGGTGAGTCCCCGTGGGTTAAGCAGCCTGCTTGGACAGCTGCTCTCCCTGGGAGGCAGCAGCCAAGGGATGAAGCCTCTTAGGGCTATGTAGGGGTGAGATTGGAGGAGAGGAGATTCCTGGAGTTGCGTGTTACAGCAAATTCTGCTATTTCCCCCAAAACACAGCATAGCTTCTGGGCTCCCTTGCAGTCTGCTGTCTAGTGATGGAGCCCTGGTATGCAGTGAAAGTGCATGTGATAAATAAGATGTACTATGCATGTTAGAAGGTCTTAGCCCCTAATAAAATTGGGCCACTCTGGATCCTTAAAGCTGTTGCTTTGGCAGTTTATCTGATTTTTCTTCATCAGTTGTAAAGAGAAAGGAATTGTTCTCTTGGTCTGTGTTTCATGTGGCTAACTCCTGATGATCCTGTGTCACATAAAGATGTAGTCTGATTTAGGCTCTTGACAGCCTCTTTATAGGTGGAAATCCACCACAGATGACACTGTTGGTTAAAAATTGCCCTTGTGTTCCCATCCTCTGGTCAGTGGGTTGGGGGGTGCACGGTGCACAGCCCCTAATGTGCCCCACCCCTGCTGTCTTGGGAGCTTTCTGTCTGCTTTTGAGACTCAGTTTTGTTGTACTATATCTGGGGGTAAAGAATGGCTTTTTATTCAAGCGATTTGTTTACAAAATGGAGGAAACAAACTGTGGGGAGAGGGGGGAGGTGCAATGGAAATTTGCCTGGGAATTTCGAGTCCTAGTGTATCCAGCAGAGGCAGTTGGCTTTACTTAATTAAAATGATCATCATGCTGAAATACCTAATTAGATTCAGGCACCTGTAGCCAGACAACTGCAGTATTATGCTTTAGCTATGATGGGAGAGATATTGCTGCTGCACTAAACAGCTCTTGCCTGGCACTGTGTCAAATGGCTGCTCTGGTTCATTTGGCTTCCTTGTGCTGAGGGCAGCTCTTTCATATCAGAAGCAGGGTGCTTGTGCTCAGGGACAGCCTATTGCATGTGGAACCATCCTGGAGACATGGGAGAGATTTTTGTATTGTTTGGGCATGGTGCAAAGGATTACTAAGTAATCCCACAGCTGAAATACTTGTAACCTCTGCCTCTTCATTGTGCCCAGCACTCTGACCTTGAAATAAACCACTTCTTGGGCTGAGATTTGTCACCTAGGTCATGTGGTGTGTAGCTTCCGGGGCACGTGTACCGCAGCCCTTGGTACACCAGGTCCAAGGAGAATGTCCTGTGGTGCTTCTGAGAGCAATTTTTCAGCTTGAAAAAATTGAGCTTGAGCTTTTGCATACACCTCTCAGCCAAAGTGCTGGAAGGTTTAGCTTATCAGGAAACATCTTCTGTCACTATCCTGGTAGCAAACTTTCAGTGGGCACTGAGACAGGCCATGATAGCAGCAATGGATTGCAGCAATGGATTTCAGCAAAGCTGACTTTTTAAAACTCCTGAGACTGGAAAAGTTGCATCCATAGGATACACTCCTTGTTGGAAATACTCAGTTCATACACATCTCCAGGGCTGCAAGTAAGCAGTGATACACATGCTGGGCCACAGTCATGTATGCTGCATGCATGGTCCTGGTGATGGAGAACAGTCTCTTCTTGTGCTGAAATAACTGTGTGGCTATGTGCAGATCCTTGGGATTGTGTCCTTGCCTGCCAATATGGTCCTTCTAGCTCAGGCAATGGAACCCTGCAAGATGCAGTGGTGGCGTGGCATACAGGCCGTCATAACACTCTACATTAGACCCTCCAGATGTCCCCTAGGCTGAAACCACTAGAGAAGATTTTCCAGGGCATGGCTTAAGTAGCTGAATCTAGCTGGCTCTGTCAGGTCATCTGTGTGGAAACTTGCTGTGGTTGAGACCAGGAGAGTGCCAAGTGCTGTTTGTGCAGTTTTGTTGTAAGATTGATCCAGTGATTGGGTAGCTGGGAGTTAGTGAAGCCACAGCTGTGGAGAGCTAGACAGGTGAGGATTGCTTGCGTTGCCTCAATGAGGATGAATTGCCAGATGTGCCTTCTCATTCCGTACTGCTAGGGCTCCCCCACAGTCCCTAGCCCTGCTCAGGAGATGCGTAAGGGCATAATGGAACAGGATACATGAGCCAGAACAGGGACAGGCACACCTCCTGGGAAGATGAGACACTGCACAGAGAGCAGCAGTTCGACCATGATTTTGGGTGCTGGGAGAGAGTGAAACTCCCTTGAGCTGCCGGAGCAATGTCATGAGTCACCGAGTCCTGAATTTCACTCCAACCCACCCATCTGTCATGACTTGGCTGCTAGACAGAGCCATGAATGAATGATCTTCCCACATAGAGTAAAGCAGAAACAGATGGGAATATGCCCTACATTTTCAAAGTAGAGGTTTTGATTACCATGGAGCACAGTAACTGACAAGTGCCTTGTGGTGTAATTATTGTTGTGAAAGTAAAACCACCACTGCTTGCTGTTGAATTTATTGTGAAGCACTGCTTTGGCAGCACAAGGTGCAGCACCAAAAAGCAATGGCAATGACTGCATCTAGGGAGGAGGAAGATGCAATCTAATGCTGAGGGAGGGGAATGTGACCACAGAGCACTCAAGCCTTTGACTCTGCATAGTTTGCAGACTCCTCTGGGAACCCAGCCAGGATGTGGCAAGGCTCCAGCAAAAGATCCTGTAGACCATTGTAATGTGACTATGTCTTACAACTGCAAAGTACACGCAAAAAAGGGCAATTGAGGTCAGCTGAGCTTTGTCCTTCTCGAAATTGTAAGCAGATCTGTTTCCCTGCGTGAAGACCTCTGATGGATCAGTGATGCTCATAAGGCCCTGTTCCAGCAGCAGCAGCTGGGGAGGCTGGAGGAGATGGATATGTGATCTAGTCCTTGTGCTGAGCCCTCTCCCTCCTGACAGCTGTGCAAATTGGACTTATTGCCATGGCATTTCCCAGTCTTCTTGGATACAAAAGCACATCAGCACTTATTTTGCTTAATATACACTTATCCCCCAGCAAGATGCATTCAGAGGAAAAGGTCAGGTCTTCAGGGCCTAGCACTTTATAAAACTCATAGCGATGGGATATAATATTGCAGCTACTGTAGAATTGGTTTCTCTGTTACCAACACCCCTTCAGGTTGCTGGTGTGCTTGTCAGGCTCAGAGTAATTAATTTATCTCCATTTCAGCTGCAGAGAGCTTATAGCAGAGTGCTCAGCAACCCCACTGCCCAGCTTGGAGGTGTGAGGTGCAGAAAGCCTTGCTGTCAAGAGGGTTCCCAAGTCTGACAGTAATATTTAACTGGGTTTGAAAATTACATTTGACCCTCCTTGCTCACAAAGCCTTTGCTAGTGGTAAAGTGACATATACAGGGATAACACCACAAAATATTTAGTGAACTGTTTACTTCTTCAGCTTTTACTGCTTATGTAGTACCAGGCAATTTTGGAACCAGTACAGTCCAAAGTCCATTTCATTTCAGAGCAAATCAAAATCTTGTTCTTTTCTTCCAATTGTTTCTGGCTTGTGAGGAGCTGAGACAGTTCCAAACAATGTACTTTCTCTTGAATGCTTGAATATTTCTCTTGAATACAGAGTTTTATAGAGTTATCTAAGGTCTTCCCATCAGTATAAATGTATGAGGTTTTTGGGGTGGCAGGGGAGGAAGTAGGTTTTTTAACCTCCTAGTTTTGGATGGCTCCCTCCATGATTCTCGTTGTAGTGCTGAATCCCCCAAGGACAGAAACGGTGTGACCAGCAGGTCCAGGGAGGTGATTCTCCCTCTGTATTCAGCACTGGTGAGGCCGCTCCTTGAATATTGTGTCCAGTTCTGGGCCCCTCACCACAAGAAGGATGTTGAGGCTCTGGAGCAAGTCCAGAGAAGAGCAATGAGGCTGGTGAAGGGGCTGGAGAACAGACCCTATGAGGAGCGGCTGAGAGAGCTGGTGTTGTTTAGCCTGGAGAAGAGGAGGCTGAGAGGAGACCTCCTTACTCTCTACAAGTACCTGAAAGGTGGTTGTGGAGAGGAGGGAGCTGGCCTCTTCTCCCAAGTGACAGGGGACAGGACGAGAGGGAATGGCCTCAAGCTCCACCAGGGTAGGTTTAGGCTGGAGATTAGGAGGAGGTTTTTCACGCAGAGGGTCATTGGGCATTGGAATAGGCTGCCCAGGGAGGTGGTTGAGTCACCTTCCCTGGAGGTGTTTAAGACATGGGTGGATGAGTTATTGAGGGACTTGGTTTAGTGTTAGATAGGAATGGTTGGACTAGAAGATCCGATGGGTCCCTTCCAACCTGGTTGTTCTGTGATTCTGTGATCTTTGCTTTCCTAGGGGAAGAACATGGTCCATCCTCCAGTGGGCTGTGTTACTTCCAAGCCAGGAAGGGATGTATTGGGAAGCTGACATGAACCTCTGCTATTTGGGTTACTTGCAGATACATGGGGGAAACTGGATGTGAGACTGGGTAAAACCTTGAACTGTATTCAGAGAAGCAGCTAAATGTGCACATGTACTTATTATCAGCCAAACTCATTTGCAGAGATCCATTTTGTGGAGCATTCTACAAAAAAAAAATTCTTACTGGTTCAGTGACCAGAGGTTTGGGTTTTTTTTTCAAAAAAAATTCCTTATTTCACATTGAACGAAGCACACTATTCAGATCAAAAGGAAAAACTTCTGGATTGTTTCCCTGCAGTAATTCCATTCTTATTTAAATGTAGGTTGATTTCTAAATGAAATATTTCTTACAGATCACTGAAGATTTTCATGATTGCTGGGATCTGAACAGGCTGGACTACTGGCCTGAGACTGATGGCATGAGGTTTAACAAGACCAAATACCGGGTCCTGCACTTGGGACACAACAACCCTATGCAGCTACAGACTAGGAGAAGTCTGGCTGGAGAGCTGCCTGGAGGAGAAGGACCTGGGGATGTTGGTTGACAGGGACTGAACATGAGTCAGAAGTGGCCCAGGTGGCCAAGAAGGCCAAAGGCATCTTGGCTTGTTTCAGAAACAGCGTGACCAGCTGGTCCAGGGAGGTTATTCTCCCTCTGTACTCTGTACTGGTGAGACCGCTCCTTGAATTAATTTCTGGGCCCTTTGCTACAAGAAGGATGTTGAGGCTCTGGAGTGAGTCAAGAGAAGATCAATGGTGAGGGGGCTGGAGAACAAGTCTTATGAGGAGTGACTGAGAGAGCTGGGGTTGTTTAGCCTGGAGAAGAGGAGGTTGAGAGGAGACCTCAATTGCTCTCCACCACTACCTGAAAAGAGGTTGTGGAGAAGAGGGAGCTGGCCTCTTCTCCCATGTGACAGGGGACAGGACAAGAGGGAATGGCCTCAAGCTTCACCAGGAGAAGTTCAGACTGAACATTAGGAAAAAATATTTCACATGAAGGGTCATTGGACACTGGAAGAGGCTGCCCAGGGCGGTGGTTGAGTCACCTTCCCTGGAGGTATTTAAGGGACAGGTGGATGAGGCGCTGAGGTTTAGTATTTGATAGGAATGGCTGGACTTGGTGATCCTAGTGGTGTTTTCCAATCTAGTGATTCTGTGTGATTCTGTGTTTCTGTTCAACATTATGACTTAGAAACCATAATATTTTGGGGAAGGAATAACACTTTGCCAAATGTACAATCACTTAGGTCAGTCTGAAATGGTGAACAGCCTCTAAACAAATGACTGTTTCCTGAGCCTTGGAGGGAGAGATTGGGGTGTCACTGATGCTGAGGTAGCCAGTCTGAGCTGTGTCTTGCATGCTCTTTCCAGGCATGGATGGGCCCTGGGTCTTTCTCTTTGTCCATTCAAGACTAGGTGCTGCTTTGGCATGCTGTGCAAGCAGGGCACAGGGTGGAAGGAAGCTTTGTGCTGGAAGGGGGTGGGTATTATTGGTTACAGGGCAACCCCAACCCCATCCTGGCTCTTGGGTGCTAGGTCAGGGTGCCTGGCTACAAGTACCGAATCCTAGCTTGGCTTGTGGCTTTAGAGCCTCTCACCCATTTCTCCCCCTGCCTCCCACATCCTAAATTATTCACTTCATTGCAGAGATCTCATGAATTATAGATCCCCTGTTTGATGTCTCCTAGCAACCTGTTTACTTATTCCATCACCATCCCTGTCCAGTCTCTTGGACACATGGGCTTTCTCTGACCCCTTTCCTGCTGTCTCCCCTCACTCCCCCTGCCCGGATCTGGGTGTTGCAGCATGACTGAGCACTGCCCTCTAGCTCTTTTGGGGGCAACAGGAAGGGTTTGCCTGAAGCTCTGAAGTGAAACTTCTCTAAGAGCAAAACCTGTGGGCTTGATCCCATCTCAGGAAGAGTCAGTGCCACCCTGTGGATGCTTCTGTCTACCCTGGGTAGATCAGCTGCTGCCAGAATCCAGATCACTGTGGATGAATTTCAGAGTCAACTCTTAGAAAGCTCTAGGATGTTTTCTGTCATTGCCAGTGCAGGGAAGGGAGGAATAAGAAAAGTGAAGCCGCAGGGATGGCAAAAAAACCCAACCCCAAATTACCTCTGTCTTGTTATAGCAAAATAATTTGTTTGGCTGTTTCCATGGGAGAGCAGATGACAGAGCTTTTTCTGTACCTCCCAGCTGTGGTCTCCCCTCTGTAATTCCACCTCTACCCCATCCCTGCAGCCTGTATGGCAATTACAGGAGACCATCCTGCAGCTGGATCCATCTCTGACAGCTACAGGCAGTTGTCCTCTCCATCCAGCTGTGCAGGTAACACTCTTGTGTGGAGTTCCAGTAGAGCCAGGGTGAGTGCTGCTGGGTGGAGCTGGGCTTCCCTGACCAGTGCTTCTTCAAGTAATGCCTCATTAGTCCTCTCCTCGGCATAGCTCTACCTGGAAGCACCATGTTTGGATGAGTAGAATCCAAGTGCTGTATTTCTCAGGACTGCTCCTGCACTGCATGGGGCTGCTGGTCACAGGGCAAGGAGAACCTTGAACACTTAGGTCACAAACCAGTGGTCCTTTATTGCTCTCCCCTAACCTCTTCTGTGTTTTAAGCTGAGCTTGGGGCTGGCATGGGTTTGGAAGGTGTACCTGCAGCAAACTTTTCTTTCTGGCTCCTGCTGGGGTGTGGTCCCATGCTCAGTGCAGGTACCTGACTGAATCTTATGCATAATTCAGAGGATCTTCTAAAAATAAACTTGCCCAGACAATCTCTGAAATATGAGTAGTTTGTCTCCAGGTTCAAGGGAGAGGTGAAGTTCATTCTGTCTCAGGGATAGTCATTAGCAGAGAGGCTGAGGTCTGGCTGAGATGCCAGCAGGGCACTCGTTGCTGGTACAGCTCAGGGAGCAGAAGCCTGCCTGGTATAAGATCATAGTCTTTGGTGCGAGAGGGAAACACTGCCTGGACTCCACCTTTCTCTTATCACATGGCCAGCCTGTAAAAAACCTTTATGGTTTCTTTTTCCCTTGTGTTCTTACCAGTGACCTGTAGTGTCAGTGTTATGTCATGTGTTTTGGAGAACCATGTCATACAGAGCAAGACTAGCATGGGTTGTTTGCTAATAATAGCGAAGAGATGAGTAGATTTAGCTGTTACATGCTGACTTATGTGAGTATACACAAATGTCTTCTACCAAATTGTGAGCCATGTAAAGTAAGTCTTGGCCTTCCCTCCAAGATCTTTTTCTCATCTGACATACCTTGATGTTCTGTTTTACTGAATCTATCTGTTATGCACCTAGGTCCTACTATCCAACTAATGCTTGTCTTTATCTATCTTTAATAGCATGTAGTAGGTGTTTGAAAGACTACAAAGGGCAAAGTTGGAAATGTCTGTTCCTTCTTTCATGTTGCCATGCTGTCAACCCACAGATTTTCTGCTAGAAGTTTTCTGATCAATGGGCAGATAAACCAAATACCTTCCTTATGCTATTCATTATGCCAGTTAATGATGTCTCTCCACCTAGAGAAAAACTCCTGCCAGCTTGTCTGCCTGCAAATCTGCCACAACAGTAGGAATTCCCATGGGTGGTAACAACTTGCAGTCAGCAGAGTGGATCCTAGTTCTTCCTTTGTAGCAAATTCCATGAAAAGCAGAACATCACCAAAGCAGCCCAATAACCCTCCAATTGCTGTTCAACACTGTGTGTCCCCAGTGCTTACTAAGGCTTGCTTGTGCCTGAAGGCAACCTGAGCAGCAAGGAGTGGATGATCCAATCAGGAATAAGAGTATGATGGGAAACTGACAAGAGTCCTTTTGCATTTTCTGACGGTCTATTAGACCTCTCCTGATTTCCAAAAATAACAAACAAATGAAATAGTTCTTTTGTACTGGTATGACAATAAGCATTGGGAGTGGCTATGCCCTGCTAGGGCAGAGATCCAGTCCTGAGATCCTCTGAATAAAGTGTCCTACTGCACATGCCAGTATGACTCCAGGTGCCAGCCTAGGGGTTTATGCTTAGGAGGACTGGAAGACCAGGGCAAATCTCTGTATGTTGGACCTCCTTACTGTTTTCCATGTGATGAGTACTTCAGTGTCACAGAGTACAGTGGGTAATAAGTATCTGCTTGGCTTTGAAAAGTTTCAAGGCAATTGATTGAAAATTATGCAACTATACATGGCACCAGCGTTGGTTTTGCTCTTGGATGGGGTACTTTGTCATGGCCCATGTGTAGCCCATGACCTGCTATGCAGCTGATGGTGTTCACTAGTTACATGAGCATCTCTGCGAGTTTGGCTGCTGCCCTGCAACAAGCCACTTGTGTGCAGGCCAGGTGTTTGCACAGGTATGCCCACAAAGGAGATTTGTCCAAAGGAATATTTGCAGCATTTCCAGTGCTCTGTGACAGGCAAGTGTGTGGCAATGCTTCTGTTGCAAACAGACACAAGGGGACAGTAGATGAAAAAGTAGCTGGAGGCTGTGTTAGACATTGGTTCTTAATTTGCTACAAAATAGTATTTCTAGGCTGGTGGCATGGGACTTAAGCTTCTGATGCTTTTGAAACAGACCTCATTGCTTTTTTCCTGTTTTATTCCAATATAAGCTCTCTGCCAGGTGACAGGGTGACTCTGGGTCTTGCTGATGTCCAGGGCTCTCATTACCTGTGCCAGGCTGAGCATGGTGCTCCAGCCCCAGGGGGCTGTGACGTCAGTGAGGCTAGGAAATGGCAGAGATCTTGCTGGACAGTTAATCAATATCTAGTTTTGAGATACTTCTTCTATTGCTGTTCATCACTTTATACTATATTAAAAAGCAGTGTATTCATTTGGCCGACTACTGCATTATTCTAGAGCTTAGGAGTTGAATTTTTTTTTTCTTTGCTCTTCCACCAAAGGTGCAAATTCTTCCTCATCTCATGACCTTCTGTGTTAGAAAAAAATATTTCTCGCTTTGCAACTAATCGTTTCAGAATGGAAAATGTGTAATCAAATTGGAGACAGCTGCCAGGATTTGCAGAGAGCTTGAAATGGTTACAAACTGCTGCATGTATTTCACTGTGCTCCAACTCATAACACAGGAGGGGGTTTCATTATGTGTTTATCAGCATGTCCAAGGAAGAAAAAACTAAATAGAGCTGTAATGCAGTAAAATGAAGGGAGAAAGAAGAGGTAGGTGTGCAAATTCAGCTGTGCCATGTGTGTAGTAGCTTGTGAAGGTTGTAGAGAAGTCTCTAGGTCCCTTGAAGTTGCAGAAGCTTCCAGTGTTCAAGGCTTCTTCACTGGGATCAGAAAGCACAAAGTTTGTTGGAGTCTAGGGATTGAATCAGCTGGAAATCAGTGAAGTCTGCAGTCATCCCCAGGTCATTATGCAAACCCCTTGATTGCAGAAGATGACACCACTCCTACACCCAACAGCTACCATCCCTGAAGCAGCTGAGATATGAGAAAGTGGCTTTTTTACTTTTCAGTCTAAGCACAACAGGACCCAGGAGGGTATAGCAGAGCACAGGTCAGATGATGGGGGTGTTGTGTAAGCAGGAAGAGGGAGGGACCCTTGAGGGATCGTTAATGTCGTCATCCATGGGAACGGCAAGGTTCACCTTTTGATGTATTGTTCCCACTCAACTACCAAGTGCTGCTGGCTGAAATTCTGGATTTCTCTTGCAAGCAGTGTGAGCAACAGTTTTCTGCTCTTTTGAACAGTGAGGGCTAAATACTAGAGTTCAGCTGGGCTGACACAGGAGGGATAAAACAACTCATTTGGGCTTAGATCTCTGCATACTGTGGCCACCATGCAGCCAGGAGGAAAGGACAAGCTGTGGCTCACACAAGCTTTGGGATGGGTCTCTGCTTTCCTCCTGGTAAGATGCATCGTGGGCCAGGCAAGCGCTAATGTCTGACACTGGTTCAAATCATAGAATCACAGAATCATAGAATCACCAGGTTGGAAGAGACCCACCGGATCATGGAGTCCAACCATTCCTATCAAACACTAAACCATGTCCCACAGCGCCTCATCCACCTGTCCCTTGAACACCTCCAGGGAAGGTGACTCAACCACCTCCCTGGGCAGCCTGTTCCAGTGCCCAATGACCCTTTCAGTGGAATTTTTTTTCCCTGATGTCCAGCCTAAACCTCCCCTGTTTTATTTCCCCGTGGAAGTGACCACCTGAGAATGGGGCTGTGGAATAATTCAGGGAGAAAAGGAAATTTTGGAAACGGTGATAATCCATCCCTATGTCTGTTTGAAAACAAGGTCATTTTCCCTACTAAGTGTTTCCAGCAGAGCTGTTAAGAAGCTCTCCATTTTGTGAGGAGACCCCTTCGGGCCTTTTTTTGAAATGCAAAGACATCCCCTGTCTCATACCATCTCTCAGCCACAGTAGAAATGTGCAGCACACTGAAACAACCCACCCTCTACCACTACATACCTCCTCTGCTGTGTTATTGCAAGATGAACACCAATCTCATGATGTCCTTGCTCCCTTGTTCCCTCAGCCCTGGGTGTGCTTATCAACCCATCACTGGTTAAGTGGCACCTGAGGACATGGAAGTGCCATGTCAGAGACACAAGTTGACTTGCAACTAAATAGGATAATCTGGCCACCACTGAGGACCTTGGGGGAACACCACCTTCCCATCTTCAGCAACAATGCTCTATTTGGGGTAGTTCTGAGGACAAGCTGTTGCTCTTCCTGTGCTCTTTCAGCTACGTTGCCTGGCAGAGGAGCACACAGTCCTGCCAAGACTTCCGGCTGGTGCCAGCTTGTGGTATCTTCTGTAGCTGGTTTATCCCTGAAGTGTGATGGGAATCTGACTCCATTGCTACAAGGGTCACTGATTCAATGTCTGGAAACAAAGTACAGCACAGGTGGTGGTGGTGCATAAGCAGTAAGCCTGCCCTGCAACCAGGCTGGCAGCCGTGGGCAGCTGCCTGTGTGGACTTCTGCCTGGTAAAAGCAGATGCTTGCTTCTCTGCACCTAGCAGGGAAATACACACTCTAGGGGCTACACACAAGTTTCTCCTCCTTAATCCTAAAATGTTGAGGGCAGGTGCAATCATGCATTTCCAGCCCTGGGGGAAGATTCTGCAGACCGGCTTTCCATCCTTGTCCCACCTGCCCAGGCCAAATGCAGCCCCTATACAAGCCTGCTCGTTTTTCTGCCATTGGTGTTATCTGACTTCTCCAATCTGCCCCTTCAGCTTCAATAACTGGCTGTAACACCTTTTCAGTACACTTGTCCTGAATTTCTATGTTTGCACAAAAAGATCCTCAGCCATGCACTGGTACCCAAGTGGCGGAGTGGTTGCTGGCTAGAGAGAGGTTATGGGTGCTGCAATATTCAGATACCTGTCCCTTTACAGTGCTTTGTAAATTGAGATTGGGAATATCTGTTTTAATGGCATGACCCACATGCCACAGCACATTCAAATGTCTTCTACTGAAGTGACAGTTTCAACATTTCGCTGTGACCAGTCCAGATTGAGTCACTCCTGGGTAATGTGTTAACATATAACATTGTTAATGCTGCACAATAAACCACTTTTATCTGCTGCTGGGAGAAGCTGCAGAGGCCTCACAGATTGTGTTTGTTTTGTGAACCAGAGGCTGGGTTTGGAACTAACTGATATCGCCTGGTCAGCACCACTTACAAACACTGAGCCTCCAGGAGCGGGGTGATGCTCTACCTGAATTGGGGGAGTTGTGCCTCCCATGGGTGCTGTATGCATCACCTGAGGGTGGAACAAGTGACAGAGGATAGTCTCCTCTTGCCTCCCATTGCTTGCTCTGATGGAGTGCCCTGGGACAAGGGGAAAGCAGCAACAGCAAACACCAAATACTTTGGTGGTAGCTGTCCTGCCAGCCCCATGCCATATCCCTGCATGCTGAAGGCATGATAATTTGCAGTTCTCAAGCAGAATAAAAATTCTTTTAATGTTCCTTTCAAATCCTGGAAGTGACAAAAAGAGATGAGTTGCCTCAATATCTCAGAACCGCACCACAGAACCTGTCACAGGTCCCTGTGACATAGGACACCAAAGGAAACTTGATGTGATATATTTATGACTTCCATAAATTCTTCAATTTTTTTTTGGTCAGGTGATTCTCTTGATATGGACCTGTTTATTTACAGAGGTGGCCAGATCTATGTAACTTCAAACATTGTGAGAGAGTAAGCATTGGAAGTCACAGAGTCATCTAGGACTTCAGAGGGTCCCTTGAAGTTCACCCACATAAAGACCTGCTTCTTCCTCCCTCTGCGCTCTCACACCTTATCCAAGAATAAAGCTGGATTTTCTTGTCTGACAGAGGTGAGGTTTTGCTCAGCACTCTGCTCAGCTGGGCACTAATTCAAAAGCCAAAGACAGCTCGTGAAGTTCTTCAAAAGATGGTAGTCTTTCTTTGGAAATCTTGTGCACCAAATGGTAACTAACATGAATCAGCAACTCTGGCTCAGGACAAGACAAATGGCTTTGTCCAGAAGAAACACAACTAAATGCAGATGAAGAGATGTGCAGCCTGTGCGCTACCCCCAATCTATAGTTCTCTGGAAAACTTCCTGCCTATTGGGCTCCAGTCTGAGTCTGCACTTCTGAGGGAATGTGAACATTCTCCAGCCACCTTCCACCCACCCCTGCTCTATGTGGTCCTCCTCATGCCAGGGCTATCACAGCCTTTGCCCTGAGCACCTGCACCCACATCCTGCTCTCGAGGGATCAGACAATCCCCACAGCACAGTGCTCACTGACTGTGTGTCCAGGGCAGGCATGTAGGCTCTGTGACCCTTAGCACATCATCAGTTGGATCTGTGCTGTGAGTGATGCTGCTCGCATTTTTGTGTTCTGGCCTGGCACCATAGATTACATATAACTGCTGTCACCTGCAGAAAGAAAATCTCTCTGGTCAAGCGTGCCTTGTAGGTTAGATTGCTGTAGAAGTTCAGAGCAGTTTTGCAGATCAACAGTTCCAGTGTCTTGCTATGGGGAGGAAAGGGCAGCACTGGCCAGCACTGTGCAAGAGTTTATAAATCTTGCAGAGGCACTAATGACATCCATATCAATTTGCAGTGACCCTAAAAGCCAGGGGATGAATTTGCCACTTAAGAAAAGGGTTTTGGCATACTTTGCATGCTTTAGCATCATTAATGAATTAGGCTAATGATGACTTTTGATTGCATATAGACCTACATACAAATGTTTAGCCTATTCCATGTGACTAACAAGATAATTTCCAGCTTGACTAGTGACTTGAAAGGAAAGGGGAAGATCAGACACCCAGATGCTGAAAGTGGCTGGAGATGAGATGCCATGTTGGGTAGCACTGGCAAGTGTCTGATTGTTTGACCAGGAGAGCTTTGTGAGTGATGGATCCCATGAAAGGAAATGAGGAAACACGGAGGACATTTGGGAGGGAGAAGGAGAAAGAAACAGGTGTGGGGGACCAGCAAGAAAATAAATTCAGGGAATAACCCAGGATGGGCCATGTGGGGAGAAGAGCCACGGTGGCTTTGGTTCCTGCTAGAAGACCACTTGCAACAAAGTTACATACTCTGCATCAAGACTGTTTCTGGAGCATTTAACCCAGGTTGCTCTCTACCACCCTTATGCAGCCAGCCATAGCAGCTGGGTGACTGGCCAGGGAGCCTAGTCTGGCCAAGTTAGTGACCTAGCAGCCCATGTTTCGGTACTGGTGCTGTCTTGTCCCTACCACAGTTGTACTGCAGGGACTCTGCAAACCTTGGCTCTGCAGAGCTTGGAGGTCCTCAGTTTGGCTGTCTACCCTGGAATGCTCAAGACTGTTCTCATTGTGGGAAAGACTCAGCTGATGCCTAAAAATACATGATACATTGCTTCCATTGCTTATTTTTTCTTCACTGAGTAAAAGAGAGGTGGAACACTTGCATCTCTCCATAAGCTTGGCTGAATATTGATATTGGCTCAAGCACAAGGAGACACAACAATATCTAAGGAGCAGCAGTCACAGTCAGGCTCCCAAGAAAGCCTTTCAGCTCTAAACCAGGCCTGGAAGCAAGGCTCAGAGACAAGCAGAAATAACAATTTCCACCCTGGACACAGAAGAAATATGAGAACCACAAGAAGGATGTGGATATAATGGAGTGAGTCCAGAGGAGACCACCAAGGCAATGAGGTGGACAGGGCACAGTAAAGATAAGGAGAGGTCAAGAGCACTGGATCTGCTCATAGAAGAAGGCTTTGGGGATGATACTGCTGTCTTCAGCTGCCAAATAAGGGGTTATTGAGAGGGCCACTGAATGCAACACAAAGAAATTTAGAGGAAAGCTTACTGGGAATAGACCAGAAGAAAATGCAATGCTTCCTGCCCTCCCAAGATAACTGTGCTCCTTTTTACCTGCCCCTTCTGAAATGATAGTGTGTCTCACATAGGCTTTGCTTATATACTTCCAGTTGTTTCCTCCTGGTATGATTCCTTCTTTAAATAGCATTCCCAGCAGCCATGCAACAGAAGGATAAGTTATGTCTGACCCGTAAGTTGGAGCCAGCTGGAATGAACTGTACTGAGAAATCACGTGCCTGACCACTCTTCCAACTGTGGAAGCAGCAGTTTGTCCCGGTCAGGAATATGAAGCTCTCAGCTTCCAGCTGCTAATTGGATGAATAGATTAGCCCCAAACCTCTCTTAGGGATTACCCCTCTAAGAATATCACATTCATGATTCAACGGGTCATTGATCAATGCAGGCTTTTATTAATGATTGAGGATTGTGAGGATCAGCCAGGTAAGAAATACAGTGTAATTCTTCCAAAGCACCATGCAGTCGTGGATGAAGAAGCTGTCAGGATGCAGAGGAATTATGAATTCTGATGATGAGTTTAATGCTGTGCACAAATATGCTGATGAGATCCTTGGACAAATAAAAAGGAAAAAGCTAAGCAGAGATAGGGGTTGGTATTGGCACTTACTGACTTGCCTACACATCCAAAAGCACGTGTAAGAAAACCTGCAGAGCTTGGAGAAGGGTCATCTCTAAAAGCCACTTAACAGGGAGGAACCTAGTGGTCTAATTCCGCCTAGTTTGTCTGAAGATTGAGATGGTTTGAACAAAATTTTGTAAGAATACATGTGAGGAGGTTTCACTTACAGGTCTATTTATTTAAGGGCTTGCTTATATACAGGGCTCTTAAATCTATCAGACAAAGCCATAAAAAAGAGTAAGGACAGGATGC
Organism: Coccyzus lansbergi; assembly: GCA_033558105.1. Lineage (NCBI taxonomy): Eukaryota > Metazoa > Chordata > Aves > Cuculiformes > Coccyzidae > Coccyzus > Coccyzus lansbergi. The sequence goes on along the minus strand of JAUMJK010001687.1, from coordinate 58,180 downwards.
CCTAATGCAGGGAGCATAATCGACCCTCAGATGCCCTCCCACAACTCCAGACAAGACGTTCCTTCACACAGTGTTTCAAAGCCAGATTTTGATGACTCTTTAAAGATCCAGGGTGTAGTCAAGGGTAAAAACTGTTGCTAAGCTGTCTGGAAGAATCAAACAATATGAACAGGGCTGAACCCAGCACTGAGCCCTGGGGAACCCCACTTGTAACTGGCCTCCAGGTGGATGTAACACCATTTCCCACCACCCTCTGGGCCTGGCCATCCAACTAGTTTTCCACCCAGGAGCATGTGCGCCTGTCCAGGCCAGAGGCTGACAGTTTCCGTAGCAGAATGCTGTGAGAAACTGTGTCAAAGGCTTTACTGAAGTCCAGAAAGACCACATCCACAGCATTTCCCTCATCCAGTAGGAAGGTCACTGTCATAGAAAGTGATCATGTTAGTTTGTCAGGAACTGCCTTTCATGAACCCATGTTGACTGGGCCTGATCACCCGGTTTTCTTGCAAGTGCTTCATGATAGCACTCAAGATCACCTGTTCCATGACTTTCCCTGGCACTGAGGTCAGACTGACAGGCTTGTAGTTCCCTGGATCATCCCTGCAACCCTTCTTGTAGATGGGCACATCAGCCTCCAGTCCAGTGGAACTATCCCAGTCTTCCGGGACCGTTGGAAGATGATGGAAAGGGGTTTGGCAAGCACATCCACCAGCAACCTCAATACCCTCAGGGGGATCCCATCTGGCACTTGTGAGTGTCTAATTGGCCAAACAAGTCTCTAACCACCTCCTCTTGGATCATGGGAGCTTTGTTCTGCTCCTCTAACTCCTGGGCATGTACACACAGGGGTCAACTTTCCTTACTTTTAAAGACAGAGGCAAAGAAAGCATTAAGTACCTCAGCCTTGTCCTCATTCTTTGTTACAGTTTTTCAATTTGCAATTCAATAACTACTGAATATTCTCCCTGGTCCTCCTTTTATTGTTAATGTATTCTTAGAAAGATTTTTTGCTATCTTTCACAGACTAGGCCAATCTGAACTCTAGTGAGGCTTTCGTCCTCCTGATTTTTTTCTCTGCACAATCTCAAATGATGCAGCAGTTCAGGACACATACCCTTACATCTGCACACCAAGGACATCAGGCAGAAAACAGGCTCTATTCCTCTTCCCTCCTCCTGTTCCCTTTATGTTTCCTTACCTTCTAATCTGTTTTCAGAAGAACTCAAACCCAAAGCATTTCTTTAAACATAAGAAATTATTAATCAGAAAAATTGCTTTTTTTTGTTAGAGTTTCTACATAACTACAGCCAGTAGAAAAAAATGGAAAAGGAATAGGCTTAAAAACTTTTGGCTAAAAACATGAACAGATCTTTTTACTGCTCTTGGCTAACCTCACCTGAAAATTAAATACAACTTTGAGGTTTAAAGGCTGACACAGGTGTGTACCAATTAAGACAAGCAGAGAGTGAGCTGTTGATGTGCTACATGGGAGGAGAGTCATTTCTCTGACCAGGCAGGGGCCATGCATGGTTTTCCAGACCACAGGTTAATTTTCCTCCTGAGGACAACCCACTTCTGTTGCTACAATATGCAGCATTTGCAGATGCCAAGAAGTTTCTCCACATTAAGCATCAAGCCCTCTATAAAGACAGGGAAAGCTTCACTTTCTCTTTTTATTCATGGCACAGATTCTGCTCATGAGGCTTATCACAGGCTTAAAGATAGCTTGGAAAATGGTCATCAAGTAAGAAAGCTCAAATACCTCACACTGCTTTCTTTTGAGCATGTCAGCTCTCTGCAGGGAGAGCTGTACAGGAGCCAGCAGTGCCTCTGCCTCTTATGCCGGACCTGGACCTGCCCTGGCAGACTTTTCTTTCCCAGGAGCAGATCTGATTAAGCTGTTATCTCAATCTAAAGTGTAATGGATTTCTCTTCTGTCTGCCAGTAGCCCAAATCAGGTGTAGATATTATAGTGCAACAGAGCCTGTGAATATTTAATCAGACACCTAAAGGGAAATGCTTAGAACGAGCTGAAAAAAAAACTCTGAAATTCATTCCCCATGGCTAAGAGGTAGCTGGAAGTAAGCCTGTTTGCTGTGATCCACAAAAGTACTGTGTTTCCTAAAAAAAAAAAAGAGAGATGTGAAACAGTCCTAAGCCTGTCTTCAGAAAATTACTTAGCATCCCCTAGATCAGTTAAAATGGGCATGATGGGATTTTTCATAAAGTAGAGGGTTACTGCCTAACTTTCATCTGTGTGTATAAATAAGAGTGTGCCGGGGAAAGTGTAGAAGAGCAAAGAATTCAGAAGGGAACTGCTCTGCACCTTAACCCAGGGAAGCATGTCCACAGCGGTGACCACTCAGAGCTTTGGGACAGGTCCTCCTCCTTTCCCTCTGCTCTTTCTGCCTTTGAGCTGTCCTGCTCTAACCCACACTCCTGCTGCCAGGCATTGCCATTGTGTGCAGGCTTCACTGCAGCATTCATCAAAGACCGAGCTGTTGATGGATGTGATCTCATTGATCTTATGGAAGCTCTGGTGAGAAATACATAATACATGACTCTGGATTTTGACACAGAAAGTTGAATCACTGATTCTTACCCAGGACACTTTAAAGCCTCTTTTTGACTGTACAGGATCTTGGGTTGGATTAGACAAGGCTAGATTTGCTGGCTTACATCAGGTGCAGATAAGCATTTTCCTTGGTGTTCATAGGAGTACCTGCACTTTCCCACCCACATGATGCTTGATCTTTGCTTCTGCCTCGAAGGCCAGGCAGCACAGGATTGCACTCAGAAAATGGGCATGATTTATTGCACCTCCCTGCAGGGAAAGAAGCACCAAAGGGAAACATGATTGATATCAATCTTCAGAACTTGCCAAATTGTTTCATCTTGATGCTGATATTAGAAGCTCCCTGGTCGCCAACTCTGCTCAGAGAGTCTCTGTGGGAAGCCTTCCACGAATGCCAAGCCTGGACTGCAACTGGCTCCATCAAATAAATAGTTAAAAACTGGAAAAATGAGATGCTGCCTTTCCCCCAATGCCTAGTGCTTAAAAGTACTGGTTTTAGTCAGTCCCTGACAGCAGGGGAAGAGTGAAGGCAAGGGAAGCCAGTGTTCCCTGTCCATCCACCCCACTCTCCTGGCTGGACAGAGGCAGGTGTGGGCCAGCTCTAAGCAGCAAGGCTGCACAGGGAGGAAAGGGAAGACAGGGGAGAAGAGTGGACCCTCTCTATTTATTAGCATAGAAGAGCTTATTTTAACAATGTTGTTTAGGAGCCACACTTGCCTGGAGACTCCTTCCTGAGGATGCTGTTGGGAGGCAGTCCCGAAGAACAGAAATTTTATGGCAAAGCAGAAAACAGAGAGGTAGGACAGGCATGGCACAGCAGTAAGTGCTGAGAAAGGCATAACAGAAGGAGAAGAGCTAATTGCCCTTGGAGTGGGTTCAGCCACCACCTCACAGGATGTATTGCCCTTTGCATTCCCTTGGAGAGAGATCAAGAGGAGAAGAATTCTAAATAATGAAAATGAGTGCTTCTATTGGTATTTAGAGAATTACTCTCAGGTACTGCATGTCAATATCACATCAGATAATGGAGCAAAAGATGGCAAGAGTTGAGGTTTGCTGCTGCAGCTCCAGGGTGTGCACCTGGGACCATGTCCCTCACTCCAGAAGCAGCATCTCACTTTGGCAGCAGCAACCTCACCACTGCAGCACAGATGCCTGCCAGAGTGGCAAGAGTAGTCCTTCAGCGTGAGGAGGAGGTGCTTCATGATGGTTTCTTAAATTCAGACTGAAAGCAGCCTGTGGGTGGTTGCTTGAAACCTTGCCAGCGGAAAATAATTATTCCTTTAAAAGTGACCTTTTTCTCTTGGGTTTATCTTGGTTCTCAATATTGTTCTTGAGTAGCCAAAGAAGATAAAATGGAAGGAAATTTTGTTTAATTAACACAGGGCTGATAAAGAAAATACATTGGTCAGAAATAATGATATCCTAGTCTAAATGTCTAAAATGTCTCCTTTGCAAGTCCAGGAGGTGAATGATCCAACTGCAAACCCTCTGAAAATAGAGAGACACTGAATGAGGGAACCCCAAGAACTGAATGAGCTGATTTTGGTATGCTTTGCAGATGAGTCTGTCTGTGCAAGAGATCAAAACTACTCAGGACATCATTAGAACTTCGTTGTGCATTTCCTTTACACATCCACTGTGCTATGCTGCCTATCCTGCTGGGGGTCAGAAGTGCATATCAATGCTCCAAATTCATGTCTTCCACAGGGTCCAGCCAGGCAGAGCAAGGGCTGAAGTGTGTTGATTGCTTTGTACCAACAGACTTATGCAATGAAAATCTGTGGGGGTTTTGCACAATAACATGCACACGGGGGAGGGAGAAAAAAACCTGTGAATTTCAAGTTATTTGTGATGGAAGATTTGAGCTGCTTCTGCCAGGCTGGATATTCAGGCAGGTACAACTGTGACAGACAAGCTCCCTTGCTTCTTTGACTTCAGCAAAGGGCAGGGATGAGGACTATCCTGCAGGAGGGACAAATCTGGCAGCAGCTCCCAAAACTTCAGCAGAATAAGTCCTCAGTTTAAGCAGAATGTGCTGAATACCTGCAGTCAGATAATGCATGTAAGGGGAGACAGATGTGAGGATGGAAACTGCCCTAGACACAAAGAATACCTCTGCAATGGTGCACCCAGATCCTGGAGGGACTGGGGAAAGGTTTGGGCTGGACATACTGAGGTTTTCATGGGCTGACTGAAGACAAGCCATGTGGCAACAGAGGTGCTTAGGGCACGTGCATGTAACGTTTAGTCCTGGCATGTCATTCTTCCCTTGCCATGTAGTGGGGAGAAATGACTGTGGAACCAGGGCCTGGAAAGAAGGAAAGGGAAGGAGCTGGTAAGCATTACAAATGTCCCCTAAAAGCTCAGTAGGAAAGTGTGACTTTCCAACTAGATGAGCAGCAATTAGAAATGAAGCAGGAAAGGTGATGAAGATGGTGATGCCAATGGAGTAAAACCCACACTAAGATAACTATCACCATGAGTAAGCAACTTACCTTTGATGTTTCAGTGGCTCAGACAATCCCAAGATGCCAAGAATTTGAATTTCAGGTTCAGCCTGCACGGGAAGACTGTGTGCATGGTGCAAATGGGAAAAAGCACAAGGGGTGAAGGACGCATGGCTATGCTGCCTGGCATGGTGGCCTCCAGCAAGGGATGTCACAGCTATGTGTGCAAAGCAGTAATTGCCTACAGCCTGCACCACCCCAGTGCTCGGGGCTTCTGATGGAAGTAAAATATTTTGAGCCAACTAATCTAAGCAGTGCAGAGTACAGGTGGGGTCAGCCAGACCCTGCCATAGAAATAGGTCTTGTATTGCCAAGTCAGTAATTGGTAATGATTTTAACGATGTGCTCAAGCCCCACAGGAGAAGCTGCTCTGCTTCAGGGAAGATGAGCCTTGACGAAGGTTTCTAACCAGGCTAGGCAAAACATCACAGTGAGAAATGCAATCATAGATGGTCTTACTAGTATAAGCATCTAACTGGGATGCTGGTGTTGAAAAGAACAGGGTGAAGAGGCTTAGAAAGCCCAAGTGATTCTGGCCTCAGGCATCTCCCAGGGCTGAACAGGTAAGACAGGCATGCCTTGGCTGCTGGCAAGGCAATAACTGGCATCATCAAGCAACACCCATGAGTCTCCAGGAGCACATTTCCCCTGGGTTTTGTGCTTGGAAGGACAGATGGCTTTGTGGCTACAGACAAAACTCATTTATTCTGAGAGCTGAGCTCAGACCCTCTGTCAGAATAACCAAGACTGCAAACAATCTCTTGTGCTGCTGTGAAAGGTCAAGGCTGATTTACTCACTTCCTCATAAATTTAGTAACTTAGAGTTAACAAGAATTAATGGGGGTTCAAACCATAAACACAGACATACAGATGATGGGTCTCTCCTCCCTCTGCAGAAGCAGAAGTGTCTCGTTGCTGAAATGTTTCCTGATGTGAGATTTTCTGTGTTTTAAAGAATTTGCATTTGGGGAGGCACATTAGGAACCCTAAAATCACATCAGAGCTCCCCAGTGCTGCCCCTCTGGCTCTTGGAGAGCTCATGGGGAGCAATGTGCTTAAGCAGCACCCAGAGGATGCCCCAAGAAGGCTCTGGGGCAGTTCTCTGTTAAATGACACATCAGCCCTGAAGTAAAGCATACACCAAATAATTCATGAGAAGAAATGAATTATTAAATAACTTCTTGTTATTGCCATTCTAATTACACACTATTAATTTCATACTTACAAGGTGCTGCAATAGTCTTGCTGAATCATATCTTGCTGGTCTCAAATTTGAGGGTTTCAATATGCCTATGGGCTTTGAAGATAAAAGCAAAGCTGGGAGGAGCCAGGGCAGGCATTTCAGGAGCAATTTCACCATTTGCTATGTGGCAAAACAAATAATGTTGAAAATCCCCTTTCCCCAGATCCCTGTGTTTTCCTTACTGTATACAACTAAAATACATTTTAACAGGAGGGAGAGTCTGGAAGTCAGAACGTCAGTCTGCAGGGCAAGGATGTTTGTAGGAAACCAAACCTTGTCCAAAGGGCCTTGCAGTGCCCAGGTATTCCTGTGGAGCAGTGAGAATGCCTGTGATGCTTTATCAGGCCCAGGGAGCTCTATTTGCTGGGATTGCTGCCATACTGGGACCTTTCCAGGCAGCTCCCTGTGCTGGTCTGGGTGCTTTGGCAGCTTCCCCAGCATTGCCAGGATCTCCAAGGAGCATTGCTAATGGATTCTGCACAGGTCCTTGTTGCTGAAACATGAAAGGGTCATTCCAGGGAAATTGCAGGTTTGCCTGATTTGTGTGAGTTTTCTTGTGATTTGATGGTAGCCTATTAAATTCATCATCTGTCTTAAAAGACATGGGCAGGTAATCTCAAGTTAGGCTGAGGTCTGTCCTGCGTACTGGTGCCTACTGGGAACAACAGGAAGACTGGGGCTGAAGTTTCCAAGGCACTTGTTTCCCAGCACTGCCAACAAAATCTATTATCATACCAGCACTGCTGACCATTCTGTCTGGAGCTGATTTTTCAGGTAAAGCACCTCAAGAGTGCTGGAGGTGGTGCCAGGACTTTGTAGGAAGGATAAAGCAGCTGCATACACTTGCCCACCCCTGAAACCTGTTCACCAGCATCTGAGCCCAGAGACGCTTCAACCTTTATTCTTGCTGGGACAAAACCAGTCCCAAGTGACAGGGAGTCTGTGTCTGTGTCCCCGGTGTGCTGTCTGCTCTGAGAGTGGGATTTGGACTCTCCTCTTTAGACAACAGTCTCTGATACCTGCACCCTTACCAGCCATTGCTAGGCTTATGCGTCTAGGGGTGGTTGGTGCCATGATGATGTCAGCAGCCCTGCTCAGCATCACCCTCTGAGCCTGTCTCATCAGCCAGGTCCAAGCCTGCTACATTCATACCTGATCCTCTTGCTATGCCTGGGATGTGCCAGAACTCAGGAGAGGCCCTCCTGGAGACTGCATTGTTTTAGCTGTTGTGCTCCTCTCAGCTAGTCATTAGGTAATTGTCTGGAAAGTCACTTGGGCTTGCATGGATGAATTTATTTATTACACAGCCATCCTGCTGATTTCTTCCAGGCCCACAAACTGTGAAAAGCTTCTCCCAGGCAGTGACAGAAGTTGCTGGTGCCCTTAGGAGCTACATCAGAAGATACTGAGCAGCTCTGGTGGAGCAGAAAGCAGTGCTGGGAGAGGTACAACCACCCATTTTCTGCTTATTTGGAAGGCAGCATCCATGTAGGGATTGTGTCCCATGCTCCAGCTGCTGCTGTTACTGCTTGGGTCCCCATCTTGTGCACACTGATTTTTAGCTAGTACATCAAGGCAAGCTTGGGAGCTGGCACGCCACTGCCCTGCCAACAGCCTGGGACATCCAGCCCTGGTTCAGTCAAGGTCTCCATTCCTGAGAGCTGCCACAGACATGCAGGGGATTAAGGCTATGCCTCTTCCACCAGACAGGGAAATGATCCAGGGGCTGTGAGGTCCCACCCAGTCCTGTTTCAACTGTCCTTGGAGCAGTATGGGGAAGGAAATTTGGGGAGTGTTCTGTGAAGTTTCCAGCTCCCATCAATTTCCTAAAGTAATGAAGATGCAATTATTATATATATAATTATATTAAAAGTATAAAATTTTTGCAGGAGAAGGGAAGCTTCACTGATGCAAGAACATATTGTAACTCCCAGTCTCATCAGAGGAAATACTAGGCTCCAAATTAAATGCATTTAATATTTAATAAATAAATAATTTTGATAGGAATGGTTGGACTCGATGATCCAGTGGGTCTCTTCCAACCTGGTTGTTCTATGATTCTATGATTCTAATGTTTCATGTATTCTTACTTGCAATTGTTGTAATGAATCTGGACATTAATTGTTTGCCCATTTCGAACAAAGGCCTTCTTGCATTGCGCTGTGCTCCCCTCCTCGCAGCCCACCATAATTTGATGTTCCAGTTAAAAACCAAATTGGCATTCACTGGAAAATCAATCTTTTCATTGTTTAATTCTAATTTCTCCAGGAAATGTGTGGAAATGCCAACAGCAGCCATGGTGCTGCCTAAAGAGGAGCATGGCATCCACCCATGCTGGAGAAGAGCAGTCAGTCCCCCTGTCGTTTATTAGCTGGGAAAAAATGGAAAGAGCTTGTTACAGTAGGGGAGATGATGGAAAACAAAAGCCTGAAGATACAATGTACTGTGTATATTCAGGATGAGGAGAGGGAGAATAAACAAAATATGTCCTTTGGCATGGATATGAGAAGAGCCTAGCTTCTGCACTTCCATATCCTGACACAGCACTGCTCCTGCAGTGCTCAGCCTCAGGTTCCCCACGGATGGGTCTGGCAGGTCCCCTGGGTGCTTTTACAGGTGACACCAGCTGTTCTCTCTGCACAAGGACAGAGCAGCATCCCCTCTGGAATATGTCTTCCTTGCAAGAGAGCACTTTTTAACCACATCAGCCAACTGGTCTGGCAATGATGCATTTGCTTTCTGTGGAGACACTTACTCCTGAAATAAACTGCCATTTTTATGGTTAACTTTGTCTTTTACACTTTCTGCAGGAAAATGAATAGCCATTTATAGGCAAAATGGTTTTACTGCAATGTTAGAAAGCACTAATGAATGTACAGAAACAAATTATATAGTACCTCATGAGTCAGAACTCCCAGAGATTTACAGCAAAATGAATAGCAGGCAAAGATAAAAGCCTGCATCCAAAGCAGGTCATATAATTAATAAGGGACAATGAATTTCTGAAAAACTGAGCTGTTGGGCCCTTCAGTCTGGATGCCCAGCTCCACTTCAAACCTGAATAATGAGTAGTCACAAAGAGTTAATGCAGCAGGTAAAGCGGCACTGCAAAAGCAGCTGTCCCAGTCACCCACCCCATGCCCACCAGGGCACACTGGGTAGGTGCTTTGCTGCACAGGGACTTCCAGAGCATCATTTCGCCTCAGGAAAGGAGCAGTGGAGGGGGGTCCCTGCCCACCTACCAGAGATGTTAACCTCTGTTTCCCTCTACCAAAATGAAAGGTCACATCACTTGGCCCTGTGGGATAAACACTGTATTTGTCCATGAGCCCACAGCGCACATGAATCCCCTGGCTGCATTATCACTTGCTCACTTTTCCTCCTCCCCTTCCTTTCCCTGTTCACAAATTAGCAACAACCACTTTCCAGATTGCACTAATTAGTTGGTTGGAAGATTCCAATGGACTATTTGGGAAAGTAAATGCTGCTGCCAGGAGCCAGTTCTGGCACGCTGCCTCCCCATCACAGCCTGGCAGCTGCCCCACAGCCACCCAGGACACCCACACTGAGTTCACCCCCTCCTCCTCATGGCTCCAGCAGACCACAAGAGAAGAGTTAGGGTCCCCAAAGTTGAGTCTACAAGGTGCAGTCACACTACTAACATCCTTTTGCACAGGGAGGGCTCAGTAGCCAGCCTGCCCCCTGCCTCTTCCAGCTCCAATGTGTGTTTGGCAGGGGACACATCAGTGGTTCTGCCATGAAAGATGGCTTCTCACTCCCTGCATCCCCATAATCACATTCCCTGCCTTTTCTCATATTCTCACTTAGCACACTATATGAGCATCTTTGTCAGGCATGTAATAGGAAACATTCTTCATAAAAAAATAAGGGCCATGGAAATAAAGTGACGTCTCCGAGGGCTTGAATTACACTGTAAGGTAATTGTGCCTTCCCTACACCTCCATCATGGTCTTTGGGATTCTTCAGCAACAATTTCTGTATTTATTACAGCTTAAGCATCCTTAACTCTTTTCAGTTATGAAAATATATAGCATAAAACCCCGCAAGTACAGTCTGAGCCACTTGTAAATAAGACAGAAATCCTCCCATCCATCATACCACAGAGAGATGTGGCAAAAACCCCATATGCACCCTCACAGGGCTGCAAAGCCAATCTCACATGTCCTGCCCCACAAGACCTCCACAGGCCACACAGATGCAGCAGGACAAGGGGAACCATGGCAAAGCATTGAGCTAAAATCATCTGGGCTAAGACAAGTACCAGGGCAAGCAAAAAGCCTCTTGGAGGAAAAATAGTACAGATTTATTATTGTTCTAGGCACTAAAGGCTGCTTGGAATGGGAAAAGCAAAGCAGGTTTTTATTTTATTCTGCAAAACCTTTCTTTCGTGTGCAAACCTTTTTTTCTGCAGGGAAGAGCTGCAGAGGCTGGAAACAGGCACAGCTCATGAGACATCAAGAGGAGCATCCCCTGGGCCAGCTGAGGCCATCTCCTGCTATAAAGGGAGAGGGGCTGGGGCTCTCTGCCTGCGATGTTACTGAAAGCAGAGATGGGACACTGAGGTATCACCTCAACTCCTGAGGTGCTGTGAGTGGGAGGCAGGTGAACTCCAGCAGCTGTGCCCTTACGCTGCTGTGCATTTCCACGTGAGCTGGTGGATCTGACTAGGGCTGCCACTGTGAAAGGAGAAGATATGCGGTAAAATCCAAGGTAATTTGGGTCCTACATCCCCTACCCAAACTTTGAAGGAGGCTGAACATGTTGGCAGAGAAAAGTAGTCTGAAGGTGCCAGATTTTCTTCTCACCTCAGCTCTGAGAAGCAGGTCCTCCTGGACTGCTCAGCATAGCAGAATTCTGTACTGAAGATGTAATGGGAAAAAAGAGATGCCATAGAAAACAGAAAGACAAAACAATTTTTTTTTCTTATCAGAAAGACACTTTGGATGAGAAAGAGATGATTAGACAAGGAAAAGGTGTCACTAAATCCCTGAACTCACTCATCTTGCAGCAAAAATACTTAACAGACATTCTGTGCAATATCAATGGAGGAGCTTATGTTGGGGATTACAGTTGATCTAGGGTAAATGGGCAAATGTGGACTGGCTGCTTGTTCTATAGATGTAGGAGAATTATACAGCTGCTGAGAAATATTTCCTGCCCCAGCTGTGTTACTGAGTTATGCCACGAAAATGATGAAATCTTCATTACATGTGTCTGAAAGCTGCAAGTACTTCTGACTGGTCATTTATGTGGCATCATTGGGAAGTGGGGTTTTTTTTTAGGGGGAGCTGCATATTAAAAAAAAAAAAAAAAAAAAGAAGAAGAAGAAGAAAAAAAGTCTGTAGACCTGTAGGGTCTGGATGGTGATGATGTGGGAAACCTCCACCAGGGATGTAAGTGACTGCAGTGAGTGTCAGATGATTCCTGAGGGTTCAGACAGACATTTTCTGATATGGAAACTGTTATGCTTGATACAAGAGGATGTTGTATTGCTGCAATGACTTAATTGCTGAAAAAAATGGTAGTTGCTCAGGGAATAGTGACCATGACCTGATTACAGTCTCTGTGAGCAAGTAGAGGGCAGCCCCAGACAGTAATACAGCTACTCAGTCTCGAAAGGGCTGGCATAAATCAGGGGAAATTACCAGCAAAAACGACGGGGTGGAAAAAAACAATAACTGAATGACTGTGAAAGGAAATATAAAGGGCTCTTTAAGAAGCATTTAAGAAACAGTAAGGGAAAAAACTTTGCCAGAATTTAGCTTGACAGCTTTGAACAATAGGAAAACAAGGAAGAGAAAGGTGTCTGTGCAGAAGATGTTATGAGACGCACAGGAAATTTAGATGTAAAGCAAAATAATAAGAAAATTTTCAGTGTTGGTATACATGTCACTGTTCGAAGAAGGAGAATTTGAACAGAAAAGTGAATCCTCCTGTGGGCAGGAAGGTTTCATAATTTGGAAGAATTAGGTAGGTGTGATTGAAGGAAGGTGGGCATGCATTTATATCAGCTAAAGATGATGGATACTCTCTCTTCTTTTTGTACTAAAGAGGCATATTTTAAATTTGGCTGACCTACCTAGCTCCCTCTCCAGAGCCTGCAGCATTGCCTGGGTAACTTCTGCCTGGTACTTATTGGTGGAACCAAACTGGAGCCACCTTCCCCTGGCTGGAGCATAAAAATGGATGGAAACTGTGGGGCTGTGGAAACCATTCAGGGATGGATGGTGATGGGGTATTGTGCCCAAGCCAAGGTGGTGCCACCACCCTTCTTCCCCCTACTCCCTATGGCTTTTGCAGGGCTGATGTCTCAGGTATAATGCTAACATGTCTGGACCTGAGCTCAAGTTCTGCATCAAGGGTAAATCAAGAAGGTTCTCAGGTCTATTGCAACCAGTGATGCTGGGTGCAGTAGGCAGTATCCCCTTGGGAAAAGGCCAGCTGGCTCCACTGAGTAGCATCCTTCCTGCTGGGAGAGGCAGGACCTACTACAGACAGGTCATGTCAGGAGCATCACTGCTCACTCACCCTCCCCAAGGCAGCTTTTCTCAACCAAGGGAAACCACTGTTCTGGTAAGTGACTGCTCAATATTTCACTGCCCTTTCTTCTGTTGAAGCTTTCTGGGAGAAAGCACCACAGAAACCTTCTGCCCTGATTTTCAGTTTCAATTGAGCATCAAAAAGCAGATCTGCTGCCTAGCAGGGGCACAATTTGGAGAGCTGCAAGCACAGCTGAAGACAGGGTCTCCTAATTGTAGAGCAGAATCACTTCTTAGGCTGCTTGTTCTGCTGTCAGACAAAATTACTGATCAGATTTTACTTTTTGTTCAAATCTTTCCAGTTTGATCCCAATGAGAGCTGCCAGGAGTTGATGAGTGGCTTTTATTTTCCTGAACCCTGCCAGTGTAGTGAAGGTGTAATTATCTTGGCTGGACATTAGCCTAGATATGAGCCTAGTCTTGCTGCCTCCTTTGTATCTATTGATCCTTACCCCCACCCCCCCACTTTGTTCTTGCTTCTTCTTCAAAGACTTCTAAATTTATGGCCAGCTCAAAAGATGCAATGCAGGTGTAATGAAAAATTGTCACAGTTCAGTGCTATAACTTTCAGGCTGTTTTCTAGGGCCCTCCTTATGTTTTTTTTTCATCAAAACATTATTCCTATATAATGTTGCAAACAATGTTGTGGTAGCTTTAATTCTGAGCTTGTTGCAATTTCTACCAGAAAATTGTTTTGGCTCAGAAGTGGCCATATGAATGGCCAATGAAAACAAGTCTGCAAGGCTGAAAAGAAGATGTCAAAAGCAGGCACTAAAAATTACTTTAAATTATAACAATTACATATTATTTTTGCTTCAAGTACAAAGTTTTCATCTAGCAATTTTCATCCTTGGACACCAAAGTGCTTCATAGGTTCACTGTCAGCAGCCCAGATTTTAAAGGTGAGCAGAAACATGGTCTTTGCTTTCTTTGTGGTGTTCCTCTACCCAAAACAAGCTTGTTAGTCTGCAACTGCCTGGCTTTCTTGCTCCCCCAGGACATGCCCATGCCTGCCTGGCAGAGCAAAAATATCTACAGTCCCTATGGGACCTATAGAGTCTAGCATCAAGTCCAAGAAGAGGTTTGCTCTTGCCTGGTTAGCTGAAACCTCCTTTTTTTTTGTTTGTCTTCCCATTGAATACAGAGAGCTGGGTTTAGCCTGGAGGAAGTAATACAGCTGCTTGGCTTTGTGACCTGTTGGCTTGGCCACGTGCTATGGAGGTGGTGAGAACAAAGATCTTACTACCCCACCAAAACACGTCCTGGTGGGTGTGACTGTACCTGGGGGGGCTGAGCACCAGGGCATGGTCTGAGCCAAACCTTGGTCTGTGACAGGGCAAACCCAGGTGATGGTACAAATGCATCCTGAATATCCCCAAACTCATCAGCACTGCTCTATACATAACAATGATGAAAGAGCAATACCAGAACTGGGATGGACATCTAAGACTGCGATGGACACTCCCTGGCTGGGCATCCCTCAGTTGCCATCATGTCTGAAGGGAAAATACTTCTGCCTGTACTGAACAGGACAGCACCAACCTGCCAAGGGGAGAGGCTGAAATAAAAATCAAAGCAGCAACCTCCTGCTCACTCAGACTTTGCTTTACAGCAACATGGGACGCTGGGTGGCTTTGCTGCCATTCCCCATACAACAGTCCCGAATGTTTCATCTCATGGATAAAGGTGTTTTACTAAATAAACCTTGGTGTCTCACATTAATAGTTCTGCAGAGCCTATTTCTTGTCTTTTTGACGTTGAGGATGAGGACTGATTGGGATAAAACACTCCCTGTGCAAGCTGAGTTCCAGAAGCCACTGCTGGAAGGTCTCCATTACCCCAGGACTGACCGTTCCTTATCCAAAAGATGCAGGCTGCACAATGCAGGTGCCTTTGACAGTCTGATGGCTGGGGAAATGCAGGCCGGGCACTGCTGCTGGCTGCTTTTGCCTGGTTTTCTGCTGTTGAGGCCTCATTGCCCAAGCCCTGGGGGATACAGAGGCCATCTGTTGGTAAAAATAATACAATGAGCTCTGACAGAGCGGAGCTGGTAAAGTCACAAAGACTGGTAATGATTCTGTTGTGTTATGTTAATGAAGAAACTTGAAGTTGGGGGGCAAGGATTTGCAACCTAGCAACAAAGTTATGTGGGTTGGGCGGTAGCCAAGGAAGACTTGTTACTAGGGCAGAAGTGACCAATCAATGTTTACCTGGTGTTTTGGCCTGCTTGGTCTATATAAGCAGCGAGTTAATCCGTAATAAAAAACTTCACCTGAAATCATATTGTTGTGAGGTTCATCTTGTTCCTGCCACAATAACTGGTGCCCAGGAACAGGGACACCCAGATTCGGCTTGAAGACAGCCAGAGATTAGATTGGGTTGTGTGGGGAGGACAGCCAGAAATAGGAATGTGCTGGCCCGGCATGTGAGAAAAAAGTTTTTTGGATATCTGCAGCTTAAAGGGAATATGGGAAACTCACTGTCGGCCAGGCGAGCGGTCGTTGAGGAGATGGGCCGTGGGCATTCGTCTGAAGATGGGTCTTGGATAGAAGCCTCACTGAAACTCCTCAAAGAAACTCTTTCTATGAAAGAAATTGATTATGAAGAAACTGCGTTGCAGTCTATTATAAGATGGGCTGATCAAAGCGGCATTATTCTGAGTGCCAACTCCCTAAGGGAAAAAGAGACTTGGGAGAAAATGAGACAAAAGTTTTTCGGAAAATGTATCTTGGGAAATACGAGCCTTTGGCAATATCTGCCCCTTGGAGACTAGTTAAAGAAACTTTACGTGAAGTGAGAGTGGAGAGAGAAGTTTACGCCGATGTGAGCAAAAGGTAAGATAATACCGGCATGCTTGTGGAGTGTGAAGAAGCCCCACATAGAGAAGACGAGAGTGAATATCCCTCTCCTCAAAGGAGTCCATCAGCTGTATCACTGGATGATTCGTTCAGTGAAGACTTCGAGCATTCAACATTGCCTGATTTCGTCATCTTTTGCCACGTGGCAACAGGATTTTGAAAAGATGACGAAAAAAATGGAGGAGAAGGGAAGCTACCTGCCAGAACCACCTCCATGTGAAAACCCCGAAGAGCATCCTGCCCCAGAACCGACTGCACTGCTCCAGTCACCGGCAGGGTTTGATACCATGGGAGCCACTGATGGGGTGGTGAGGTGTTGGGAGCTGGGAGGGTACTGGCAGGGGATCACTGTAAAAGCTTATCCTGTTTTACTTGACATAGAAACAGAAGGTAGTGAATGAGATCTGCTTTATGGGGCTGGTGGTAAAAATGTTTTTTTGAGTTTTTGCAAGGGTGAAACAGAAAGCATCACCTCGCCAAGTTTACACAGCAGTGGGGGGTGCTGTGAGATAAGTTCTTCTAGCTCACAACATGAGGCTAATTGTTTTGGGAAGGAGAGGATGGTGAAATTGGATCCTATTCCTGATCCTAACCCCAAAATCCAACCCCTCATAATCATTGATAAGAGGGAGAAGTCTAAAACCTTTGCTGTAAAGAAAGAAAATGCAAGTGCCCTGAGGGAACTGGCTGAATTGCAAGAACTTGGAAAAGCGTGGTGCTTGTGATTCTAGCAGGATTCTGCTGGGGTGGAGAAAATAGATTTTGGGAGCTGAATCACCTATGTTGGTCTGCAAAAAGGCAGAAACCCCCAGACAAAAGCTGCCCCCACCCAACTTGAAAAAAGAAAATGCCTGCAGCCACCTTTATAAAAAAAACTAATAGCCACTGCTATAGCTCCCGTTGTGGGGAGGGCCAGCTCCTCCAAACTGAGAAAGCTGGTGGAGGTATTGTTAGCCAAACGAGGGAAAAAAGCCAGTGGGTTTACTTTGCACTGCTCCAAATTTAAAAAGACATTCCTTGTTTTATCAAGTTTTCTTTTCCTTTGTTTTTGAGGGCAATTAGAAACTAATCAAGTGGTTTGGGTATTTTGACAATATACCTCACAGCCTATTAATATAGTTTCTGATTCATTATATGTTGTGGGTACAGTTTGCAGAATAGAACGGGCTATGATAAAAGAAGTTAAAAATGTGGTTTTGTATGCCTTACTATCACAATTGCTTTATCTGTTAGAAAAACGAGAACATAAGTATTTTGTTATCCACATACGTAGTCATCAGCCTAATTTTGGCCTGGCAATTGGGAATAATCGTGCCAATCGCCTTGTTGCTGCAGTATGGAATGACCCCCGAACAAATCTTTTTTTACAGGCCAAAGCCTCACATGAATTTTTTCATCAAAGTGTTAAGGTACTCAAATGGCAATTTAACATTCCTCTGTCTGATGCACAAGGTATAATCAACTCTTGTCCAGACTGTCAAAAACAGGGTATGGCCTTAGGGTTTGGAGTAAACCCTAGGGGACTACAAGCCTTACAATTACGGCAAATGGATGTAACCCATGTTCCAGAGTTTGGGCAATTGAAGTATGTGCATGTCTCAATAGATACCTTTTCTATGGTTTTATGGCCACAGCTCAGACCAGGGAGTCTGCGAAACATGCGATAAAATGCATGCTATAAAATGTATGCAGCTATAATGGCATTGGGAATACCTCAAGCAATAAAAACAGATAACAGTCAGCTTATATTTCTCAAAAATTCAAACACTTTTGTGTTCAATGGGGAATTCGTCATCACACAGGCATCTCACATTCCCCAACAGGTCAAGCAATAATAGAATGCTCTCATGCAACTCTGAAGTCACTTATGCAAAAACAAAAGGTTGGGGGGAGGTATTATACTCTAGTGAACGACTTGCAAAAGCGACTTATGTGTTAAATTTTTTTCCGTCTAACTGGAACCAGGACAAGCCCTCCTATTGCAATTCATCACCAATCGCTTGAATCAGGATTGAATAGCCAGGAGCAGCAAGGCATCAGAGTACAATACAAAGACTGGGACTCAGGGGAATGGAAAGGACCCGTTGAACTAATAATGACAGGTAGAGGCTATGCTTGGGTGTTAACAGACACTGGACCTCGTTGGCTGCCACAAAAGTGGATAAAGCCCTGGAAAGAACAAAAGACAACAGAGCAAGAGGACCTCACATCAGAAGAAGAACTTGAGATGGTCTATTAATAGAGCATGGGGCATTTTTGGAACTTTGAGAAAAAATATTTTCACCGGTTTGTCTGCCACAGGAGCTGTGGCTCTTGAGGATGTGTATTGTTTGTTTTGATTGCCATTATTGTAGTTCTAAGTATTTTAGTGCTTTATATGGTGCTTGGAGTGCTTTTCAGAGGGAAAACAGGAGAATTGTTGGTGAACATAATACAATGAGCTCTGACAGAGCGGAGCTGGTAAAGTCACAAAGACTGGTAATGATTCTGTTGTGTTATGTTAATGAAGAAACTTGAAGTTGGGGGGCAAGGATTTGCAACCTAGCAACAAAGTTATGTGGGTTGGGCGGTAGCCAAGGAAGACTTGTTACTAGGGCAGAAGTGACCAATCAATGTTTACCTGGTGTTTTGGCCTGCTTGGTCTATATAAGCAGCGAGTTAATCCGTAATAAAAAACTTCACCTGAAATCATATTGATTTGTCATAAGGTTCATCTTGGTCCCGCTGCAATAGCCACCCACCCACCTGCCTCATCCCTCTTCCTGCTGCTGCTGAGTCCCAGCCCCAGCATTGGGCTGAAACCACTCTACTGGCTGTGCAGGTCAGGGGCAAATAGCACAGACCAGACCAGACTGCTCCCCTTCTTATGCATGTAACCAAGCTATCCCACTGACACGCGGAATCAAGACTCCATAATTTATAAAGTTATAAAGTAGGAATGTTTATTCAGCGCTGAGACGCACGGGAGAATCGTTTCTCCAAAACAACATGCGTACCCATCATGGCAACTCCTCTTAGCTTTATACAGTGAACTGTTACATATTCCAAAAATGCTTATACATATTAATGAGTTTAAGAAGAAACCTCTTCTTGTTTTTTTCCAGGAATAGGGGCAGTTATTTTCCTTCTGCATCCGTGCTCTCAGGCCGCTCTTATCACAGGTCCAGATGACTCCGCTGTTATCACAGGTCCAGATGACTTGTCCTGTTTATCAGAAGTCTTTTAACAATGGGCCCCCTTCCTACATAAGGCTTATAGAGATATGTTGTTTTAGCTAAACAACTGTTATCCTGGTGTATTCTGTAGGTATAAGCAGTTTCTATTCCGCTATCCTTCAAGTGTCAGTTGTTTTGTTAAAATATTTCTACGTATCCTGCAGTGTTAGTTCTTTGTTTTCATCCGGGGCTGCTAAACAATGGTTATCTGTAAGTATTTCCCTAGGTCCCAAATCACCACCACACTGAGTGCAGTCCATCCTGCGCTGTCACAGATGCTCACAGTGATTTTCAGCCCTAGAACTCAGGATGAACATAAGCTCCAGACCTTATCACTAATGGGATGCATCGTACGGTGTTTAAAAACGTAGGACCAGAGTGACTCATCTGGTGGGGCAGGGGAAGGAAATGGTGACCAGCACAGGCTCACTCACCAATGGAGGTTGCTGTAGTGCAAGCCCCTTTCTCTGGCTCACAGAATCACAGAATCACAGAACAACCAGGTTGGAAGGGACCCATCGGATCTTCTAGTCCAACCATTCCTATCTAACACTAAACCAAGTCCCTCAAGACCTCATCCACCGGTGCCTTAAACACCTCCAGGGAAGGTGAATCAACCACCTCCCTGGGCAGCCTATTCCAGTGCCCAATGACCCTCTGCGTGAAAAACTTCCTCCTAATCTCCAGCCTAAATCTCCCCTGGCGGAGCTTGAGGCCATTCCCTCTCGTCCTGTCCCCTGTCACTTGGGAGAAGAGGACAGCTCCCTCCTCTCCACAACCACCTTTCAGGTACTTGTAGAGAGTAAGGAGGTCTCCTCTCAGCCTCCTCTTCTCCAGGCTAAACAACACCAGCTCTCTCAGCCGCTCCTCATAGGGTCTGTTCTCCAGCCCCTTCACCAGCCTCGTTGCTCTTCTCTGGACTTGCTCCAGAGCCTCAACATCCTTCTTGTGGTAAGGGGCCCAGAACTGGACACAGGATTCAAGGAGCGGCCTCACCAGTGCTGAGTACAGAGGGAGAATCACCTCCCTGGACCTGCTGGTCACACCGTTTCTGATCCAAGCCAGGATGCCATTGGCCTTCTTGGCCACCTGGGCACACTGTTGGCTCATGTTCAGTCGGCTGTTGACCAACACCCCCAGGTCCCTCTCCTCCTGGCAGTTTTCCAGCCAGGCTTCTCCCAGTCTGTAGCTCTGCATAGGGTTGTTGTGCCCCAAGTGTAGGACCCGGCATTTGGCCGTGTTAAACCTCATGCCGTTGGACACTGCCCAGCGGTCCAGCCTGTTTAGGTCCCTTTGCAGAGCCTCCCTACCCTCCAGCAGATCCACACTTGCACACAGCTTTGTGTCATCTGCAAACTTGCTAAGGGTACCCTCAATGCCCTCATCCAGGTCATTGATGAAGACATTGAACAGGACTGGACCTAGCACTGAGCCCTGGGGAACACCACTTGTCACTGGCCTCCAGCTGGACTCAACACCATTTACCACCACTCTCTGGGCCCGGCCATCCAGCCAGTTTTGTACCCAGGAGAGTGTGCGTCTGTCCAGGCCAGAGGCTGACAGTTTCCGTAGCAGAATGCTGTGAGAAACTATGTCAAAGGCTCTTTGCAGTCTTCATCAGCAAGTAAAAATCCAGGAGATCTGAACAGAGACCTTTGGAGCTGTGTGATGGGCACAAAGCCTGCTCATGGATATGGATGGCTGCCAAAGAACTGCTGGCTTCCCAGCCCATCTCACAACCAGGCTTCAAGACACAGTTGTAAAGCAGAAAGAATTTTTCTTTGTATCCAGCCAAGTTTAAATGAGCAGTCCTGTGAGGAAACAGGAGCTTAAAAGTTATAGTCAAACACAGACAAATTGGGATACACCCAGAGGGCTGCTTTAAATAGAGACTTTATTTCATCTGTATGTCTTATTCTAGTAGGATGTTATCTGCAAGTTTCAGAGCTACCTAGGAAATCTTGCTGTCTTACCAGGGGAAATTATATTTTAAATGGATTAAATCTGACAGTCTTAAGCCAAAAGTGGATTTTTAAGTCATAAGCAGATTCAGAACGAAAAGGTTAGCAGGCTGTTGGAAAGGCAACTGCATTTAGACTCATAAAGGTTAATTTCTGGACAGATATTAATGGACTGAATGTGTTGAGCCCTGCTGTGACTGCTTCAAGAAGGCAGGAAGATGCTGCAGTGGTGATGAGAAGGGAGAAGAGCCAGAGCACCCATTTCAATGTGGATTCCCACTGGCTACATGCCCTTACCTGGCCACTGACCCCTAAACACTGCTGAGGTCCTGGGTAAGCAGCAAGCACATGTCAGGGGTGAACAACTGCAGGTTCATAAAACCAGACATTAAGGAAATGCTGGCTGGTGTTAAGAAAAAAGTTGAGAAAAGTTTTGACCTGAAGTACTAGATGCCAATGAGACTACTTCTCCTTCTATGTAAGAAGTCTCACTTTCCCCTGTTCCACAGGAAAATTCTTGCTCACATCACCCTGCAGCTATGGAGTAACTCAAAGCAATCAAACATATCAGCTCCTTGGCCAAGGCTTGCTCCAACTTGTTCACTTCTCTCAGTTGCTACTGATTAGTTTGAGGCCTCTCTCTACAAGAAAGACCTTGAGATGTTGGAGCGTGTACAGAGAAAGGCAGCAGAGCTGGTGAAGGGTTTAGAGCACAAGCCTTCTGAGTGAGGACTGGCTGGTGGGACTGGGATTGTTTAGTCTGGGTTTGTTTTTAAAAGGAAACTGAGAGGAGATCTTATTCCTCACTTAAAATACCTAAAAGGGTAGCAAGGTGGGGGTTGGTGTCTTCTTCCTGGTAGCTAGCAACAGGACAAAGGGAAATGGTCTCAAGATGCACCAGGATATACTGGATATTAGGAGGAATTTATTTACTGAAATGGTTGTCAAACTTCAGAATAGGCTGGCCAGGGAAGTGGTTGGATCACCATCCCTGGAAGTGTTTAAAATATGAGTGGATATTGTACTTGGGGACATGGTCTAGTGGCAGACTTAGAAGGTCTGGATTGATGGTTGGACTCAATGCTCTTAAAGGTATTTTCCAACCACGGCCATTCTGTGATGCTCTTCAGAAACTCACCTCTTGTTTTCACCACGGAGAAGCCTGTGGCTGGGAACTATGTGCATGGCAAGTTCCTTCTCCCAGCCCTCTATCATCTGCATATGCCACCACCCTTTGCAAAATAACTATGCCTGTGGTTGTGAAAGGGCAGTCACCATCGTGTAGCTCAGCCCCACCAAACAAGCCCATCAAGCCCCAGGCCCTGATAGCTGCAGCTCTCCAAGGCCAGGTCCCCATCATAAACCTGCAGACCCCTTTCACTTTGCTTTGCAGATCCCATTGTCACCCAGATTTCCTTCATTTTTTTGGACTGGGAAGGGAGTTGAAAGAGGGGCCAGGGGCAGTGCTAGGGCAGCAGTCTGGTGGCTCATTGTGGATTTAGGGACACAGTTCACACCACCATGCCTTGGCGCCATGTCAGCTGTTGCTTTAGGGAAGTGTGGGCTGAGGGAGTTGGTCATGGCTTTGCAGGCAGCTGGACCTATCTGTGACATTTTCAGGTAGAAAATATCCCCACACTTCCCACACAAATGATTGGATCATCCTTTCAGTCTGCTTTAGAGTGCTAATTACCTTGATCCTATTACTGTGATCATCATCTTCTCCTCCTCTCCAGGTATAGAAACACCTTGGGCTATCAGGTACTGTTGTGGCAACAGCTTAAATCGCCTCTGACTCCTGCACTTAATCTCTGCCATGAAAAAGGATCCAGCTAGGTATCAATTTCCTTGGTCCCATCTCTGAAGTGCCAGCGGCACTTTCATGCTGTTTCGTTCTTGCTGCTATCACCTGATCCACAGATTGAATACATTACACTGTCTTCTCCTAGCCTTGATCCTGAGGATGGATTAATGGGATTAACTCCCAGTTTGCCTTACAACTTTTCTCCTAAGAGCTGACTTAAGTAACACACAGTGATATTCCTCAGCATCTCATGCTGCAACCCAGTGGGCACCACTGTATCCCTCCCTGGCAGCAGTTTCTAGGCCAGAAGATGCCCCAGGAGGACAGGATGGTCCAAAATCTGGTGGCACAACCATAGGCAGCATTGCTGTTACCTGAGCTGTGTCAAGTGCCATCAAGAGCCTAGCAAATGCTGGGTGCTGCATACTCCCCCTCTCCCTGCCTGTAGTCTCTTTCTAAATCACAGGGAAATAGAGCAGCTTATTCCAATGCAGACCAAAAATTCACACTGCTGCCCATACTGCAAACAAGTTAAACCTCTGCACTGACCCTAACACACAGGAAAATTGCTTCTTGACTCTGCACTAACAAAAAGCAGCCGTGCATCACTTACCAATATTGAGTCAGTTTATAAAAACGTGGTTTTCCTCCGCTCTAATTGCTTCAAATGAAGCAATTGCATTACGCACTCTCCCTTCATTGTACATCACCAACAGACACTTTGCACCAGCTTGCTAAGTTTGCCCTCAACATGAATTAGATCTCAGTGCTCAGGAGGTGGAAAAGCGGCTGCCCTGCCCATCATACCTTGCTAGAATGCAAATGGGCTGTAACAGTTTTCTTTAATCCGTAACACAAACTGCAGCACAGAACCAGGATTCATCAGGGGAGTAATTTAGGAAAGACCAGAAAGACCTTCACTGCAAAGCAGGAATGCAACTACCTTCCTGTGCTCACTCTGCTACTGACAAGGGCTTTCAGCGCTGTTTCTGAAGCCTGAGGCTCAGCCTGGCTGTGATCCCACCCCAGCAGATATCCAGGTAACCAGGGGATGCCCGGTGTCTTGCAAGCTCTGGACAGCAAGGTGTTGCTTCTGTGCTAACGTAGCACCTACAGTGACAAGTAGAATTAATAGTCTTACGTAGCTGGCACACTGTAAATATGACACAGTTTAGGCCATAACTCACCTGACCTTGTATTTCAGCTAATTCCTAATGGCATTTGTTATTAATAAGCAGCTTGTCACTCCCCTCTGCTCTCGAGTTCCGCTCAGGAGCACAGGGACCCCTTCCTGCAGGCATGTCCACCTGGGAGATGCTCCCCTTCTTTGGGCAATGTCACTGCTCTGGGTTTATTCCCCCTTCTGCCATAGTTTTTCCATGCAATGTTTAGCAGCCAGCAAGGGACACAGGACCAAAAGGACGAAGAACTTTCTGCTTTGGGACAGCCCTGTGCCACTATGGCTAGGCCAAAAAGCTGAGTGGCTCACAGCTTCTCCAGGGACAGCACCACAGCAATGGAGTCGTAATACTGCCTTGAGCTGAGCCACCCTCAGCTTTGCTGCAGAAGAGTTCTGGTAAGCGGAGCACTAGGGCTACAGCACAAGCACTGTTGGCATTGTTGGTGCAATGGCAGGGAAACCTCTGAGCTCTGATCTGAGACTGGTTGGTGTCCTGCATTCCTCATGCCACAGCTCTGTATGTGTGTGCGCGCGCACGCACACACACACACACACACACACACACACACACTCTCCTGCCTGCCTAGGAAATCTGCCCGTTGCCATGGAAACAACAGTGACATCAGGCACTGCAAATGCTACTCCAATAACTAATTGCAGTGTGAACAGTGAGCCACATTACTGAAACAACTCCTGTGCCCCTGAGATCTGTACCTAACATCCCAGACACCAGAGCCCTTCAGCTGCAGGGATGCTAGGCAGGGGTGGATGTTTAACAAGGATGAGGTTTAACAAGGCCGAATACCAGGTCCTGCACTTGGGGCACAACAACCTTGTGCAGCTACAGACTAGGGGAAGAGTGGCTAAAAGGCTGCCTGGAAGAGGAGGACCTGGGGGTGTTTATTGACAGGGACTGAACATGAGCCAGCAGTGGCCCAGGTGGCCAAGAAGGCCAAAGGCTTGTATCAGAAATGGCGTGACCAGCAGGTCCAGGGAGGTTATTCTCCCTCTGTACTCGGCACTGATGAGACCACTCCTAGAATCCTGTGTTCATTTCTGGGCCCCTCATCACAAGAAGGATGTTGAGGCTCTGGAGCATGTCCAGAGAAGAGTAATGAGGCTGGTGAAGGGGCTGGAATCTTAGGAGGAACAGCTGAGTGAACTGGAGTTGTTTAGCCTTGAGAAGAGGAGGCTGAGGGGAGACCTTATTGGTCTCCACAACTACCTGAAAACAGGTTGTAGAGAGGAGGGAGCTGGCCTCTTCTCCCTAGTAACAGGGGACAGGATAAGGGGCAATGGCCTCAAGCTCCACCAGGGGAGGTACAGGCTTGACATCAGAAAAAGATTTTTCACGTGAAGGGTCATTGGACACTGGAACAGGCTGTCCAGGGAGGTGGTGGAGTCACCAAAGACGGGTGGATGACGTACTCAGGGGCATGGTTTAATGATTGATAGGAATGGTTGGACTCAACAATCCTGGAGGTCTTTTTCAACCTAGTGACTGTGTAATTCTTTGATTCTGTGGACTGGGACAGCTGGGGAATCTCACCTGGGCTTGGATGTCCAGCACAGAGGGTTTGTTTGGGCTCTAACCCACTTTTACTTTGAATCTTAATTTTCTGAGGCTCCTCGAGAGGTTTTCTGTATGTATTTAAACAGTGTGAGTTGTGCCTCAAGGCCTGCTCTCACTGGCACCTCCTGTAATGGGTCTAGTAGCCCCATTGCCATGTTGTGCATGAGGAGATGCTGCACAGACAGGATGGGAGCCCAGACACCCAGATACAGTGACCACGGACCAGTGGCATCTACCTCTGCAAAAATAGAGCCAGGCTTCTTTATTCTTCCCCCAACTTTCTTAAATTTAGGAATTTCTCCAAAATCTTTAAGGACAGTCCAGGCACCTTCCACCCTATTGGTACAGCAGGGGGTCCATCATACCCAGAGCCAGTCGACAGCATGTGTACTATCTGAACCAGGGGATGCTGTTTATCCCCTGAGTACACAATTTTTGAGTTTTCATCAGACTTGAGAACAAAGAAAACCTCTGGGGAGAAGGCAGCTGATGTGCATAACAGAAGTTTTAATTATTAACCTATTCTATTTTAAAATGACAAATACTATATAAAGAGCCCCATTCAGAGGCAACTCATAGGATGAGATGATGAACCTCTTGCTCTCAGGGGACACCATCTGTGTGCAGGTCTGACCACTTGCAGATTCCTTTTCTTGGTATTTGCTGGATTCTGTAGCCATGTCAAAAAACAAAAAAAACAGGCCAGCTCTGTTTGTTTATTCATTTATATCTTTAAAATCCTTTCCTCAAGAAAAAAATGATAGCTTATTGCATCAGCAATTTATAATTCCTGGTTCCCTACAACATTCTAGTTGTTTATAGCTATGTATGTACTGTCTGACACAGAAATAAGAACTATTATGAAAATATGTTAAGGAATTATTCAGGCACCCTATATGCAGCCTGAAACACACCAATGTTCTCATCCCTCTAACGTCTTTAACCCTCCATTGTCCAACCTGCAGACAGGGCAGGACAGGTCCTTGAGGACAAGGAGCAGGTGCAGACTCTGTAATCATGTTAATTAGCGAAAGACACTGATTTCACCCTTGCACCACTCTAGGAAGCATTAATTACAGCAAAAAGTAGCGGTAACATGGAGGCATTTGTCCCTGTGCTCGAGATGCTGATGACATCCAGCCACTGGGGAGGACAGGCACTGTGCCGGTATTTAGGAGTTATCATGGTATATTCTTACTGGGCTCCACAAACACATTTAGCTCAGCAGCTCTATTCATAAATCTCCACCCAACGCAAAAGGTCATTTCTCCCAGAGTGATGCCCTTTATGTTAAGGACAGACTGGTCATTTGGTTCATTACCAAAATTAAAAACTACTATTTCTCCTTTTCTTGATTTCTACACAAAATCACACTTTCCCTTCCTTGACAGAAACATGAGCTTCCTACAAGCTGCCAAATGCTGAGGCTGCAGCCAGGGCAAACTGCTCAGCTGTGGCCATGGTGGTAGGGAGCCTAGATCAGCTCTTCCCCATTAATAGGCTCATTTAGGCAGCTGTCCCCCGCAGCGCCCATTAACACACATGAGAGAGTGTCTGGAGGTGAGAGCTTCACTAATCAAATGTGCTATTAAGATCCTAATCCATTTCATTAGCCTATTTCATTTGACACTTAGTGAGGCTCAGAGATGCTCTGTGCAATGGCAATGACCACGCACAGCCTGTCCTGTAGAAAAATAATCCTTTTCATTAAACTCTAATTCCCTTTTATGCTTTATTAGTTTATTTCTAAAGCCAAAATGTGCCAGGGATGTATGTGCAGCTCTGGCAGAGATGCTCTGGATTTTCCCTTGGTGTGTGTCACCATGTGGAGTGTAAGACAGAGAGGATTGTAGCAGCAATATTCCATTCACATAAAGCCCTGAAAAATAGCCCACTCCATTATTTGATTAGATACTACTGGACCACATTTTGTGGATGTTACCTGTAGGCCCTTCACTGAGTATTTTTGAGATTTTAATTATCAAATAGCTCAGACCCACCTGAAATTATTTCAAATTTCTTTCTTCCTTTGATTGGTAGCCATGTGAAATAGTGTCAAAGGTCAGCAGAGGTGGGATGCAGAATTAAAGATAGATTGTTCAGGAGGCCGATAAGCCAGCAGGCCAACCCTATCAGATAGGATCACAGCACTTTATTTTCAATACAAATTCTGTGCCATCTCTTCAAAATATGATGATGCGTGTCTCTGCTGGGGAACTGCACATGACAGTGGGGATTTGTGCGTGGGGAAAGGTCTTGAGTTATCAGATAAGCAAGTCTTAAGGTATTATAGAATCATAGAACAACCAGGTTGGAAGGGACCCATTGGATCATCTAGTCCAACCATTCCTATCTAACACTAAACCAAGTCCCTCAAGACCTCATCCACCGGTGCCTTAAACACCTCCAGGGAAGGTGAATCAATCACCTCCCTGAGCAGCCTATTCCAATGCCCAATGACCCTTTCTGTGAAAAACTTCCTCCTAATCTCTAGCCTACATCTCCCCTGGTGGAACTTGAGGCCATTCCCTCTTGTCCTGTCCCCTGTCACTTGGGAGAAGAGGACAGCTCCCTCCTCTCTACAACCTCCTTTCAGGTAGCTGTAGAGAGTAATGAGGTCTCCTTTCAGCCTCCTCTTCTCCAGGCTAAACAACCCCAGCTCTCTCAGCCGTTCCTCATAGGTTCTGTTCTCCAGCCCCTTCACCAGCCTCGTCGCTCTTCTCTGGACCCGCTCCAGAGCCTCAACATCCTTCTTGTGCTGAGGGGCCCAGAACCGAACACAGTACTCAAGGAGCAGCCTCACCAGTGTTGAGTACAGAGGGAGAATCACCTCCCTGGACCTGCTGGTCACACCATTTCTGATACAAGCCAGACTGCCATTGGCCTTCTTGGCCACCTGGGCCACTGCATTCCTAAATACAGAGTCATAGAATAACTAGGTTGGACAAGACCTTTTAGATGGAGCCCAACCATTCCTACCTGCCACTAAATCATATCCCTGAGCACCTCATCTACCCATCTTTTAAAGAGGGAGAGGCCCATTCCCGCAGCCACACGTGGCCATGGAGGGGGATGAATGGCAGACGAAACATCTCTTACAGCAGGACTCTTAGGGGAACTCAGGCTCTTTCGATATTTATTAGCACACAGTCCCTACAGCTAAAACAGCAAAATACATATTCCTTCCTCTATTCTAACCAATTTCTTTTGAAACAATTTCTGAGCAATTGATGCAAAAAATATTTCAAAAAGCATGTTTGCCCTTAGAAATCCACTCCCATCTCCTCCCTCAGTGTTGCCCAGGGAATTCATGTCCCCCTGAGCAGCCAGTGGAGGAAAGCTGGCTCCCACCCATGCCCACTGGGATCCATGGGCCGCTGTTTCAGGGCACTCCTAGGGGGGTCCCCGGGAACACAGATTTGTCACAGGCGCCACAGTGATCCATAGGGTCCCCACCAGAAAGACAGAGCTTAAAGGTGAGTACCACATTGCTGTACTTAGGAAAATGGTGCTGAGAGAGGGGAGCAATGTGCAGCACTGCTGGTGGGAAGGGTAGCAGGGATATGCCGGGGAGCTCCAGACCTACCACTGCTGTCCTTGGCAATGCATCCTAGGACCAAGTACACGTCCAGCTGGTGCTCGATCAGTGCTGGTGCTTGGCCAGCAGAAATGGAGCCAGCAATGCTGAGCTATAGCTGAAATAGGAGGGAATATCCCCACCAGCCTCTCAGTGAAGGCTCAGCATGCCCAACATTAACTAATCACAGCACGACTGTGTAAAACGCAGCCACGGCAGCACTGGGAAACTTCAGCCTTGGGTATTCTCTTCAAGTGTACAAGAGATTCTTTTTTTTAAAAAAAAATCCACCATCATCTCCAAACACAATTAGACACAGGCAGGCGAAAAATCCCCACTGAGACCATAAATCACTCCCTTTCTATCACTGCCAGCCACAGAGGATGGCCATGGCTGACGGGTAGAGGCATGCTTTTGCAGAAAGCATGGCCGCATCCCCATTGTTGTAACCAGAGGAACAGCAGGGCTGTGCACACTGCAGCAGCGCAGGCAGCAGCATGCCTCCACGGCATCCTCATGGGGATGGCAGCCATCCCTCCCTTCTGCAGTCCTGCCCTTCCCATCCTGCAGCGCTCTCTTCTCCTCACAGCACTTCCAGCCCAAATCACAGCTGTCTAACTTTTCGCAGCAATGCTGGTTTGTGGCCATCGTTGCCTTTAGCCACTGTCTCCTGGCCCAGCCGTGGCCACACAATGGAGGTGCAGACCCTGAGTGTGTCAATGAATAGCTCTTCTTGAGTTAGTGGTATGAATTACAGCATGATATAAAGGCCTGTTAAAGGCTGTTTCAAGAATAAATGCTGCCCCTGTGGCTAATCAGAATATTTCATTCATTGAGATACAAAATTAATATTGTTGTTTGGCAAATGCAACGATGCCAAGTAAATAACTTGGCAATTGAGCTTTATGGTTATGATGTCTTTTGCTACTAGTATTGGCCTTGAGAAGGTGGCAATGAAAAAGAGAGAATACAAATGGAAACCTGTAATACCCTGAAATAAATGCATACCCTGAAACCATGGGGAGCGGGAGATTAATAGGGGATGCCAACATGCACAGCACAGCCTGGTCATGCTGCCCCAGCGCCCCTGGTGGCACCCAGCTGGCAGTGGGATGAGCATGCTGCCTTGGCCAGGACACCCACTCCAGCCCTGTAGAATGCCCAGACCCTCACCTGTGGGCTTCACAGGGTATTTTCATTTTTAAAAGGGGTTGGTAAAGAGATGCCATGTCAGTGCCATGAAAGCTTGTGTTAATAAAGGGTAATGCATAGTCTCCTTGCAGATGGTTAGCATTATAAAATATATATTAGCATTTTTAATATTAATCAGCATAAGCAAGAAAAATCCTTTAAAAAAAGCTAACCAGAAAGCTTATTTACTTAGAGGATAAGAATGAATTAATAGCACATCTCAGGGCTGTGAATCATTTTCATAGAGTGAACTTCCCCAGGCTACTGGCTCATCGATACCTCTTAAGTCCAGATTCTTCCCACATCTCATCCAGGGCCCCCCTCATTCCAGCTCTGATCAGCGCATAATCCTGTTCCAGTAGTGACAAATTGTCTTGTGCCAAACATGGGATGAACTGTGTGTCAGAGTTCACCATCAGCCTAAGACTTTTTCCACCTTCCTTCTAAGCCTGTGGCAGGAGAGGCATTTTACAGCATAACCGGTGCAAGCTGGAGAAACGGAGTTATCACAGGGGTCTGACACTGTCAAGTGATGAGGCTGGGACAGTGCAAGAGGCAGCAATTACTGTGCTTACAGAATACACACAGGCTTTCACCTGCCTTTCATCCCACCCCAGCAAGGGATACAAGGAGGCCACAGCAGCCAGAGAACAGGGGACTGGGAGACTTGCCAGCTCCTCTGCTATGTTCCATGACCAACCCAGTTCAAAGGGGAGCCCTCATGTAAAAGCACTCTGAGAAAAACTGCCTGTCCTCTTCCCACGGCCAGATTCCTCATGCCCTGCATCCTCCTGAGACCTGGCTGCCAGAGCAGCCCTGCCACTAGCAGCATACGGCCCACGGAGGCTGCAGATCCTATGCGGAAGACAAAAGGCATCCATGATTAAGCAAAATCCTATACTTGACCCGCAAGTACTGGAGAACATTTTGCCAGCTGAGCCATCAGAATAGCAACAAATACCAGCTCTTCACCTTGGATTTTTATTTCTAACCTAAAATGCATTTGGTGGCTCCTGCAAGACAAGCCCCAGGGCAGGCATGGTCCTGCCACACAGGCTCATCCCATGCATCCTGCTCCCCCCCAGCACTTCACTGTTCCACTGAACCATTCAGTCCTTCAAGAGGTTTTGCCACTCCACTCCCCCCAAAGCAGCTGCAAGGCAAAGGAGGCATCTTGAAAAACAAAACAAGCAGGCTGCTTTAATAAGGTCAGATGGGAAAAGGAGAGAATTAGTAGCGGCTGTGAGCCTGCTTTGACAGCTACTTTAGCAAATTCCTTGTTTGTCTTTGAGACAGTCAGCCAGGCTAAAAAGCTAGTGCTGAACCATTTCTTGGCTGTACTTAATGCTAAATCAAAGCACGAGCCTCTAAGAGAGCACAGGTCCCTGCCAGCCCAGCTGCCCCTTTCCCCCAGACCAGGATGGCTGCGTGGGCCTTGCCTCTGCCCTCCCTCCCCACTGCCAATTTCAGTCCCCAGGAGCTGCAGAGGTTTGCAGAGACATCCACATCAGGGTTCTGCAGGGCTGATGAGAGGCCAACCCTCTGCCACCCACTTTAAAATAAGGAAACAAATAAGAGCCAAAGGGCAAGGAAAGCTCATGCTCACGTAACTTGCCTTACTTACAGGTATGCTAAGTGCTTCTGCTCCCTTTATTCACGTTCAGTGTTCAGATGGACCTGCATGAGAAATATTTCTTGGTAAGTAAAGGGCTTTCCAGCCCTGCAGAAGAAAGCAAATCAGAAGGACTGGAAGCAGACCCAAAGATTTATACAGGGAAATAAGGTGGAACACTGTCACACACTGGGGGAGAGAGAGTAGGACTCAGAACTGCATTTGAACATTTGGTTTATTACCTATAATGTTACAATTCTAAGTCAAGAGTATAAGCTTAAGTCTAGACCAATATTAGCATCCTATAGGGGTTTGTGAGGGACTCTACGACCTGTCTGGAGTCCAGTGATAAAGTTTTTGGATGTTTCCACAAGGTTGCTGCAGGTGAAGTTTTTGCAGATGTTCCGGTACATGGAGGGATTGGATACAGGATGTTATGTTGATGTTGGTGGGGATCTCAGACCAGCTGAGAGGAAGCTCCAGTTATGACCCACTCCTCTCATTCTCTTATAGTCCCTTCTGGAGTGATAACATCTGGGGTATCAGTCAGCCCAGCTCCTTATCTTCTTTACCTTTGGTCAGTGGCACCACTGGTAAGAGACACAGGTGGTTGCTTTGGCCTCCTTGCTGGTGCAACCTCCACCAATGTGTAGGAGTCTGAAAAACTCCAGGGTCATACATCAAGCCATTTCCAACACACAAAACTCACAATTTCCATATCCATAAGTCATCCAAGTACAACATATATTGGTTTCTATTCATAAATCTTTGTAATACTTCTGTTTTCAGGATCACTTCTGATTCTTTGTTCTGTGGCAAGGGTATAACTCTGCATACCTGTGTTGATATGCAGGAGGGGGTGACCAGGGGCCAGTTTAGTCATCCTGATAGGCAAATGAGTGGCAGATACATAATGGCCATCTCGTTTCCCCCACTTATCTTTGCTGCACACATAGGCTTTGATGTGGCCGCTTATGTGGAATGGCCACCAGATCTCCATCTAGCTCCTCTCCATCTCGTGGCTGCACAAAAAGCCTTCTTCAACAGCTTCAAGCTGGGAAGAGATATGCCACAGAGGTAACAGGGAAAATACCCAGCTGGTACAGCACTTTGGCTTAGCAGCAGCCTGGCTACACTGTTGCTCAGGGATAAGGCAGACCCCATTCACAAGGCACAAGGCTCATTGGAGGCAGAAGCTAGGGCTGGGACAGGCACTGTCAGCCTGAGCCTGCAGCTTGCACTGTACAAGACTGGATGCTTGCACAGTCCCCACAGGCTCCATTTTCCTTGTGCCCATTTCAGAGCAGTGGGAAGAGAACCTCTTGAGTAGGGATAAGGATAGTACTCTGGGTATGGCAGGCTAGATGGGACTCCGGAGGGGATGGGAGGACAAGGAGCTTCCCAGTCTGGAAAGGACAGGATGCTGGCTGCAAGGACTTGAGCTGGAGGAACAGTAGGTGCCAGCTTCACACGAACTTTTGGCTCTAGGACGCAAAGGGTGAAAGACAGAGGCTCCCACTGCAAGTGGCTGAGGGACAGAGGAGAAGTGTAATCATCAACATGTGTTAACTCCCACTGAGCATGCACCATGCTGCCACATACACACGCTCACAGCAGCTGCTACCAGCTCATCCTCCCACAGGAGCGGGTAGAGGAATCCCACAGGGAACCCAAAACACTCTAGGCTGGAAATCACTAGTCCTAGCAGCTCTTATTTTAAAATATAGGTTGCAGCTCTTATGTACCAGCAGGTGTAATATTGTCAGGAGCAGTGACTGCAGATGCCTCACTTGCATTTTGCAAATTAAACATCCTGTTTTGACTGCAAGCTGGATGGTGCTCAGTTATTTGGGGAGGAATATTTCTAGCTGCACAGTTCAAGCCAGAGTTATCAGGCAATTAGCTCATGGTCAAATCCATTTTCCCAGTAAAATATTTGGAAAGCAAGCACCAGTTACATCAAAGAAAGGGGTTAAACTGTGCTCTTCTATGAACACCTCCATGCTAGCCCAACAGAAATGACACACACACACACATAAGTACTGTAAAAGCTTCTCAAGGCAACACTTGAAAGTAATCCATCACCAGAGAGTGTGGATTAAACACTGCAGCAGTAACTGAGCCTGTCTTCCGTGAAGCATATTACCAGAGCATGAAGCAAAAGACCAGGTGCTCCCAGCCCTGCAAGGAGGGTTAGCTGCTATGGGGTCTTCCCATGGACAGGCTTTGCTGTAAGCTGTCACCAGCAGAACATCAGGAACAGCTCTTTACTGCCCAACCCTTACCAAGAGTACCCCATGACCACGTGCAGCATCTCTTCTCTGGTAGGTGCTGATTTAACCCTAGTTTCCTGCTTTTCCAGCATAGGCCATCACCTCAAATATGCTCCTCTTCCTTTAGAAAAAGAGATCCTTTAGAAACCCTGGATTCAAGCCCAAACTAAACTAACTCCCTTCAGGATGCACCAACAGGGAGAACTTCCACTGTATCCTCTAAAAAAACCAAACCAGACTGAACCCTGCTACCTATTCCAGATGTGAGAGCACTATCACCACCAGCTGCCCACAATGTGCAGCTCATTGCCTACCAGCTTCTCTATCCAGTATCTACCCTTCTCTGTTCAACCCTATCAGTAATCTTAGGGCAGATTCCTGCTTTCACAATGGACAACCACATAGAATCATAGAATCACCAGGTTGGAAGAGACCCATCGGATCCAACACATGATGATATGGCAAAGGACAAGCCACTTAATAGCTCCTATCTTCCCTTTTCAGCTTGTAGTGGGTTGTTTACAACACTCTCCAATTTCTGTTTAGTAATACTTAACCTTTACTGAGCACACTTGAGCCCATGGTGGAAATGTACCGCTCGAGTCATCTTCTGCCTATCACAGCATCTGCCAGAGACCAACCAGTTATTTGGTTGCTGGTTGCCCCGTGTGTCCCAGGGCAGCCAGTTCCCCACCTTTAATTGCTGATAAGAGGCCAAGCCCTGGTGACCAAGAAGCTCACTGCAGCCTTTACAACCAGTGAGCTATGATGGTGGAAGAAGTCAGCCTAAACAACAATAGGAAAACACTTCAAATGCTGTAGTGATAGTATAAGATGACAAACATCTATTTTTGTTCTTAGGTTATATGCCAATAAGAGTGACAGCAGTCACCCAGTTCATTTTCCTGCCCTCATCACATCTGGTGTTACTCCTCGGATGATTTTTTAGGCTTTTAAGTGGTGTTTATCTTACAGCACCTCCCAGCAGTACTGCAGGGAAAGTTGATGCCCTACCAAGCTCAGGAAAACTGGAAAGCATCTGTATTTCAGAGGCACTGGTATGTCTCTCAAAAGCAAAGCTACGATGAGTCACTGATGCATGAGCACAGTTGAGTCCCTTTGTGTCCAACTCTTGCAGAGGTGCTGTGATTTTGAAAAGGCACTTTCCACAGGAAAAAAGCCCTCCAGAGTCTTGGCTGGTGCTCAGAAGAGAGGCAAAGGAAAGAGAAGGCTGCAGGTATCAGTTTTAAATTTGAGTGGTCTTGCTATGCTCAAAAATATTTGCCCACTCTTCCCTGCTGAAACTCCCAGAAGAACAAAGGATCTTCTGAGGGCAATGTTTTAAACCTAAATGTGATGCAGTATGAAAATTCCCTTGTTTAAAACCTGAAGGAGGATATGAAATGCTCAAAGAGACTGGCGCTGCCACTCTTGTTATTTCTAAGATATACACTGTTTCTTTCCTGTTCATGAATAATTTTCATTGAAACATGTGTCTGAATAAGTTCTCTCATAAACAGAATTTCAGCAGCCCAGGAGCAACACCTACCAAAGTCATACCAACTTTAAACAGTTCAGTGCTTGGCACCCTGCACTGACAGAGATTCTTTGAAAGGCAGAGTGGTTGGATTGGCTTTTTAAGGCCAGGGTTATTCTTCCAGGAGCTGCAGCCTGGGTCCACTCACCCCAGCAATGGGGTTTTTCTGCTCCAGGACAATGTTAGCCACCACCAGTACCAGTTAGCTGCAACTGGCAGCCTCCGTCAGCGCACATAAAAATCCAGTTCCAAAGGGCTGTCCTATCGGTGGAGGGCTGACTAGAGCTGAGGTTCCAGCTTAGAACTGAACTTTTCACCAGCTTTGCTTAAACTTGGCCCTTGGACATGACACCAGCGCCATGTGGATGAAAAGCTGTCTGAACTTGGTCCATATTAAACTGAGTTTGTATGCTCCTGGCCTACCAGCAATGCTGTGCTCAATGGACACCAGCCCTCCCTGCACGGCTCTCCACTGCTGTTTGCATTGCCTCTCACTTCTGCAAAAACTGCAAGAGAACCAAAAGGGTGGTGTAGGTGAGCAGGGTCTGGAAGCACTTGACATTTACTTGGCATAGCAGAAACCAGAATACCTGAACCTTGTCCACCCACTCCCACCCGCACACAGTCTACCTGCAAAGTAGCAATCCTTCTGATGCCTGGGCCTGGAAAAGATCCTGAATGGCTCCTCACATTTGGCTGAGTGAGACCAGACCAGCTGGTAATCAGCAACACTACAGAGCTGAGGTAGCAGACAGAAATCCAGACGGAGGAAAGTCCTTTGCTTATAGCAACTGACAGATAAAAAGCAAACTGTTTTGTTTTTTAAAAAAAATTTATTTATTCTTGAAAGTGCACAACTAGAATATAAAAATAATCCTTGGTGAAAGCAAAACAGAAAAAGGTAGGAAATGAATGCCAAGTGAAAAACATATGCTTGTTCCAAGGGAAGTAGCCTCGAGAGACAGAGCTTGGATACTCCTCAAGCTTGGTAGCAGATGTTATATTTTACAAGCTTCCTATAGCAGATCCATAAGTTACTTCATTGTAACACATGGCTTGGTTTGCTCTCTTTGAGAACACAGTCACCCCAAGTGCATGACACTAATAAATTAAATCAGTGTGCTGCTTTATTTATTATTAGGCTTTTGGGTTTCCTTCTGGTGACTGCATTTATAACTGCCACAAACATGCAAACTAGCTGAATTAGAACAGCACACTTTCTCAAGTATTTCCAGTCTCTCTAAGCCTTGGTACTTTGCATGTTCTTTAATACTTGCATTTTTCTGACTAATGAACTCTTCCATTTGCTGGAAAACACTGAATGCTATTAGTACTTCAATGTGTAATGCCATGCCTAGCAGCTGAACACTGTAAAAGAGCCTAGTGCTTGGCAGAAGAACTAGAATTCCAAAAGATAAAAGGAAGACTTACACACACTCCCACTAAGGTCTGCTGCAGAATTTAATTGGCAAGGTTAGCAATAAAGGGGCTGCAGACAGAACCACCAAGGTTGTGGCCCCACTGCAAGTCACAAAGCAGTAACACATTATGATTCCAAGACTTAAAAATTAGAAATTACATTTTGTTTCTCACCTCGCACTCTCCCATGCCAAGCTGCACAATGTGTTTTCATCAAGTCAGTTTATTCCTTTGCTCTTCTCAGTCCAACTTTAACTGTTCAAGGTGAGATACAAATCACTCCATCCAACCCTTCTGCAATTTTATCCAACCTCTGCCTGCACTCTTCCTGCAGCTGCTTCATCTCTCTCTCCAGGCTGGCCTCTCTCATCTGCAGTTCTCTGATCACTTCTGTAGCACTGACAGCTGGAACAGGCTCCTTGGCTACAGACTCACTGAAGACAGTTTTGCTGGCAGGATGTTTGCTTCTGAACACCAGTCTGCATGAACCATGCTTTGTTTTTTTCGGGGGAGCACAAAGGTGTGTAAGATCTAGCAGTTTTAGTTCAACACTTTCCTGTGTCT
The DNA here is from genome assembly GCA_033558105.1 of Coccyzus lansbergi. NCBI lineage: Eukaryota > Metazoa > Chordata > Aves > Cuculiformes > Coccyzidae > Coccyzus > Coccyzus lansbergi. Next base: position 20,528 of record JAUMJK010001687.1, on the reverse strand, counting down.
TTATAGCAGTGGCAGAGAACTCCTCCTTCTGTAGTTCTTTCTCTCTTGTTTTCACCTGTAGGGAGAATTAAAAAAGAGGGGGGGAAAGCTATTATGGCGGATTTCTGTGAAAAAATCCTCCTGCCAGGAAATAACACATCACGTCATGTTTGGACTAGGAGTTGTCAAATAGAAGGAAGCCAACAGTGAGGGTACACCTAAGTGCATGGCAGTGAAAACTGAACTAAGCTCACCTGTGTTTTCTATCAGGTAAGCAGCCTCAGTGACCAAAAAGCTGCCTGTAGTCATTTGTTTGCCAATTCACAGTCTACCATCCCCTCCACTGATGACTAAAACACAAGAGATCTACACGTTTCTTTTACAAAGGACTGGATGGTTTGACTTCAGAGAAAAAGACATGGAGCAAAAGGGTAGACCCAGCAAATTCACTTTCATCACCACTGTGCTTTAGGCCACCATGTGGTCATAAGACTAACTGCCTCATGACTAACTATCATTCAGTTAGCAAATGTTTTCTGTACTTTGCAATGCGAAAAAGTAAGAAATTCATTAATTATCAATTCTCGATATGGGGTAACAAAAGGAAAATAATGGAGCAGAGACAAAGTAGTAGAGGCTAAGACTAAACTGAGTACCAAGCAGCACTGAAGACAGGCCAAATACTGCAAAGCTTTTCTGGTGAGAGAATCACAGTCAGGATAATAAAAGCAATTGTATACACTGGGATTTCTCCAGTTACAAGGCCAGTAACAAATGGTGTCCACAGGGCTCAGTGCTGGGTCCAGCCATCTTCAGTATCTTTATCAATGACCTGGATGAAGGCATTGAGCGCACCCTTAGGAAGTTTGCAGAAGACACTAAGCTGTGTGGAAGTGTTGATCTGCTGGAGAGTAGGAGGCTCCAAAGGGACCTGAACAGGCTGGACCACTGGGCTGAGTCTAATGGCATGAGCTTTAACAAGGCCAAATGCTGGGTCCTGAGCAGCTACAGACTAGGAGAAGTCTGGCTGGAAAGCTGCCAGGAGGAGAAAGACCTGGGGGTGTTCATTGACAGTGACTGAACATGAGCCAGCAGTGTGCCCAGGTGGCCAAGAAGGCCAATGGCATACTGGCTTGGATCAGAAATGGTGTGACCAGCAGGTCCAGGGAGGTTATTCTCCCTCTGTACTCAGCACTGGTGAGACCACACCTCGAATACTGTGTTCATTTCTGGGCCCCTCACGACAAGAAGGATGTTGAGGCTCTGGAGCAAGTCCAGAGAAAAGCGACAAAGCTGGTGAAGAGGCTGGAGAAAAAGCCTTATGAGAAGCAGCTGAGAGAGCTGGGGTTATTTAACCTGGAGAAGAGGAGGCTGTGTGGAGACCTTATTGGTCTCTACACCTCTCTGAAAGGAGGTTGTGGAGAGAAGGGTGCTGGCCTCTTCTCCCTAGTGACAGGGGACAGGACAAGAGGGAATGGCCTCAAGCTTCAGCAGGGGAGGTTCAGGCTTGACATCAGGAAAAATTTTTTTACAGAAAGGGTCACTGGACACTGGAACAGGCTGCCCAGGGAGGTGGTTGAGTCACCTTTCCTGGAGCTGTTTAAAAGATGGGTGGATGAGGTGCTGAGGAGCATGGTTTAATGATTGATAGGAATGGTTGGGTCTTTTCTAACCTAATGATTCTGTGATTCTCTAAAGAATTTGATTTAATGTTCTCCAATAAATTGATTTGAAGTACTTGCAAGATGGCAATTGCTTTGCCAATTTTATTAGGGGACTAAACACGAATTTAGTGACTCATCATAGAATGTTGTTGTCAGTGGGGAAACATCCACAAGAAGAGGTACCTTGCACTAAGGCCTTCAGTGAAACAGTTCCTGGTCCAACAGCATTTTCTGCTTCTGCAACGGCAACAAGATGCTAAATCAGTGCAGTCAAAAAGCAGCAAAGTTTCAGAGAATGATGCTGCCTCTACAACCTGCACAAACCCTTGAGCTCTCCCAGAAAGCGTGTGTGGTTCTGGAGTTCATGCTTCAAAAAACCACAGGGAAACAGAGAGTAGGATTCAAAGGCAGGTCACCCAATGACTCACAGACCAGAAAACAACCCTTAAGGTATGAAACTTCAAGAGCTCAAATTCTTGCCATTCATGGAGGTAAATAAATAACTTGGTTTAGTTCCTAAAAGAAAGTGGAAAAGAAAGTGGTGAGAGGCCAGACTTTGCTGAAAAAGCCACAGGATGATCAAATGGGTGAAAATTTCAGTTAGATATTCATAATAAGACATTGTTTCCTACTGTGAGAATAATGAACCGTTAAATGCTTCATTGCTGCTCCAGAAATAAATCCTTTGGCCAAAGCTCATCTAAGGTCAGACTCAGTGCTAATGATACCCCCTTCCAGCCTTGAAGTTGGTCTGCAACCACTCCTCTTCCCAGTCACGGGTAAAGCTGAACACCTCTTGAGGGTTTTAAATCTACGATCTGCATCAAGATATTGGAGTCTCCTGTACTCAGGCTTTAAAAAGTTCCCTGTAAAGGCAGGCATCTCTCTGAAGCATCTGTGATCAGTCAGAGCTCAAAGCAGCACCAGCTGCAAGGACAACAGTTCTAAGGTAGCAAAGCCTCCCCTGACTTTGCCACTGCCAAGCTACAAGTGCTCAGGGTAAAACAACTGCCATATCTACAGCCAAAGGGATTTTTTCCATAGATCCATAGGGAGGTTTCACTACTGAAACCCAGATGCTTATGATATGCAGGGGATCAGAAAATGCTCTCCTGCAAGTGTGAAATACTGCAGACATGAGGTCTGCAGTCACAGTTAAATTTCCTCACTGACACCAACTGCATTGGGGCTTCACTCAATTACCACAAATCTTTCATCAGAATATCTTCATCAGTTTTTCAGCCAAGCAATTAATTCTCTGCATAGTCTTCTGATGCATTATACTCCTGCAACCTCACCCCCACTCAAAAGAGATTAACAAAATCAATCAAATTAGAAAAGCAATAAATTTCTCTGCATTTTTCCTAACACATTAAAGGCTTTATCGATGCAGAACCATCTGTTAAAGGAGATCACTGCTGATTAAGGCATTTGATAGAGAGCTGTAGCCAAGAGAAGTGCATCTTCACCCTTCTCTCAGAACTAAGAGTCTTTCTTTACCATAATCCACAATGAATCCCAGGACATCTCTTGCTGTTGGGTAAACGAATACCTGAGATCCCATACTCTAACACCACTTTAGAACAAAGAAAACTGAAAAAATAAATTCAGTGTTGTCTGGTCTCCTTACTGCCAATGAATAAATGGAAAGTGCTATTTGCAGAAACTGAATTTAACACTAGGATCCAGGATGGGTAAAATTTCCCATTACTTGCAAAGAACAGAGCAAACAGAGAGCAAAATATGTTATTTATTTTTCACATTAAACTTGGGCAGAATACAAGCAGGGCTGTATAAAAATATTCCTAATGAAACATACATTTTCATACTCTCCACCAGCCAAAACTGAAGTTTTATCTGTTCTGCAAGGCACACAATAGAAGACCATGCTCTTTTCAGCACTAAGTGCACTGAATTCTAACTCAGCAACAGTGGGAATAGCAATGACTATATGGAAGCAGGAGCAGTTGTAAGGACAAGGCATTCAGGGAAGCAATTTCTGACATCCAACTAGCACAAAAGCACTGCACATGCTGTCTTCTGTAAAGAAGACCAATATTGCCTGGGACAAATTAAGATAAATTTAACGGGAAATTTTCAAAATAATGAATATGAAACACAACAACAAGATTAGCAAAGCACTATTTACCTTGTACGAGACAACTTGGAGATGGAAAGCTAGCTCAAGTTCTTTTCTGTACTGTTCTTTCTGGTAAGCTGCAGACTCCTGTGTATGTCCACAAACACTCTTGTTGCAGCTTCTGAATTTCAACAGCTAAAGATCCTCATCAAGCAATATTCTTTACTATTCACATCCTGAACACTTGTGAAAACAGTCAATAGCCTCTATGGTTAATTGATGCTCTTTAACAGCTTGCTGTCTCCCATTAGTCAGCACACAATTATTCTACCCTACAAAACAATCTCAGCAGACTACTTTGTATTAAACAAACATATTGTAAAAGAGAAGGAATCTCAGCACTCTGTGCCTGCCCATCTCTATCCCACAGCATTGTCTTTACCAGCTGGAAACCGAATTCCCAGTTAGGTATATAGGTGCTGTCTGACAATTGCAGCACGTTCTCTCCAAATAAATACAACATGATAATCATTGTTTCTACTTCTACAGAGCCAACCACATCCCAAAGGGACCCAGTGCATTATGAAAAGAGCCACGCCAAACATAAAGGAAATCAGCTGATAAGGAATCAGCATCTTCAAACTGATACACAGTCCACTATGAAGTGAGTATGTGGCTAGCTGTTCACCAGAGCAGTCACTTGCAAACACCACAACTGAGCCAATGGAAGTGTGCGCTCCCTCTATGCACTCCAGGGTCAATGTACCCTACCAGGTTTCACACTCCCAAGACCCTTATAAACTAGCAGGAACCTCCCATTGCATGCAGCATCCTCACCAGCCCTACAAAGGCTGCTGATGGACAAATGCCAAGAGTACATGTACTCTCGCTGGGTTCCTTCCAGCTCTTCACTTCACCATATTATTGACCACTGTTTGGAACAGAACAATGGCCAAACCACCCCATGTGCTCAGACATGGTTTACTTTAAAATAATTTGAGTCTTCCAAAAGACTTAAGATGCTGTAGTTTTTCAAAGAGTATTAAAAACTAGAAGCTAAAGGGTAAAGTATAATAATAGTCATGTTCTGAAGAAACAGGAATAATTTTTATGTTCTGTTTAAACCTGTCTGCAGTTACACTAGCCAATGAGCTGCATCTTAGATCACAGACTGGGAAGGGACTGAAGTGACAGACAGCCTGTGCTGCCCTTCCCAAATCTGGCACAGTGCAAAGGGTTGTGGTGCTGCCAGGTTCACACACCAGAACACACAGAAGTCTAAGCACCAGAATAAAACAGATCTCTTCAACATCGGCTGGAGGATGGGCAGAGAGGTGGTCTCCAGTTCCTGATCTACTGGAACTAGGTCAACTGGGAAACGCATCAGCTTTAGGAAGGATTTCTCATCTCCTCAGGGCCAGTGCCATGACTGATGCTGCATTCCTAAAACCGGTCAGGAAAACCACCAGGCCAAAAAACCAGAATCAGGTGGATTCAGTCCAGAGCTGGAAAGGGGTAGTGAGGTGAGGCACATCCAAAAACCAGGCTGAGCAGGCAGCTTGGCTCACTTCCCACCACAGCGCACCACTTATGCACAGGAGAGGCTTTAAGCCTGCAAACACCTACACACATGATGAACGTCCCCAGTACTTCTTCATCCCTACCTTCTCTGCAATCTCTTCTCCTCTAGGATGCTATTGGCTCTCCTTTTCATCCTGACAGTTATCTCAGCTATTTTTCAGTTCAGAGAACTTCTAGCTTTGAATAAATGTTATAGGGTTGAGTTCAGCATGCAAATCATGGAAAATGTAATGTGTCAAACATTTTAAACAAGCTGCCTCCCAGTTTCTTTGCATGTTCCACTGGTTTAAGGCTTAGATTCACCTCCTCTGGACACATCCTAATTTGTCATGTGGACAGCCTCAGTCTTCTGGCTGCTCATCTCATAAAGTTCTACTTCTATCAGGTCCTTCAATGACCTACATATTTATCCCATCTGATCTTTCTTCAAAGAGGAGACCTTCCAGCCCCCCACAATCTCTGCTGTGGTTTCCTTAGCTCCCTCATGCCTCCCTGCACCTTGCTGGCAGTGAGCCTCCCAGAGCTTTGTGTCTGTATTCCACATGGCTCAAAAACATCCCTGAGAGGCTGATCTGTCTGAGATTTAACATCTCACTAATGAAAATTGCAGTAAAATTAATGCACAAAATGGGGTTTTTTTCAGCTGAGAAACAAGCTGGGTGTAAACTTATTTGCAGAGAATTTTATCAACATTCAAGATGTCCCAAAGAGATGTTATGAGATCTAGGTAACCCCAGCACACTATTTAAGTGTGTTATTTTCTGGTAAGGATCCAACAAAAATTATTATCTTCCAAATGCTGGAAGACAGAACTTCAGCTTGTTCAAACTTCACATGGCAAACTGAAAGCCAAGGAGAGCAAATGAACACTCTGCCTCTATTACAGACTTGATCGAAGGCACAAGCTAGAGATTAAGTTTAAAATGACGCAGTGATGAGAGTTCCAAACACCTGATTTGAGGAACAAAGCAGGAGGAGGCACAGAAGCATTGCCATTTGATGATTACATGATTACATTTACATGATTACATTATTTTTAAATGGCAATCTCTTCAAATTATTCTCAGAGTTTTGCAGAAATGGCTATAATAAAGGTATTGTTCAGAAAAACAAACTGCAAAGCCCGGAAATGGCACATTTTCTGCCTGCAGTCCCACCTGTCTCATATTTCTTGCATGAACAGGGAGAAGACCTCATATGCATACAGCATGATATACAAATTATTCTTGCCATTCTGTACAGTTTCTTCAAACCACAATGCCTGCTTTTGCTGGTAAACATCTGCTCCTTTGTGCTCCTGGTCATGAGAAGCAAACAGAAAAATCTCAGAACTTGTCTTTTTGGGTTGGGGAGCAAAAGGGAATTAGGAAATACAAATGGAAGTAATAGCCAAGCCACCAAGTCAGACTGCCTTAGCTATCAGGGCATAAGCACCCAACACTTTTCATAAACTCATCTAGTTCATCAAACAGCACTTGACTTGCAGAATATTTTATTCCTAAAGGAAGCGCATTTCTGAGCTTTATTTTAAAGCTACCATGTCTAAGATGCCTCTTGTACCTGGGAAGCTGAAAAGGGTGAACTATTACATGCTTGGAATTATATGATTAATGAGGGTCCAGACTGCAGAAACAGAAAGGACCTACCAGCCCAGCCCGTGAATTCCTTCTGGGGCTCCGAATGGCTCCCCAGCACACCACAGTATCCCAAGCACAGGCACTGGGAGGCTCCCAGCTCAGAGAAGCTCCCCAGAGCTCTCAGTCTCCACATACACTGAGATGACTTTCATTCAACAGACAAGCATCAACTATAAGATAAAAGGTCTCCAAGTGAAAAATGAATATGGGATAAGTACAGAGATATTGGCATTGCTCAGAGATTTCCAGCATGGATGTCGCTCAGAAATCCAGACATTTGAGCACTGGAAATCAGGCACAGCAAATTAAGGCTAGTTTAGTAGTTCTCAATTTCCAGATCAGAATCCAGATCAGTCCACAGTCTGAACCTTACAAGCACTTGTATTTAATCAGTAAAAACCTGGATAATACTTTAGAAATTATAATTATTTATGCCTTTTGTTGTCTTACAGTTTATACTGAGCTTTTATTCCACCACCTCCCAAAAAACCCTGCAGAACTGCAATCCTAGCTAACAGTCTATTTGAGATACAGAAAACTGGCAGAGAAGGATTTACAGACTACTTTCATGTATAAAAGGAAAAAGAGAAAAAGGAAATAATAAGCAAAAGCATCAATAACAGAAGGGGGAAGAGCAGAGCCCTCTACAAGTGTAGCAAAAAGATCTGTTAAGCATTCAGTAGAAGTGGAATAAAATAAAAAGTCAAAGAGATCTCACATATTTCCACCCATTAACCCTCTGTGTTCCTATATAAGATTTTCCTGAATATACAATGCGCATTCTGCACCTAGAGCACACACAGCAGCATTGAAATACATGCACCATAGACTATCTGTGAAAGAAAACGCCCAAGCAGAGCTTGTCACAAACATCATCAGAGATTGCAAGAACAGAACAAGCCAACACTTCTGTCAGTCAGATATGGCAACAGACACAGTAAGTGCTGCAGCTGGGTGCTAGATCAAGGCAGAAAACATGTTCTGTGGAGCAAGGGAACCCCCACCCCAACAGGGAGCAAGAGGCAGGCGGCTCCTGACTCTGTTGCAACAGCTGTTACGTGCTGGCTGACACAGCGGGATGGGTACTGGAAGCAGCAGTGGTTGATTTAAATGTCCCCTTAGGACCCCTTAGGAGTGCTGTGAACAGGAGCACACAAAGAGGGACAGGTCTCATCAGAAGGGCAGGCTCAGCAGTTTGCAAGAGTAGTTCACGAAGGGAGGTCATGCAGGGAGGGCACAGTCTCTGTGGTCAGGAGGTGAGTTTGGTCGGTGAGAGGGAGCCCAGCCATGGTGTCCACCAAGCACAGGCTGCGTCCTCTGAACCTGCCAGAAGGGATGCCCAGACTGAGCTCCCAGGAAACGATGCTGCTATCCAGGCTTCCAGATACAGGGAATGCCACCAGCTTGCCTGGAAACAGAGGGCAGCAGGAGCAACAGCTGTGTAATGTGTGAGCAGGTGGAAGATCTCATCAGCCTGGTGGTAGACCTGTGAGAGGAAGTAGAGGCTAAGGAGCATCAGAGAGTCTGAGCAAGAAATAGACGTGGGGGGAGCATAACCTGAGCTCCCTCATACAGGAACAGAGACAGCCACCAGAAAAAGGCCCCTGATCAAGGGAATTTAGTATCCTCCCCCCACCAGAATGTAGGCAGGGACTTACAGGGATGTAGTGAGTGGAAACAAGTCCATCAACGGCACAGAAAATTAACTCCTTCCTTGTCCATGCCTCCCCAGCAGCCTCTGCACAACAGGTACAAGGCTTTAGCTGTGGAAGACCGACCAGAGAAAAATGTGGCTGATGACTCTTCTACATCAGAATAAGGGTCCAGACCAGAAATGACACCTACACCCTGTATTACTACAACAGCCTTCAGAAGGAAAAGACGAGTCAGTTGTAGAAGGGTCCCTACTGAGGGAAACAGAGGATCCAATATGTTGACCAGGCTCCGCTCACAGGGAAGTCTGCTGCCTCTCAGGAGCTCGGGTAAGGGATATTACTAGGAAACTCTCCATTCTGGTCAGGCACTCGGACTACAATGCATTCCTGCTGTTCCATGTGGAAGGTGATGAAGCTGTAGTACATAGCCCAGAGGTGATTAGAAGAGATTTTAGGGCCTTGGGATGGCAAGTGAGGGGCCCAGGTGATTGGTCCAGTCTATTAATATATGGCTCCATGGCTGGTGTCACCATTACAAGTTTGGGTTTTTTGAAAACAGGATGGCCTAGACAACACCAGGTTTACAGATCAGGTATCAGATGTGAGCCACCTTTCTCAGAGCAGGAGGAGGCTCTTTGCTCAGGAGCTTGGAGGACTCATTGATACGGCTTTCAACTAGATGTGAAGAGGGAGTGGGATAATATCAGGCTTACCTATGACAAGCTGCAAGGTCCTACACCTGGGTCAGGGCAATACACAGTTAGGGGATAACATAAATGAGAGCAGCCCTGCAGAGAAGGACTTGGAGATGCTGACTGACTAGAAGCTTGACATGAGCTAGCAATGCACACTTGCAGCCTGGAAGGCCAACTGTATCCTGGGCTGCATCAAAAGAAGCGTGGCCAGCAGGTCAAAGTAGGTGATTCTGCCCCTCTGCTCCACTCTTGTGAGATCTCACCCAGAGTACTGTGTCCAGGTCTGGAATCTTCAATATAAGAAGGGTATGGAACTGTTGAAACAGGTCCAGAGGAGGGCTACAAAGATGATCAGAGAACTGGAGCACCTTCCATATGAGGACAGGTTGAGAGAGTTGGGCTAGTTCAGCCTGGAGAAGAGAAGACTCCAAGAGACCTTACAGCAACCTTCCAGTACCTGAAGGGGGCCTACAAAAAAGCTGGGGAGGGACTTTGTAAAAGTTCCCTTCCAGTTCAAACCAGTCTATGATTCTACTATTCTCATGTTTGTCACTATTTTTTGTACAGAAAAGAACAGTTATGAATAACCCAAGTATTTTCTGTACTTGTGTGTCCTCAAAGGCAGAAAAATATAACCTCTTTCATGCATAAGTAGGGTGAGGGTTTTATGTTGCTTTGACAATAAACAATCAATCATTTGGCTGGGGAGGCAGGTTTCTTTTAACAAAGTTGTTTACTTTGGTTTTTTTGAACCCTCATGGTTAAGTGTAGATAGTAGTGTTGGATAGTGATTCCCTTAGCAAGTTTGCAGATGACACAAAGCTGTGTGGAAGTGTCGATCTGCTCGAGGGTAGGGAGGCTCTGCAAAGGGACCTAAACAGGCTGGACCGCTGGGGAGAGTCCAATGGGATGAGGTTTAATACAGCCAAATGCTGGGTCCTGCACTTGGGGCACAACAACCCTATGCAGAACTACAGACTGGGAAAAGTCTGGCTGGAAAACTGCCAGGAGGAGAGGGACCTGGGGGTGTTTGTCAACAGCCGACTGAACATGAGCCAGCTGTGTGCCAAGGTGGCCAAGAAGGCCAATGGCATCCTGGCTTGTATCAAAAATGGTGTGACCAGCAGGTCTAGGGAGGTGATTCTCCCTCTGTACTCAGCACTGGTGAGGCCACTCCTGGAATACTGTGTGAGTTCTGGGCCCCTCACCACAAGAAGGATGTTGAGGTTCTGGAGCAAGTCCAGAGAAGAGCAACAAAGCTGGTAAAGGGGCTGGCGAACAGGTCCTATGAGGAACAGCTGAGAGAGCTGGGGTTGTTTAGCCTGGAGAAGAGGAGGCTGACAGGAGACCTCCTTACTCTCTACAAGTACCTGAAAGGAGGTTATAGAGAGGAGGGAGCTGTCCTCTTCTCCCAAGTGACAGGGGACAGGACAAGAGGGAATAGACTCAAGCTCCACCAGGGGAGATGTAGGCTAGAGATTAGGAGGAAGTTTTTCACACAGAGGGTCATTGGGCATTGGAATAGGCTGCCCAGGGAGGTGGTTGATTCACCTTCCCTGGAGGTGTTTAAGGCACGGGTAGATGAGGTCCTGAGGGACATGGTTTAGTGTTTGATAGGAATGGTTGGACTCGATGATCCGATGGGTCCCTTCCAACCTGGTTGTTCTATGATTCTATGATTCATCCAACCTCAGAGAAAGGTGCCATTTCATGGGATGCTGTGAACGTGTAAGTGATGGAAACTTAAGTTCTGCAGCTCTTACTTCTTTATAGAGCCAGACATGACCCTGCAGAGCTTAAGAAGTTCAAGCATTTGCTGAACAGTGAATTAAAAAAAAAAAAATTAGACTCCCAACCTTCAGAAAAGCATCTAAAGGCTGCTTATAAAAATACCCCATGAGTTAAAGTAAACTCAGTATCTGCAGTCAGCTATTCTAGTAACACTACAGCACTGAGTAAGCAGGTGGTTTACTATAGAAGTAAATTCCTCTAATTTCACATTCATGTCCTACAGTAACTTGCCCAAATGTAATTCAAACCTCTAAGAATGTTGCAGAGTTAGAACTGCAGCTCTATAAAATTCATCTCAAGTTTCTTTGCTGGATGCTTTCAAGGCTTTTAATTTTCTGAAACAGTTTCTACATACTGAAGAGTAAATGATTAAAAATTCTGGACACTATCATTTTCTATTTTAATAGCTGGACACTTCTCACTGCCTAAATGAGGTTTCCTTCCTCTTGTGTGATCCTTGATTGTACTTGATGTTCTTCTGAAATAGTCCATTTAATATCAATACTCATACATTTACAGATTTAAAGTCATCATAAACTGTTTCGTTAGCCTAACCCACCATGAACCACAGGCTACACTATCTCACCTAGTAATTTCAACAATGTTCTACTACATTTTGGTAAGTGAGAGAGTGTCTTCTAGAAAACATATGCATTGGGTTTTTTTAAACATAAGCTCCAGGAGATCAATAAAATACCCTATCACAGTGTTATTTCAGCAGAGAAATAAATTTACAGTTAAAAATGTGCACCTTTTCAGTGACTTTTGCCTCAGTCATTGGGTCTTCTCATATCATCGTTCATTTAAAACACCTCCTCTGCCTCGGAACTTACAGAACACAATTCAGCTGTAACTTTGCCTTGGCTAAATTACGCTTCTCTCACCTTTAGACAGACTAAATAATTCCTTTATTACCCCTCCTTTAATGCTTTCCAACCTTTCATTTCCTAACTGTTAGAGTGTTTTAAGTGGGGCCAATGCATTTCATTAAGCTTTGAATTGTGGTCTGTATCTTATCTGTCAATTAATGACCAGCAGCAGACCATAACGCTTAGTTGCCAATAACCTAACTACTTTTCCAAGAATCACTACCATTCCCTTCTAAGGTACGTGCATAGGTACTTCTTACTAAAATCAAGCCCCAGTTGCAGTAAGAAACTCAAAGAATTTATTTTGGCTTAACAATAATGACAATACCTACAGCAAAGTTTCACCATAATATGATTATTAATTACTAACTCTCATTATCTATTCAGAAAGAATAAAACTCTTAGGCCTTCAGGAATGGTGGAGAACAAGTGCAGGGAGGGGTGATCTCAGAGTAGCATTATTTGTACGATAAACTATGAAGACATTTAGAAGGGCTGTAAACTGAGCTAAAGCAACTGACAGAAGATGTAATTATACAAGCAGCTGCATTCCAAATTTTGTCCAAATTTGCAATTTCCTACAATTAGGGAAGAATGTATGCATCTGCATCTTATGCATGTTAAGCAAGACATTCACTATTCAAAACAAAGGGGCAGGGAAGCCACAGAGAGGAAATGTACCTATTTATCTAGGAACAGAAGGCCATCTTTTAACAGGGGGATGAGTCCTCTGTGGAGAAACTAAAAATATAGATTTTAATAGCACAAATGCACACAGCTGCATCCAAGGAAGAACAGTTACCACAGCCTGGCACGGCACTGCTGCTCAGTGCTTTTTTTTTTTTCATCAGACATTGAATGCTACAAGTCATTTGGTCAGCCTCTAGCTTTTAGATGGTGAGGAAACCCAGTGATGGAAAGCTGGAAGTTAAAGTATTTGAATGAGAGAATTTCATAAAGAGGAGTGACCTGATCTTGTCAGAATGTATTCTGTATCTTTGATGATTTTGTTTGGTTTGGGGGCGAGGGGGGAGGGGTCAGTTTGTTTAAGATAATCAAATGAGTCTGTATTTAGGTTCATGTATCTAAACACCACATTGATAGGAGTCAGACAATTCAGTTTAGCTTATGATAAAGGAAAAGGATAGAGGATTAAGAAAAGGAGAAAAGAATACCATTAAGATTTTTCAGGGTCCTTACCAGAAAAATGCTAATGTCTCCAAATACCAATACACAAGACAAAAGCAAATGACTGATAAGAGCATTGCCTGCTTGCTAAGCCTACAAATATCTATCAGACAGGAAACAAAAAGGGAAATTAATCCTCTTATGCCTATAGGCAATGGAATGCTGCAACTGCTGTGCAGCCAGTTCCTGTGAGCAGACTTGCTTATAGGAAGGGCTTCGCCCAGCTTTCCTCCTGCAATGGAGCTGCACTGGATCCTACCCCTGAACAGACGCACACAGAGGCAGTTGCTTCAAGGACAGCCTTTAGATTAGATTGCTGAAAGGCATACCTAAGGCAAACCGCCCAGAATGAAGACGGCTGTGTTCAAAGCCTCATGAGATCCGTCCCTCTTCCTTAAGTCCACAAAACAAGTTTCCTGTTATACAGGTATTTCCTGAACACACTGATCCTTAGGTTTTTGGTATGAGTAATTTGCCTTTCCAGTGGTTCACTCTGGAGGAGAACAACTGAACTCAACGAACCAAAAAAAAAAAACCCACAGATGGGAGTGAAAAATTAAACGTGATTATTCTGTTGCAGCAACTCTGTCAGCAGAACCAGCCAGGGGCAAACCTTAAAATAGTAAATGGTTTTCAAATAAATCAATAATTTCTGCATCATCTCTGTTCAGCTAAAGAGGATACCAACCCAAAAAGAGCAGATACAAAGCATCAGCACAACCTTAAAACAAGATGGGCAGAATCACTGTGCTCTGGAGCCAGGAGCTCATTGAAACCTTTTTAGCTACTTCCTGAGAAGATCTGCAAGCCTACCAAACAGTACAGTCTCACTGCTCTCAGGGAGGTGGGACAGTCCCAGGAAGGAGCACCAAATGTGCAGGTTCTTTACCATCAACTACAAGGAGACACAGTTCAGACTCGTCAAAGTCCCATATGCCACATAAATCTGAACGTGACCCACGGGGAATAAGAGATAAACACCTATTTCCTTCTCCAAATTATAACTCTTCAGCATTTTACAGTAATAAAAATTCCATTCTAATACCCCAGCTTTTTATAGCGCATTTCTTCAACTACAGTTTTACATCTAGACTTTTAAAAATCCTTGCATTCAAGGAGATCACACAAATTAATATGGTAATAGGCGCATACTGAAAATATATGGTATGAAAAGCAGAGTATGTCAGTGTAAGTAATTTAGGCACTTGCAAAAAGGCTGCACACCTACTTTGAAATAGATCCTGACAACTACAAATTACAAAGGAAGGCAACAGACAAGTCTTGCACTTTATAACAAATTGTTCACTTATTTTTCCATTTGTTCTTTCAAACTTTTATCTTAGCCAGCAGAGACAACACTGATCATATCAGATATCTCAGATCTGAGTAACTTGCAGAGGCTTTGACGGTCCCACTTTGTTTCAAGCAGAGCTCTATCACTCTGCAACATGGAAGCAGACACTTTAGAAACCAAGTGCTGCTTGTGACTTGCACTGCTCTGTATTACCCTGTTTTGAGAGAACAGGATGAGAAATAAATTCTGGCAATGTAGTCCCCCAAAAGAAGGAATGTTTATACAAACCACTCCTAAAAAAACACAGATGAGGGAAAGTTATTACCACTTATTCATACAAATTTTCAGAAAAGGGTCTGTCTTATGGAAAAATTACAAGGAAAATGGGGCGAAAAAAGGAATCCTCTCTTGTTCCCTCCATAGGTGTTGCACTTCTGCTGCAGAATGTTCTACAGCCCTGCAGCTCTGCTCTCTACTTTTGGGGGCAGCAGGAGCAGTGCATCCAGAGCAGCAAAGGTCTCACCAGCAACCTACAGTTATGGCATGGAGGCAAATGAACCTTAACTCCTAGCTGGAGATTTGTCTACATAAAATATTTTCAGAGTTTCAGCAAAAAAGCAGACATTCTCTAAAACCTGTAAAAATGCAGATCCTCTCACAGTTTTGATGGTAAGTAGCAGCTCCAAATGGATATGAAGATGCTTGAATGGCCATCATTACTTTTGCAGCAGTCAAAGGGCAAATCCTACAACTAACCTGCAAAGGAAAAATCAAATATCTTTCATACAGTTCTGAGAGAGCTGTTAAGATGGTTAGAAGTAGTGAGTTTTGAGCTCAGAAGTGTATTAAAGCTTTCTTTAGATGCATCTCTGGCTGGGAAGAAGAGATGTCACAATATCAAATTACAGGTTTACTTTTATGTCAGATACACTACAAGCACGAGAAGCCAAGACAGAGAAATTAGTTGAATACTTCACTTACGCTTCCGTACCCTTGATATCAGGGCAGATGACTGAGACAACAGGGTCAAGGTTTTAAGAAAGAAGAAAATTTGAAGTTAAGCTTTGAACACATCAACACAAACAGTCCTTCCAAAAGCATCTCTGTTAATGCACCTGAAAACCAAGCAGTACTGCCAAGTACACAGCACTTGTAACTCCTGCTGGCAGAGAAGCCACCCATCCTGACAGCCTCGCTGGAGCTGTACAGCAAGACAGACACCTCCTGGAAGTTATTGTCCCAGAAACCCACTCTGAGATATTCAGTAGAATACATTTGTAGTGTTTCAGGTAGAGTTGCTCTAAAATTTGCTCTCATAGCTCTAAAAGTTGTTCTCACAGCATTCTGCTTCAGAAACTGTCAGCCTCTGGACTGGATAAGTGCACACTCTCCTGGGTAGAAAACTGGTGAATGACTGGGCCCAGAGTGGTGGTAAATGGTGTTAAATCCAGCTGGAGGCCAGTTACAAGTGGGGTTCCCCAGGACTCAGTGTTGGGTCCAGCCCTGTTCAATGTCTTCATCAATGACCTGGATGAAGGCATTGAGTGCACCCTTAGCAAGTTTGCAGATGACACAAAGCTGTGTGGAAGTGTCGATCTGCTCGAGGGTAGGGAGGCTCTGCAAAGAGATCTAAACAGGCTGGACCACTGGGCAGAGACCAATGGGATGAGGTTTAACAAGGCCAGATGCAGGGTCCTGCACTTGGGGCACAATAACCCCAAGCAGTGCTACAGACTGGGAGAAGCCTGGCTGGAGGAGAAGGACCTGGGAGTGTTGGTCAATAGCTGACTGAACATTAGCCAGCAGTGTGCCCAGGTGGCCAAGAAGGCCAATGGCATCCTGGCTTGTATCAGAAATGGTGTGACCAGCAGGTCAAGGGAGGTTATTCTCCCTCTGTACTCAGCACTGGTGAGACCGCTCCTGGAATACTGTGTGCAGTTCTGGGCTCCTCACCATAAGAAGGATGTTGAGGCTCTGGAGCGAGTCCAGAGAAGAACAAGTCTTATGAGGAGTGACTGAGAGAGATGAGGTTGTTTAGCCTGGAGAAGAGGAGGCTGAGGGGAGACCTCATTGCTCTCTATAACTACCTGAAGGGAGGTTATGGAGAGGAGGATGCTGGCCTCTTCTCCCAAGTGACAGGGGACAGGACAAGAGGAAATGGCCTCAAACTCCACCAGGGGAGGTTCAAGTTTATTCACAGAAAGGGTCATTAGGCACTGGAACAGGGTGCCCAGGGAGGTGGTTGACTCGCCATCCCTGGAGGTCTTTAAGATATGGTGGATGAGGTACTGAGGGGCATGTTTTAGAGACTGGTGGGAATGATCCAGTGGGTCTCTTCCAACCAGGTGATTCTATGATTCTATGAAAATACAACCACTGGCTATGGTGTTTAAATACAGCCTTTGTCACCCAAAATTAGCTATGTCCCCAAGATATTGCTCCTGGGGATGACAACATTTGTTGCAGCGGCTCACCACCTGCAAGACTCTTGAAATCAGCAGCCTTGTGGTCACAAGTACCTAATATCCCACCCACCAGCCTCCAAGATTCTCACAGTCAAAAGGTAAAGGCTGTGCTGGGACTTGCAATCTTATGTACCTTGTGCATCTGATGCCTACAGGCATTCTCAACCAATTGTCCATGTTTTATTGTGTTTTAGCTGTGAGAATATAAGAACTACAATTATTTCTTAAAAAGGTACTAAAATATTTACAGTGGCTACAAAACACATTCTCCCACTGGAATGGGTTTATTTTACAGTTTATTGTTAAATAAAGCTCATCTAAAATTTATGGGGTATAATCCTTCAGCTGCTTTTACTACATGTTTCATTGCATTGGTTGGTACCAACATCTTGGCAAATAATGCAAGTAAAATATTAACATAGGTTATTGATTATATTTTAACTGATCCTATCAACTGAGCAAACAGTCTGCATTTTGGCAAAGGAAGGGAAAACAGCATCATTTGGGAAGCAGGAAAAACTTCCACCCACAGCACTCCAGGTTTTAATGTTTCTCTCTTCCCTAAGGAGCCAGAGTCTTTTAGAATACATAAGCCCAATGAAAAATGTCAGGCTGAGTAGTTTATTTTCAGTTGCAGGTTTTGTGTGTATTTGAAATGGGTTTGCTGATTTAGCAAGCAACACATAGAGCTTCTCTGTCTCTCACACAGATCAGCACTCATTCAGCAATCTGCACAGCAAGTTGCATCTGCAAACAAAGAATAATTGTCTTTTTCATCTCTCTTTATGCTGCAAGCTTAACATTGACATTTCAAGTCTGAGCAACTGGCATATAGTTCTCAGAAGAAAGCAAGATTCTTTCAAAAGTCTCCCAGCTCTGCCTATGTGCAGTAACTTCCCATGTGTACATCAGCCTTAAAGCTACCTGGGTGCATCAGGTCTAATGCAGATGTTAAATCCTGACATTAAAAGGAGAACTGATGCACAGAGATGTCTTCTTCCCTCCTTCCAACACAAGAAAGAACACATTGTCCTCCAGGATCAACGACAGGGATCTCCAACACATTCTCCACAGGCACTTGCCAGAAACAAGCAGCCTCAGATCTCCTGCTAGGAACACTGATGAGTGACGAATAAACCAATGCAAAAAAATATATGAGCAAAAAGTGAATGCAAAGATTAGGTTCTTACTTCCTGCTGTCTACAGTGCATCCATGCTTTCTAATAACCTAAATCTGCTAATACTATGGCAATTCCATCAGCAGCAAATTTAATTGCGCATTTAACCAAAGAAGAACTACACGCAAAAGCCTTTCGCCTTGTCCTTCCTTGCCATAATCTTGTACATGTCCTCCACTGCTCCCCTTGATGGATGTTTCTACAGATTTCTCTGGGTTTCCTCCCTCTATCCAGACATCCAGGCCCAGCCAACCATGTGTTTCCAAATGCAGCTTTTGTGGGTTTGCTAGTTCTACAATTCTTTTTTTGCATGAAAAGTTCCACTGACAGCTGATCAGTGCTCCAGATGGAGGTCTGCAAGTACAAAGTGGAACACAGAAATGCTCTGGAACTGGGGAAGGAAATGTGCTAACTGAGGAAAAAGATCAGCACTGAATGATCCCCTACCACTGCTCCACTTCCTGCACCCCAGACAGCCTGGATAATTAACTGCTCACTACACTAACAACTCCATATTAGCAGAAAGCCCAGAGAACTAGAATAAGCAGCAGAAATAAGAAAGATGCAATGTGAACAGTTTCCTGTAAATAGAAGAGCTTCTGACAAGCCATCAGAGTCCCTGAGCAAGAGCTCAGCTGCCTCTTTGCCAACAAGACCTGGGCTTAAGGCAGTAGAAACGCAACCCAGCTGCAAAATGGTACAGGAAGGAATACAGCAGACCAGGAGCTAGTCCAAAGCCCACCAGTGCTCTTCATTATTTACATAGTGGTGAAAATAATTTCCCGCATCCACACACATACACTGCACATGCCTTTATTTACATGCAGGTTAGCCACAGACAGCACAGCCACCAAATGTTAGCAGTGGCTACTGGGGTACCCATACCATAGCTCCTCATGTCCCCTGACAATTCATTTGGAAAAACTTTGGAAGTGCACTTGTTCAGGTTGATAAAATTCAACTCAATACCAGTAAGAAAACCTAACCAAAACCAGAAACATGTAGGTCAACATTTCAGCCTCACCCTCTGGAGCTGCTTTGCTGCTTCAGATAGCGAAGCCTTAAATCCAAGTGCATCAAAAACCATTCAGTCTTTTATAAATGTAAGAACCCTAGGAAAAAAATCTCCATGTATTAGATTCTATGAAGTCTCCAGCAGTGTGCAGCAATGAATTCGCAATGGCAACAAGTTTGACTGAACCACAGGATTCTTGGGATGGAGTGCAAGCCTCCGCATTTTAGACCCTGCCATCCTCCCTTGACGAGGTATCCCATGCCATTCCTGCCACCACCACTGACCACCTCTGCACTTACCTTCTCCCCAGCAAGAGAAAACAAACATCCCTGACTCATACAGCCCTTCCCCAACACAGTATGAATCCAATGGACATTTCTTCCAAAATGGGCAGCTCTGCGTCCTCCCATCCCTATAAAGGCTGCGGGTGCAACAGTTTGGAGAGGTGACTGATCAGCAGGATAAATGCAAAGACAATATGTAGGTTTCAGCACACTTTTCCACTGTAACTAAGAAGGCCCAATATGGGCCAGGGGCTACAAGCTCTTAATGTCTCAACTCTAGGTATGCAGGCACAGCATGAACCAAGCCATGCAAGCAAC
The DNA here is from genome assembly GCA_033558105.1 of Coccyzus lansbergi. NCBI lineage: Eukaryota > Metazoa > Chordata > Aves > Cuculiformes > Coccyzidae > Coccyzus > Coccyzus lansbergi. The sequence goes on along the minus strand of JAUMJK010001687.1, from coordinate 835 downwards.
ACCATCAGTATTTCTAGAGAGGACTCAAGTGTGGAAAGAGCATGTTCAAACACAGATTAATGTCTCTAAGTCTTTCTGGGCCATGCTTCAAAGACATATGCATGAGCAAGCTCCATCTTACCATACCACCACCTCAGAAGAGTCTGTCTTGCTTTTCAACACTGGAGAGCACAGAGGATCCAAGATACACTATCCCATGTCTCAACAAAAGCTCAGTGTGGTGTGAGCATTTATGTGATGACAACTGAAACAATCACCATCTGGAGTCAAATACCCTGCAATCCAGCTCATGGATGCCAAATGCTCAACACAGACTGAAATCAACCCCCCTCTCAAACAGAGGAATAGACAACATGAAATGTTCAGAAAGGAAAAAGCAAACAAACAAGTTCTCTTCTGGAATTAGGAGGTTTCATCTGTTACATTGATATTTATTTCTAAGAGAGAAATATTTTTAAAGCTTAACCGTTTCAGTCAATTTTTTGATCATTTACAATCCCCAAAATGTCACCAGATAAACAACAATTATTTGCCCAGAACTGCATGCAGCAGAACAAAGCTAACAATAAGAAAGTCCCATATTCAGATCACACCTCTGTCATGTGCCCTTTCTCTTCCAAAATACTAAATGCAGCGCTGCCTAGAGATGAATATCAGTTAAAATGTCATATCAATCAGGGCTTCACCAATCACCCAAATCCATCCTCAGATGTGTTCTAGTCAACATCCCTGAAAAAGGAAATGGTGTCAGGACCATTCCAAGCACATAACCAAGGAAAGTGCTGGGAGGGAGGGAGAAGGAAAGAGAGAAAGAGAGAGCGAGAGAAAGAGAGAG
>JAUMJK010001685.1:0-88045 GCA_033558105.1 Coccyzus lansbergi | reverse complement strand
AGTGAAAGCGCTTGTAGAGATAAGGCTATATCAAAAACACAATCTGATGACAGCAGCTTCTCTGCTCGAGATAATCGCTTTACCTTAAATGCATTAATAGGCGAAGATACAAGACATATCAAGGAAACATAGAAAGTAAGATGCTCTGTTAATGCTCCTTTGTAGGTTTCAGTGAAAGCGCTTGCAGAGTAAAGCGTAACGAGAACCACAATGTGATGGTAGCATCTTCTCTGCTCGAGATAATCTCTTTTCCTACAATTTAATACCAGGTGCAGATAGAACACACATCAAGAGAATATAGTAAGGAGGTCTGTCAGCTCTGCTTTGTAGGTTTCAGTGAAAGCGCTTGTAAGAGCTAAAGCTAATGAAAGCCACAATCTCTTCATAGCAGCTTCTCCGCTCGAGGTAATCGATTTTCTTTAAATGCATTGATAGGCGCAGATACAACACATACCAATAGAACATAGTAAGGAGCTCTGTTAATTCTGCTACCTAGTTTGCAGTGAAAGCGCTTGTATAGAAAAGCGAACGAGAGCCACAATCTGATGATAGCAGCTTCTCTGCTCTAGGTTATAACTTTTCCTCAAGTGCTTTAGTAAGCTCTGAAGGAGCACATTTCAGGGCACTCTAATAAAAAGCAAGCCAAAGCTGCTTTGTTGGTTGCAGTGAAAGCGCTTGTAGAAATAAAGCTAATGAAAGCCACAATCTGATGAGGGCAGCTTCTCTGCTGGAGATAATCGCTTTACCTTAAAGCATTAGTAGGACCAGATAGAGCACATATAAAGAGAACGTAGTAAGGGGCTCTGCTAGTGCTGCTTTGTAGGTTGCAGTGAAAGCGGTTGTAGAGATAAGGCTATGGAAGGACAAAGTCTAAAGATAGCATTTTCTCTGCTCGCGATAATCGCTTTACCTTAAATGCATTAATAGGCACAGAAACAACACATATCAAGAGAACATAGTAAGGGGCTCTGTTAATGCTGCTTTGTAATTTGCAGTGAAAGCACTTGTGGAGATAAAGCTAATGAAAGCGACAATCTCATGATAGTTGATCCTCTGCTCCATATAATCACTTTTCCTTAAATGCATTACCAGGCGCAGACGGAACACATATCAAGAGAACATAGTAAGGGGTTCTGTTAATGCTGCTTTGTAGTTTTCAGTGAAAGTGCCTGTAGAGATAAGGCTATGGAAAGCCAACAATCTGATGAGAGCAGCTTCTCTGCTCGAGATAATCACTTTTCCTTAAACTCTTTAGTAAGCGCTGTAAGAACACATTTCAGGACAGTCTAATAAAACGTTAGTTAAAGCTGCTTTGTAGGTCTCCGAGAAAACGCTTGTAGAGATAAAGCTAATTAAAACCGCAATCTGAGGACAGCAGCTTCTCTACTCGAGATAATCGCTCTACCTTAAATGCATTACTAGGCGCAGTTAGAACATATATCAATATAACAGAGTAAGCAGCTCTGTTAATGCTGCTTTGTAGATTGCAGTGAAAGCGTTTGCAGAGATAAGGCTACGGAAAGCCACAATTTGATGAGAGCAGCTTCTCTGCCTGAGATAATCGCTTTCCCTTAAACGCATTAATAGGCGCAGATAGAACACATATCAAGAGAACATAGGAATGGACTCTGTGAATTCTGCTTTGTGGTTTCCAGTGAAAGAGCTTGCAGAGCTAAAGCTAATAAAAGCCACAATCTGATGACAGCCGCTTCTCTGCTCGAGATAATCACTTTTCCATAAATGCATTACCAGGCGCAGATTGAACACATATCAAGAGAACATAGTAAGGGGCTCAGTTAATGCTGCTTTCTAGGTTGCAGTGAAAGCGCTTGTAGAGTAAAGCGTAACGAGAACCACAATGCGATGTTAGCATCTTCTCTGCTCGAGATAATCTCTTTTACGTAAATGTAATACTAGGCGCAGATAAAATACACATCACGAGAACATAGTAAGGAACTCTGTCAGCTCTGCTTTGTAGGTTGCAGTGAAAGAGCTTGTAGAGATAAGGCTATGGAAAGCCAACAATCTCCTTAGAGCAGCTTCTCTGCTCGAGATAATCACTTTCCCTTAAACTCTTTAGTAAGCGCTGTTAGAACGCATTTCAGGACAGTCTAATAAAACAAAACGCTAGTTAAAGCTGCTTTGAAGGTTTCAGTGAAAGCGCTTGCAGAGATAAGGCAATGGAAAGCCACGATCTTATGATAGCAGCTTCTCTACTCGAGATAATCGCTTTACCTTAAATGCATTACTAGGCGCAGTTAGAACGTATATCAATATAACACAGTAAGGAGCTCTGTTAATGCTGCTTTGTAGGTTGCAGTGAAAGCGCTTGTAGAGATAAGGCTATAGAAAAAACACAATCAGATGATAGCAGCATCTCTGCACGAGATAATCGCATTTAATTAAATGCATGAATAGGAGCAGATACAACACATATCAAGAGAATATAGTAAAGAGCTCTGTAAGCTCTGCTTTGTAGGTTTCAGTGAAAGCGCTTGCAGATATAAAGCTATGGAAAGCCACAATCTTATGACAACAGGTTCTCTGCTCGAGATAATCTCTTTACGTTGAATGCATTACTAGGCGCAGACAGAACACATATCCAGAGAACGTAGAGGTGGGCTCTGTTAATGCTGCTTTGTAGTTTCCAGTGAAAGCGCTTGCAGAGCTAAAGCTACTGAAAGCCACAATCTGATGACAGCAGCTTCTCTGCTCGAGATAATCACTTTTCCTTTAACGCATTACTAGGCGCAGTTAGAACATATATCAATATAACACAGTAAGGAGCTCTGTTAATGCTGCTTTGTATGTTGCAGTGAAAGCGCTTGTAGAGTAAAGCGTAACGAGAACCACAACGTGATGATAGCATCTTCTCTGCTGGAGATAATCGCTTTACCTTAAATGCATTAATAGGCGCAGATAGAACACATATCAAGAGAATGTAGTAAGGAGCTCTGATAATTCCGATTCCGAGGTTGCAGTGAAAGCCCTTGTAGAGATAAGGCTAATGAAAGCCGCAATCTGATGATAGCAGCTTCTCTTCTCGAGATATTAACTTTTCCTTAAATGCATTGCTAGGCGCTGACTGAACACATATAAAGAGAACATAGTAAGGGGCTCTGTTAATGCTGCTTTGTAGGTTTCAGTGAAAGCGCTTGCTGAGATAAGGCCACGGAAAGCTACGATCTTATGATTCCATCTTCTCTACTCGAGATAATCGTTTTACCATAAATGCATTACTAGGAGCTGTCAGAACATATATCAATATAACACAGTAAGATGCTCTGTTAATGCTCCTTTGTAGGTTGCAGTGAAAGCGCTTGTAGAGTAAAGCGTAACGAGAACCACAATGTGATGATAGCATCTTCTCTGCTGCAGATAATCTCTTTTCCTTTAAAGTAATACTTGGCGCAGATAGAACACGTATCAAGAGAACATAGCAAGGAGGTCTGTCAGTACTGCTTTGTAGCTTACAGTGAAAGCGCTTGTAGAGATAAGGCTATATCAAAAACACAATCTGATGACAGCAGCTTCTCTGCTCGAGATAATCGCTTTACCTTAAATGCATTAATAGGCGAAGATACAAGACATATCAAGGAAACATAGAAAGTAAGATGCTCTGTTAATGCTCCTTTGTAGGTTTCAGTGAAAGCGCTTGCAGAGTAAAGCGTAACGAGAACCACAATGTGATGGTAGCATCTTCTCTGCTCGAGATAATCTCTTTTCCTACAATTTAATACCAGGTGCAGATAGAACACACATCAAGAGAATATAGTAAGGAGGTCTGTCAGCTCTGCTTTGTAGGTTTCAGTGAAAGCGCTTGTAAGAGCTAAAGCTAATGAAAGCCACAATCTCTTCATAGCAGCTTCTCCGCTCGAGGTAATCGATTTTCTTTAAATGCATTGATAGGCGCAGATACAACACATACCAATAGAACATAGTAAGGAGCTCTGTTAATTCTGCTACCTAGTTTGCAGTGAAAGCGCTTGTATAGAAAAGCGAACGAGAGCCACAATCTGATGATAGCAGCTTCTCTGCTCTAGGTTATAACTTTTCCTCAAGTGCTTTAGTAAGCTCTGAAGGAGCACATTTCAGGGCACTCTAATAAAAAGCAAGCCAAAGCTGCTTTGTTGGTTGCAGTGAAAGCGCTTGTAGAAATAAAGCTAATGAAAGCCACAATCAGATGAGGGCAGCTTCTCTGCTTGAGATAATCGCTTTACCTTAAAGCATTAGTAGGACCAGATAGAGCACATATAAAGAGAACGTAGTAAGGGGCTCTGCTAGTGCTGCTTTGTAGGTTGCAGTGAAAGCGGTTGTAGAGATAAGGCTATGGAAGGACAAAGTCTAAAGATAGCATTTTCTCTGCTCGCGATAATCGCTTTACCTTAAATGCATTAATAGGCACAGAAACAACACATATCAAGAGAACATAGTAAGGGGCTCTGTTAATGCTGCTTTGTAATTTGCAGTGAAAGCACTTGTGGAGATAAAGCTAATGAAAGCGACAATCTCATGATAGTTGATCCTCTGCTCCATATAATCACTTTTCCTTAAATGCATTACCAGGCGCAGACGGAACACATATCAAGAGAACATAGTAAGGGGTTCTGTTAATGCTGCTTTGTAGTTTTCAGTGAAAGTGCCTGTAGAGATAAGGCTATGGAAAGCCAACAATCTGATGAGAGCAGCTTCTCTGCTCGAGATAATCACTTTTCCTTAAACTCTTTAGTAAGCGCTGTAAGAACACATTTCAGGACAGTCTAATAAAACGTTAGTTAAAGCTGCTTTGTAGGTCTCCGAGAAAACGCTTGTAGAGATAAAGCTAATTAAAACCGCAATCTGAGGACAGCAGCTTCTCTACTCGAGATAATCGCTCTACCTTAAATGCATTACTAGGCGCAGTTAGAACATATATCAATATAACAGAGTAAGCAGCTCTGTTAATGCTGCTTTGTAGATTGCAGTGAAAGCGTTTGCAGAGATAAGGCTACGGAAAGCCACAATTTGATGAGAGCAGCTTCTCTGCCTGAGATAATCGCTTTCCCTTAAACGCATTAATAGGCGCAGATAGAACACATATCAAGAGAACATAGGAATGGACTCTGTGAATTCTGCTTTGTGGTTTCCAGTGAAAGAGCTTGCAGAGCTAAAGCTAATAAAAGCCACAATCTGATGACAGCCGCTTCTCTGCTCGAGATAATCACTTTTCCATAAATGCATTACCAGGCGCAGATTGAACACATATCAAGAGAACATAGTAAGGGGCTCAGTTAATGCTGCTTTCTAGGTTGCAGTGAAAGCGCTTGTAGAGTAAAGCGTAACGAGAACCACAATGCGATGTTAGCATCTTCTCTGCTCGAGATAATCTCTTTTACGTAAATGTAATACTAGGCGCAGATAAAATACACATCACGAGAACATAGTAAGGAACTCTGTCAGCTCTGCTTTGTAGGTTGCAGTGAAAGAGCTTGTAGAGATAAGGCTATGGAAAGCCAACAATCTCCTTAGAGCAGCTTCTCTGCTCGAGATAATCACTTTCCCTTAAACTCTTTAGTAAGCGCTGTTAGAACGCATTTCAGGACAGTCTAATAAAACAAAACGCTAGTTAAAGCTGCTTTGAAGGTTTCAGTGAAAGCGCTTGCAGAGATAAGGCAATGGAAAGCCACGATCTTATGATAGCAGCTTCTCTACTCGAGATAATCGCTTTACCTTAAATGCATTACTAGGCGCAGTTAGAACGTATATCAATATAACACAGTAAGGAGCTCTGTTAATGCTGCTTTGTAGGTTGCAGTGAAAGCGCTTGTAGAGATAAGGCTATAGAAAAAACACAATCAGATGATAGCAGCATCTCTGCACGAGATAATCGCATTTAATTAAATGCATGAATAGGAGCAGATACAACACATATCAAGAGAATATAGTAAAGAGCTCTGTAAGCTCTGCTTTGTAGGTTTCAGTGAAAGCGCTTGCAGATATAAAGCTATGGAAAGCCACAATCTTATGACAACAGGTTCTCTGCTCGAGATAATCTCTTTACGTTGAATGCATTACTAGGCGCAGACAGAACACATATCCAGAGAACGTAGAGGTGGGCTCTGTTAATGCTGCTTTGTAGTTTCCAGTGAAAGCGCTTGCAGAGCTAAAGCTACTGAAAGCCACAATCTGATGACAGCAGCTTCTCTGCTCGAGATAATCACTTTTCCTTTAACGCATTACTAGGCGCAGTTAGAACATATATCAATATAACACAGTAAGGAGCTCTGTTAATGCTGCTTTGTATGTTGCAGTGAAAGCGCTTGTAGAGTAAAGCGTAACGAGAACCACAACGTGATGATAGCATCTTCTCTGCTGGAGATAATCGCTTTACCTTAAATGCATTAATAGGCGCAGATAGAACACATATCAAGAGAATGTAGTAAGGAACTCTGATAATTCCGATTCCGAGGTTGCAGTGAAAGCCCTTGTAGAGATAAGGCTAATGAAAGCCGCAATCTGATGATAGCAGCTTCTCTTCTCGAGATATTAACTTTTCCTTAAATGCATTGCTAGGCGCTGACTGAACACATATAAAGAGAACATAGTAAGGGGCTCTGTTAATGCTGCTTTGTAGGTTTCAGTGAAAGCGCTTGCTGAGATAAGGCCACGGAAAGCTACGATCTTATGATTCCATCTTCTCTACTCGAGATAATCGTTTTACCATAAATGCATTACTAGGAGCTGTCAGAACATATATCAATATAACACAGTAAGATGCTCTGTTAATGCTCCTTTGTAGGTTGCAGTGAAAGCGCTTGTAGAGTAAAGCGTAACGAGAACCACAATGTGATGATAGCATCTTCTCTGCTGCAGATAATCTCTTTTCCTTTAAAGTAATACTTGGCGCAGATAGAACACGTATCAAGAGAACATAGCAAGGAGGTCTGTCAGTACTGCTTTGTAGCTTACAGTGAAAGCGCTTGTAGAGATAAGGCTATATCAAAAACACAATCTGATGACAGCAGCTTCTCTGCTCGAGATAATCGCTTTACCTTAAATGCATTAATAGGCGAAGATACAAGACATATCAAGGAAACATAGAAAGTAAGATGCTCTGTTAATGCTCCTTTGTAGGTTTCAGTGAAAGCGCTTGCAGAGTAAAGCGTAACGAGAACCACAATGTGATGATAGCATCTTCTCTGCTCGAGATAATCTCTTTTCCTACAATTTAATACCAGGTGCAGATAGAACACACATCAAGAGAATATAGTAAGGAGGTCTGTCAGCTCTGCTTTGTAGGTTTCAGTGAAAGCGCTTGTAAGAGCTAAAGCTAATGAAAGCCACAATCTCTTCATAGCAGCTTCTCCGCTCGAGGTAATCGATTTTCTTTAAATGCATTGATAGGCGCAGATACAACACATACCAATAGAACATAGTAAGGAGCTCTGTTAATTCTGCTACCTAGTTTGCAGTGAAAGCGCTTGTATAGAAAAGCGAACGAGAGCCACAATCTGATGATAGCAGCTTCTCTGCTCTAGGTTATAACTTTTCCTCAAGTGCTTTAGTAAGCTCTGAAGGAGCACATTTCAGGGCACTCTAATAAAAAGCAAGCCAAAGCTGCTTTGTTGGTTGCAGTGAAAGCGCTTGTAGAAATAAAGCTAATGAAAGCCACAATCAGATGAGGGCAGCTTCTCTGCTGGAGATAATCGCTTTACCTTAAAGCATTAGTAGGACCAGATAGAGCACATATAAAGAGAACGTAGTAAGGGGCTCTGCTAGTGCTGCTTTGTAGGTTGCAGTGAAAGCGGTTGTAGAGATAAGGCTATGGAAGGACAAAGTCTAAAGATAGCATTTTCTCTGCTCGCGATAATCGCTTTACCTTAAATGCATTAATAGGCACAGAAACAACACATATCAAGAGAACATAGTAAGGGGCTCTGTTAATGCTGCTTTGTAATTTGCAGTGAAAGCACTTGTGGAGATAAAGCTAATGAAAGCGACAATCTCATGATAGTTGATCCTCTGCTCCATATAATCACTTTTCCTTAAATGCATTACCAGGCGCAGACGGAACACATATCAAGAGAACATAGTAAGGGGTTCTGTTAATGCTGCTTTGTAGTTTTCAGTGAAAGTGCCTGTAGAGATAAGGCTATGGAAAGCCAACAATCTGATGAGAGCAGCTTCTCTGCTCGAGATAATCACTTTTCCTTAAACTCTTTAGTAAGCGCTGTAAGAACACATTTCAGGACAGTCTAATAAAACGTTAGTTAAAGCTGCTTTGTAGGTCTCCGAGAAAACGCTTGTAGAGATAAAGCTAATTAAAACCGCAATCTGAGGACAGCAGCTTCTCTACTCGAGATAATCGCTCTACCTTAAATGCATTACTAGGCGCAGTTAGAACATATATCAATATAACAGAGTAAGCAGCTCTGTTAATGCTGCTTTGTAGATTGCAGTGAAAGCGTTTGCAGAGATAAGGCTACGGAAAGCCACAATTTGATGAGAGCAGCTTCTCTGCCTGAGATAATCGCTTTCCCTTAAACGCATTAATAGGCGCAGATAGAACACATATCAAGAGAACATAGGAATGGACTCTGTGAATTCTGCTTTGTGGTTTCCAGTGAAAGAGCTTGCAGAGCTAAAGCTAATAAAAGCCACAATCTGATGACAGCCGCTTCTCTGCTCGAGATAATCACTTTTCCATAAATGCATTACCAGGCGCAGATTGAACACATATCAAGAGAACATAGTAAGGGGCTCAGTTAATGCTGCTTTCTAGGTTGCAGTGAAAGCGCTTGTAGAGTAAAGCGTAACGAGAACCACAATGCGATGTTAGCATCTTCTCTGCTCGAGATAATCTCTTTTACGTAAATGTAATACTAGGCGCAGATAAAATACACATCAAGAGAACATAGTAAGGAACTCTGTCAGCTCTGCTTTGTAGGTTGCAGTGAAAGAGCTTGTAGAGATAAGGCTATGGAAAGCCAACAATCTCCTTAGAGCAGCTTCTCTGCTCGAGATAATCACTTTCCCTTAAACTCTTTAGTAAGCGCTGTTAGAACGCATTTCAGGACAGTCTAATAAAACAAAACGCTAGTTAAAGCTGCTTTGAAGGTTTCAGTGAAAGCGCTTGCAGAGATAAGGCAATGGAAAGCCACGATCTTATGATAGCAGCTTCTCTACTCGAGATAATCGCTTTACCTTAAATGCATTACTAGGCGCAGTTAGAACGTATATCAATATAACACAGTAAGGAGCTCTGTTAATGCTGCTTTGTAGGTTGCAGTGAAAGCGCTTGTAGAGATAAGGCTATAGAAAAAACACAATCAGATGATAGCAGCATCTCTGCACGAGATAATCGCATTTAATTAAATGCATGAATAGGAGCAGATACAACACATATCAAGAGAATATAGTAAAGAGCTCTGTAAGCTCTGCTTTGTAGGTTTCAGTGAAAGCGCTTGCAGATATAAAGCTATGGAAAGCCACAATCTTATGACAACAGGTTCTCTGCTCGAGATAATCTCTTTACGTTGAATGCATTACTAGGCGCAGACAGAACACATATCCAGAGAACGTAGAGGTGGGCTCTGTTAATGCTGCTTTGTAGTTTCCAGTGAAAGCGCTTGCAGAGCTAAAGCTACTGAAAGCCACAATCTGATGACAGCAGCTTCTCTGCTCGAGATAATCACTTTTCCTTTAACGCATTACTAGGCGCAGTTAGAACATATATCAATATAACACAGTAAGGAGCTCTGTTAATGCTGCTTTGTATGTTGCAGTGAAAGCGCTTGTAGAGTAAAGCGTAACGAGAACCACAACGTGATGATAGCATCTTCTCTGCTGGAGATAATCGCTTTACCTTAAATGCATTAATAGGCGCAGATAGAACACATATCAAGAGAATGTAGTAAGGAACTCTGATAATTCCGATTCCGAGGTTGCAGTGAAAGCCCTTGTAGAGATAAGGCTAATGAAAGCCGCAATCTGATGATAGCAGCTTCTCTTCTCGAGATATTAACTTTTCCTTAAATGCATTGCTAGGCGCTGACTGAACACATATAAAGAGAACATAGTAAGGGGCTCTGTTAATGCTGCTTTGTAGGTTTCAGTGAAAGCGCTTGCTGAGATAAGGCCACGGAAAGCTACGATCTTATGATTCCATCTTCTCTACTCGAGATAATCGTTTTACCATAAATGCATTACTAGGAGCTGTCAGAACATATATCAATATAACACAGTAAGATGCTCTGTTAATGCTCCTTTGTAGGTTGCAGTGAAAGCGCTTGTAGAGTAAAGCGTAACGAGAACCACAATGTGATGATAGCATCTTCTCTGCTGCAGATAATCTCTTTTCCTTTAAAGTAATACTTGGCGCAGATAGAACACGTATCAAGAGAACATAGCAAGGAGGTCTGTCAGTACTGCTTTGTAGCTTACAGTGAAAGCGCTTGTAGAGATAAGGCTATATCAAAAACACAATCTGATGACAGCAGCTTCTCTGCTCGAGATAATCGCTTTACCTTAAATGCATTAATAGGCGAAGATACAAGACATATCAAGGAAACATAGAAAGTAAGATGCTCTGTTAATGCTCCTTTGTAGGTTTCAGTGAAAGCGCTTGCAGAGTAAAGCGTAACGAGAACCACAATGTGATGATAGCATCTTCTCTGCTCGAGATAATCTCTTTTCCTACAATTTAATACCAGGTGCAGATAGAACACACATCAAGAGAATATAGTAAGGAGGTCTGTCAGCTCTGCTTTGTAGGTTTCAGTGAAAGCGCTTGTAAGAGCTAAAGCTAATGAAAGCCACAATCTCTTCATAGCAGCTTCTCCGCTCGAGGTAATCGATTTTCTTTAAATGCATTGATAGGCGCAGATACAACACATACCAATAGAACATAGTAAGGAGCTCTGTTAATTCTGCTACCTAGTTTGCAGTGAAAGCGCTTGTATAGAAAAGCGAACGAGAGCCACAATCTGATGATAGCAGCTTCTCTGCTCTAGGTTATAACTTTTCCTCAAGTGCTTTAGTAAGCTCTGAAGGAGCACATTTCAGGGCACTCTAATAAAAAGCAAGCCAAAGCTGCTTTGTTGGTTGCAGTGAAAGCGCTTGTAGAAATAAAGCTAATGAAAGCCACAATCAGATGAGGGCAGCTTCTCTGCTGGAGATAATCGCTTTACCTTAAAGCATTAGTAGGACCAGATAGAGCACATATAAAGAGAACGTAGTAAGGGGCTCTGCTAGTGCTGCTTTGTAGGTTGCAGTGAAAGCGGTTGTAGAGATAAGGCTATGGAAGGACAAAGTCTAAAGATAGCATTTTCTCTGCTCGCGATAATCGCTTTACCTTAAATGCATTAATAGGCACAGAAACAACACATATCAAGAGAACATAGTAAGGGGCTCTGTTAATGCTGCTTTGTAATTTGCAGTGAAAGCACTTGTGGAGATAAAGCTAATGAAAGCGACAATCTCATGATAGTTGATCCTCTGCTCCATATAATCACTTTTCCTTAAATGCATTACCAGGCGCAGACGGAACACATATCAAGAGAACATAGTAAGGGGTTCTGTTAATGCTGCTTTGTAGTTTTCAGTGAAAGTGCCTGTAGAGATAAGGCTATGGAAAGCCAACAATCTGATGAGAGCAGCTTCTCTGCTCGAGATAATCACTTTTCCTTAAACTCTTTAGTAAGCGCTGTAAGAACACATTTCAGGACAGTCTAATAAAACGTTAGTTAAAGCTGCTTTGTAGGTCTCCGAGAAAACGCTTGTAGAGATAAAGCTAATTAAAACCGCAATCTGAGGACAGCAGCTTCTCTACTCGAGATAATCGCTCTACCTTAAATGCATTACTAGGCGCAGTTAGAACATATATCAATATAACAGAGTAAGCAGCTCTGTTAATGCTGCTTTGTAGATTGCAGTGAAAGCGTTTGCAGAGATAAGGCTACGGAAAGCCACAATTTGATGAGAGCAGCTTCTCTGCCTGAGATAATCGCTTTCCCTTAAACGCATTAATAGGCGCAGATAGAACACATATCAAGAGAACATAGGAATGGACTCTGTGAATTCTGCTTTGTGGTTTCCAGTGAAAGAGCTTGCAGAGCTAAAGCTAATAAAAGCCACAATCTGATGACAGCCGCTTCTCTGCTCGAGATAATCACTTTTCCATAAATGCATTACCAGGCGCAGATTGAACACATATCAAGAGAACATAGTAAGGGGCTCAGTTAATGCTGCTTTCTAGGTTGCAGTGAAAGCGCTTGTAGAGTAAAGCGTAACGAGAACCACAATGCGATGTTAGCATCTTCTCTGCTCGAGATAATCTCTTTTACGTAAATGTAATACTAGGCGCAGATAAAATACACATCAAGAGAACATAGTAAGGAACTCTGTCAGCTCTGCTTTGTAGGTTGCAGTGAAAGAGCTTGTAGAGATAAGGCTATGGAAAGCCAACAATCTCCTTAGAGCAGCTTCTCTGCTCGAGATAATCACTTTCCCTTAAACTCTTTAGTAAGCGCTGTTAGAACGCATTTCAGGACAGTCTAATAAAACAAAACGCTAGTTAAAGCTGCTTTGAAGGTTTCAGTGAAAGCGCTTGCAGAGATAAGGCAATGGAAAGCCACGATCTTATGATAGCAGCTTCTCTACTCGAGATAATCGCTTTACCTTAAATGCATTACTAGGCGCAGTTAGAACGTATATCAATATAACACAGTAAGGAGCTCTGTTAATGCTGCTTTGTAGGTTGCAGTGAAAGCGCTTGTAGAGATAAGGCTATAGAAAAAACACAATCAGATGATAGCAGCATCTCTGCACGAGATAATCGCATTTAATTAAATGCATGAATAGGAGCAGATACAACACATATCAAGAGAATATAGTAAAGAGCTCTGTAAGCTCTGCTTTGTAGGTTTCAGTGAAAGCGCTTGCAGATATAAAGCTATGGAAAGCCACAATCTTATGACAACAGGTTCTCTGCTCGAGATAATCTCTTTACGTTGAATGCATTACTAGGCGCAGACAGAACACATATCCAGAGAACGTAGAGGTGGGCTCTGTTAATGCTGCTTTGTAGTTTCCAGTGAAAGCGCTTGCAGAGCTAAAGCTACTGAAAGCCACAATCTGATGACAGCAGCTTCTCTGCTCGAGATAATCACTTTTCCTTTAACGCATTACTAGGCGCAGTTAGAACATATATCAATATAACACAGTAAGGAGCTCTGTTAATGCTGCTTTGTATGTTGCAGTGAAAGCGCTTGTAGAGTAAAGCGTAACGAGAACCACAACGTGATGATAGCATCTTCTCTGCTGGAGATAATCGCTTTACCTTAAATGCATTAATAGGCGCAGATAGAACACATATCAAGAGAATGTAGTAAGGAGCTCTGATAATTCCGATTCCGAGGTTGCAGTGAAAGCCCTTGTAGAGATAAGGCTAATGAAAGCCGCAATCTGATGATAGCAGCTTCTCTTCTCGAGATATTAACTTTTCCTTAAATGCATTGCTAGGCGCTGACTGAACACATATAAAGAGAACATAGTAAGGGGCTCTGTTAATGCTGCTTTGTAGGTTTCAGTGAAAGCGCTTGCTGAGATAAGGCCACGGAAAGCTACGATCTTATGATTCCATCTTCTCTACTCGAGATAATCGTTTTACCATAAATGCATTACTAGGAGCTGTCAGAACATATATCAATATAACACAGTAAGATGCTCTGTTAATGCTCCTTTGTAGGTTGCAGTGAAAGCGCTTGTAGAGTAAAGCGTAACGAGAACCACAATGTGATGATAGCATCTTCTCTGCTGCAGATAATCTCTTTTCCTTTAAAGTAATACTTGGCGCAGATAGAACACGTATCAAGAGAACATAGCAAGGAGGTCTGTCAGTACTGCTTTGTAGCTTACAGTGAAAGCGCTTGTAGAGATAAGGCTATATCAAAAACACAATCTGATGACAGCAGCTTCTCTGCTCGAGATAATCGCTTTACCTTAAATGCATTAATAGGCGAAGATACAAGACATATCAAGGAAACATAGAAAGTAAGATGCTCTGTTAATGCTCCTTTGTAGGTTTCAGTGAAAGCGCTTGCAGAGTAAAGCGTAACGAGAACCACAATGTGATGGTAGCATCTTCTCTGCTCGAGATAATCTCTTTTCCTACAATTTAATACCAGGTGCAGATAGAACACACATCAAGAGAATATAGTAAGGAGGTCTGTCAGCTCTGCTTTGTAGGTTTCAGTGAAAGCGCTTGTAAGAGCTAAAGCTAATGAAAGCCACAATCTCTTCATAGCAGCTTCTCCGCTCGAGGTAATCGATTTTCTTTAAATGCATTGATAGGCGCAGATACAACACATACCAATAGAACATAGTAAGGAGCTCTGTTAATTCTGCTACCTAGTTTGCAGTGAAAGCGCTTGTATAGAAAAGCGAACGAGAGCCACAATCTGATGATAGCAGCTTCTCTGCTCTAGGTTATAACTTTTCCTCAAGTGCTTTAGTAAGCTCTGAAGGAGCACATTTCAGGGCACTCTAATAAAAAGCAAGCCAAAGCTGCTTTGTTGGTTGCAGTGAAAGCGCTTGTAGAAATAAAGCTAATGAAAGCCACAATCTGATGAGGGCAGCTTCTCTGCTGGAGATAATCGCTTTACCTTAAAGCATTAGTAGGACCAGATAGAGCACATATAAAGAGAACGTAGTAAGGGGCTCTGCTAGTGCTGCTTTGTAGGTTGCAGTGAAAGCGGTTGTAGAGATAAGGCTATGGAAGGACAAAGTCTAAAGATAGCATTTTCTCTGCTCGCGATAATCGCTTTACCTTAAATGCATTAATAGGCACAGAAACGACACATATCAAGAGAACATAGTAAGGGGCTCTGTTAATGCTGCTTTGTAATTTGCAGTGAAAGCACTTGTGGAGATAAAGCTAATGAAAGCGACAATCTCATGATAGTTGATCCTCTGCTCCATATAATCACTTTTCCTTAAATGCATTACCAGGCGCAGACGGAACACATATCAAGAGAACATAGTAAGGGGTTCTGTTAATGCTGCTTTGTAGTTTTCAGTGAAAGTGCCTGTAGAGATAAGGCTATGGAAAGCCAACAATCTGATGAGAGCAGCTTCTCTGCTCGAGATAATCACTTTTCCTTAAACTCTTTAGTAAGCGCTGTAAGAACACATTTCAGGACAGTCTAATAAAACGTTAGTTAAAGCTGCTTTGTAGGTCTCCGAGAAAACGCTTGTAGAGATAAAGCTAATTAAAACCGCAATCTGAGGACAGCAGCTTCTCTACTCGAGATAATCGCTCTACCTTAAATGCATTACTAGGCGCAGTTAGAACATATATCAATATAACAGAGTAAGCAGCTCTGTTAATGCTGCTTTGTAGATTGCAGTGAAAGCGTTTGCAGAGATAAGGCTACGGAAAGCCACAATTTGATGAGAGCAGCTTCTCTGCCTGAGATAATCGCTTTCCCTTAAACGCATTAATAGGCGCAGATAGAACACATATCAAGAGAACATAGGAATGGACTCTGTGAATTCTGCTTTGTGGTTTCCAGTGAAAGAGCTTGCAGAGCTAAAGCTAATAAAAGCCACAATCTGATGACAGCCGCTTCTCTGCTCGAGATAATCACTTTTCCATAAATGCATTACCAGGCGCAGATTGAACACATATCAAGAGAACATAGTAAGGGGCTCAGTTAATGCTGCTTTCTAGGTTGCAGTGAAAGCGCTTGTAGAGTAAAGCGTAACGAGAACCACAATGCGATGTTAGCATCTTCTCTGCTCGAGATAATCTCTTTTACGTAAATGTAATACTAGGCGCAGATAAAATACACATCAAGAGAACATAGTAAGGAACTCTGTCAGCTCTGCTTTGTAGGTTGCAGTGAAAGAGCTTGTAGAGATAAGGCTATGGAAAGCCAACAATCTCCTTAGAGCAGCTTCTCTGCTCGAGATAATCACTTTCCCTTAAACTCTTTAGTAAGCGCTGTTAGAACGCATTTCAGGACAGTCTAATAAAACAAAACGCTAGTTAAAGCTGCTTTGAAGGTTTCAGTGAAAGCGCTTGCAGAGATAAGGCAATGGAAAGCCACGATCTTATGATAGCAGCTTCTCTACTCGAGATAATCGCTTTACCTTAAATGCATTACTAGGCGCAGTTAGAACGTATATCAATATAACACAGTAAGGAGCTCTGTTAATGCTGCTTTGTAGGTTGCAGTGAAAGCGCTTGTAGAGATAAGGCTATAGAAAAAACACAATCAGATGATAGCAGCATCTCTGCACGAGATAATCGCATTTAATTAAATGCATGAATAGGAGCAGATACAACACATATCAAGAGAATATAGTAAAGAGCTCTGTAAGCTCTGCTTTGTAGGTTTCAGTGAAAGCGCTTGCAGATATAAAGCTATGGAAAGCCACAATCTTATGACAACAGGTTCTCTGCTCGAGATAATCTCTTTACGTTGAATGCATTACTAGGCGCAGACAGAACACATATCCAGAGAACGTAGAGGTGGGCTCTGTTAATGCTGCTTTGTAGTTTCCAGTGAAAGCGCTTGCAGAGCTAAAGCTACTGAAAGCCACAATCTGATGACAGCAGCTTCTCTGCTCGAGATAATCACTTTTCCTTTAACGCATTACTAGGCGCAGTTAGAACATATATCAATATAACACAGTAAGGAGCTCTGTTAATGCTGCTTTGTATGTTGCAGTGAAAGCGCTTGTAGAGTAAAGCGTAACGAGAACCACAACGTGATGATAGCATCTTCTCTGCTGGAGATAATCGCTTTACCTTAAATGCATTAATAGGCGCAGATAGAACACATATCAAGAGAATGTAGTAAGGAGCTCTGATAATTCCGATTCCGAGGTTGCAGTGAAAGCCCTTGTAGAGATAAGGCTAATGAAAGCCGCAATCTGATGATAGCAGCTTCTCTTCTCGAGATATTAACTTTTCCTTAAATGCATTGCTAGGCGCTGACTGAACACATATAAAGAGAACATAGTAAGGGGCTCTGTTAATGCTGCTTTGTAGGTTTCAGTGAAAGCGCTTGCTGAGATAAGGCCACGGAAAGCTACGATCTTATGATTCCATCTTCTCTACTCGAGATAATCGTTTTACCATAAATGCATTACTAGGAGCTGTCAGAACATATATCAATATAACACAGTAAGATGCTCTGTTAATGCTCCTTTGTAGGTTGCAGTGAAAGCGCTTGTAGAGTAAAGCGTAACGAGAACCACAATGTGATGATAGCATCTTCTCTGCTGCAGATAATCTCTTTTCCTTTAAAGTAATACTTGGCGCAGATAGAACACGTATCAAGAGAACATAGCAAGGAGGTCTGTCAGTACTGCTTTGTAGCTTACAGTGAAAGCGCTTGTAGAGATAAGGCTATATCAAAAACACAATCTGATGACAGCAGCTTCTCTGCTCGAGATAATCGCTTTACCTTAAATGCATTAATAGGCGAAGATACAAGACATATCAAGGAAACATAGAAAGTAAGATGCTCTGTTAATGCTCCTTTGTAGGTTTCAGTGAAAGCGCTTGCAGAGTAAAGCGTAACGAGAACCACAATGTGATGGTAGCATCTTCTCTGCTCGAGATAATCTCTTTTCCTACAATTTAATACCAGGTGCAGATAGAACACACATCAAGAGAATATAGTAAGGAGGTCTGTCAGCTCTGCTTTGTAGGTTTCAGTGAAAGCGCTTGTAAGAGCTAAAGCTAATGAAAGCCACAATCTCTTCATAGCAGCTTCTCCGCTCGAGGTAATCGATTTTCTTTAAATGCATTGATAGGCGCAGATACAACACATACCAATAGAACATAGTAAGGAGCTCTGTTAATTCTGCTACCTAGTTTGCAGTGAAAGCGCTTGTATAGAAAAGCGAACGAGAGCCACAATCTGATGATAGCAGCTTCTCTGCTCTAGGTTATAACTTTTCCTCAAGTGCTTTAGTAAGCTCTGAAGGAGCACATTTCAGGGCACTCTAATAAAAAGCAAGCCAAAGCTGCTTTGTTGGTTGCAGTGAAAGCGCTTGTAGAAATAAAGCTAATGAAAGCCACAATCTGATGAGGGCAGCTTCTCTGCTGGAGATAATCGCTTTACCTTAAAGCATTAGTAGGACCAGATAGAGCACATATAAAGAGAACGTAGTAAGGGGCTCTGCTAGTGCTGCTTTGTAGGTTGCAGTGAAAGCGGTTGTAGAGATAAGGCTATGGAAGGACAAAGTCTAAAGATAGCATTTTCTCTGCTCGCGATAATCGCTTTACCTTAAATGCATTAATAGGCACAGAAACAACACATATCAAGAGAACATAGTAAGGGGCTCTGTTAATGCTGCTTTGTAATTTGCAGTGAAAGCACTTGTGGAGATAAAGCTAATGAAAGCGACAATCTCATGATAGTTGATCCTCTGCTCCATATAATCACTTTTCCTTAAATGCATTACCAGGCGCAGACGGAACACATATCAAGAGAACATAGTAAGGGGTTCTGTTAATGCTGCTTTGTAGTTTTCAGTGAAAGTGCCTGTAGAGATAAGGCTATGGAAAGCCAACAATCTGATGAGAGCAGCTTCTCTGCTCGAGATAATCACTTTTCCTTAAACTCTTTAGTAAGCGCTGTAAGAACACATTTCAGGACAGTCTAATAAAACGTTAGTTAAAGCTGCTTTGTAGGTCTCCGAGAAAACGCTTGTAGAGATAAAGCTAATTAAAACCGCAATCTGAGGACAGCAGCTTCTCTACTCGAGATAATCGCTCTACCTTAAATGCATTACTAGGCGCAGTTAGAACATATATCAATATAACAGAGTAAGCAGCTCTGTTAATGCTGCTTTGTAGATTGCAGTGAAAGCGTTTGCAGAGATAAGGCTACGGAAAGCCACAATTTGATGAGAGCAGCTTCTCTGCCTGAGATAATCGCTTTCCCTTAAACGCATTAATAGGCGCAGATAGAACACATATCAAGAGAACATAGGAATGGACTCTGTGAATTCTGCTTTGTGGTTTCCAGTGAAAGAGCTTGCAGAGCTAAAGCTAATAAAAGCCACAATCTGATGACAGCCGCTTCTCTGCTCGAGATAATCACTTTTCCATAAATGCATTACCAGGCGCAGATTGAACACATATCAAGAGAACATAGTAAGGGGCTCAGTTAATGCTGCTTTCTAGGTTGCAGTGAAAGCGCTTGTAGAGTAAAGCGTAACGAGAACCACAATGCGATGTTAGCATCTTCTCTGCTCGAGATAATCTCTTTTACGTAAATGTAATACTAGGCGCAGATAAAATACACATCACGAGAACATAGTAAGGAACTCTGTCAGCTCTGCTTTGTAGGTTGCAGTGAAAGAGCTTGTAGAGATAAGGCTATGGAAAGCCAACAATCTCCTTAGAGCAGCTTCTCTGCTCGAGATAATCACTTTCCCTTAAACTCTTTAGTAAGCGCTGTTAGAACGCATTTCAGGACAGTCTAATAAAACAAAACGCTAGTTAAAGCTGCTTTGAAGGTTTCAGTGAAAGCGCTTGCAGAGATAAGGCAATGGAAAGCCACGATCTTATGATAGCAGCTTCTCTACTCGAGATAATCGCTTTACCTTAAATGCATTACTAGGCGCAGTTAGAACGTATATCAATATAACACAGTAAGGAGCTCTGTTAATGCTGCTTTGTAGGTTGCAGTGAAAGCGCTTGTAGAGATAAGGCTATAGAAAAAACACAATCAGATGATAGCAGCATCTCTGCACGAGATAATCGCATTTAATTAAATGCATGAATAGGAGCAGATACAACACATATCAAGAGAATATAGTAAAGAGCTCTGTAAGCTCTGCTTTGTAGGTTTCAGTGAAAGCGCTTGCAGATATAAAGCTATGGAAAGCCACAATCTTATGACAACAGGTTCTCTGCTCGAGATAATCTCTTTACGTTGAATGCATTACTAGGCGCAGACAGAACACATATCCAGAGAACGTAGAGGTGGGCTCTGTTAATGCTGCTTTGTAGTTTCCAGTGAAAGCGCTTGCAGAGCTAAAGCTACTGAAAGCCACAATCTGATGACAGCAGCTTCTCTGCTCGAGATAATCACTTTTCCTTTAACGCATTACTAGGCGCAGTTAGAACATATATCAATATAACACAGTAAGGAGCTCTGTTAATGCTGCTTTGTATGTTGCAGTGAAAGCGCTTGTAGAGTAAAGCGTAACGAGAACCACAACGTGATGATAGCATCTTCTCTGCTGGAGATAATCGCTTTACCTTAAATGCATTAATAGGCGCAGATAGAACACATATCAAGAGAATGTAGTAAGGAGCTCTGATAATTCCGATTCCGAGGTTGCAGTGAAAGCCCTTGTAGAGATAAGGCTAATGAAAGCCGCAATCTGATGATAGCAGCTTCTCTTCTCGAGATATTAACTTTTCCTTAAATGCATTGCTAGGCGCTGACTGAACACATATAAAGAGAACATAGTAAGGGGCTCTGTTAATGCTGCTTTGTAGGTTTCAGTGAAAGCGCTTGCTGAGATAAGGCCACGGAAAGCTACGATCTTATGATTCCATCTTCTCTACTCAAGATAATCGTTTTACCATAAATGCATTACTAGGAGCTGTCAGAACATATATCAATATAACACAGTAAGATGCTCTGTTAATGCTCCTTTGTAGGTTGCAGTGAAAGCGCTTGTAGAGTAAAGCGTAACGAGAACCACAATGTGATGATAGCATCTTCTCTGCTGCAGATAATCTCTTTTCCTTTAAAGTAATACTTGGCGCAGATAGAACACGTATCAAGAGAACATAGCAAGGAGGTCTGTCAGTACTGCTTTGTAGCTTACAGTGAAAGCGCTTGTAGAGATAAGGCTATATCAAAAACACAATCTGATGACAGCAGCTTCTCTGCTCGAGATAATCGCTTTACCTTAAATGCATTAATAGGCGAAGATACAAGACATATCAAGGAAACATAGAAAGTAAGATGCTCTGTTAATGCTCCTTTGTAGGTTTCAGTGAAAGCGCTTGCAGAGTAAAGCGTAACGAGAACCACAATGTGATGGTAGCATCTTCTCTGCTCGAGATAATCTCTTTTCCTACAATTTAATACCAGGTGCAGATAGAACACACATCAAGAGAATATAGTAAGGAGGTCTGTCAGCTCTGCTTTGTAGGTTTCAGTGAAAGCGCTTGTAAGAGCTAAAGCTAATGAAAGCCACAATCTCTTCATAGCAGCTTCTCCGCTCGAGGTAATCGATTTTCTTTAAATGCATTGATAGGCGCAGATACAACACATACCAATAGAACATAGTAAGGAGCTCTGTTAATTCTGCTACCTAGTTTGCAGTGAAAGCGCTTGTATAGAAAAGCGAACGAGAGCCACAATCTGATGATAGCAGCTTCTCTGCTCTAGGTTATAACTTTTCCTCAAGTGCTTTAGTAAGCTCTGAAGGAGCACATTTCAGGGCACTCTAATAAAAAGCAAGCCAAAGCTGCTTTGTTGGTTGCAGTGAAAGCGCTTGTAGAAATAAAGCTAATGAAAGCCACAATCTGATGAGGGCAGCTTCTCTGCTGGAGATAATCGCTTTACCTTAAAGCATTAGTAGGACCAGATAGAGCACATATAAAGAGAACGTAGTAAGGGGCTCTGCTAGTGCTGCTTTGTAGGTTGCAGTGAAAGCGGTTGTAGAGATAAGGCTATGGAAGGACAAAGTCTAAAGATAGCATTTTCTCTGCTCGCGATAATCGCTTTACCTTAAATGCATTAATAGGCACAGAAACAACACATATCAAGAGAACATAGTAAGGGGCTCTGTTAATGCTGCTTTGTAATTTGCAGTGAAAGCACTTGTGGAGATAAAGCTAATGAAAGCGACAATCTCATGATAGTTGATCCTCTGCTCCATATAATCACTTTTCCTTAAATGCATTACCAGGCGCAGACGGAACACATATCAAGAGAACATAGTAAGGGGTTCTGTTAATGCTGCTTTGTAGTTTTCAGTGAAAGTGCCTGTAGAGATAAGGCTATGGAAAGCCAACAATCTGATGAGAGCAGCTTCTCTGCTCGAGATAATCACTTTTCCTTAAACTCTTTAGTAAGCGCTGTAAGAACACATTTCAGGACAGTCTAATAAAACGTTAGTTAAAGCTGCTTTGTAGGTCTCCGAGAAAACGCTTGTAGAGATAAAGCTAATTAAAACCGCAATCTGAGGACAGCAGCTTCTCTACTCGAGATAATCGCTCTACCTTAAATGCATTACTAGGCGCAGTTAGAACATATATCAATATAACAGAGTAAGCAGCTCTGTTAATGCTGCTTTGTAGATTGCAGTGAAAGCGTTTGCAGAGATAAGGCTACGGAAAGCCACAATTTGATGAGAGCAGCTTCTCTGCCTGAGATAATCGCTTTCCCTTAAACGCATTAATAGGCGCAGATAGAACACATATCAAGAGAACATAGGAATGGACTCTGTGAATTCTGCTTTGTGGTTTCCAGTGAAAGAGCTTGCAGAGCTAAAGCTAATAAAAGCCACAATCTGATGACAGCCGCTTCTCTGCTCGAGATAATCACTTTTCCATAAATGCATTACCAGGCGCAGATTGAACACATATCAAGAGAACATAGTAAGGGGCTCAGTTAATGCTGCTTTCTAGGTTGCAGTGAAAGCGCTTGTAGAGTAAAGCGTAACGAGAACCACAATGCGATGTTAGCATCTTCTCTGCTCGAGATAATCTCTTTTACGTAAATGTAATACTAGGCGCAGATAAAATACACATCAAGAGAACATAGTAAGGAACTCTGTCAGCTCTGCTTTGTAGGTTGCAGTGAAAGAGCTTGTAGAGATAAGGCTAATGAAAGCCGCAATCTGATGATAGCAGCTTCTCTTCTCGAGATATTAACTTTTCCTTAAATGCATTGCTAGGCGCAGATTGAACACATATCAAGAGAACATAGTAAGGGGCTCTGTTAATGCTGCTTTGTAGTTTCCAGTGAAAGCGCTTGCAGAGCTAAAGCTACTGAAAGCCACAATCTGATGACAGCAGCTTCTCTGCTCGAGATAATCGCTATTCCTTTAACGCATTACTAGGCACAGTTAGAACATATATCAATATAACACAGTAAGGAGCTCTGTTAATGCTGCTTTGTATGTTGCAGTGAAAGCGCTTGTAGAGTAAAGCGTAACGAGAACCACAACGTGATGATAGCATCTTCTCTGTTGGAGATAATCGCTTTACCTTAAATGCATTAATAGGCTCAGATAGAACACATATCAAGAGAATGTAGTAAGGAGCTCTGATAATTCCGATTCCTAGGTTGCAGTGAAAGCGCTTGTAGAGATAAGGCTAATGAAAGCCGCAATCTGATGATAGCAGCTTCTCTTCTCGAGATATTAACTTTTCCTTAAATGCATTGCTAGGCGCTGACTGAACACATATAAAGAGAACATAGTAAGGGGCTCTGTTAATGCTGCTTTGTAGGTTTCAGTGAAAGCGCTTGCTGAGATAAGGCCACGGAAAGCTACGATCTTATGATTCCATCTGCTCTACTCGAGATAATCGTTTTACCATAAATGCATTACTAGGAGCAGTCAGAAGATATATCAATATAACACAGTAAGATGCTCTGTTAATGCTCCTTTGTAGGTTGCAGTTAAAGCGCTTGTAGAGTAAAGCGTAACGAGAACCACAATGTGATGACAGCATCTTCTCTGCTGCAGATAATCTCTTTTCCTTTAAAGTAATACTTGGCGCAGATAGAACACGTATCAAGAGAACATAGCAAGGAGGTCTGTCAGTACTGCTTTGTAGCTTACAGTGAAAGCGCTTGTAGAGATAAGGCTATATCAAAAACACAATCTGATGACAGCAGCTTCTCTGCTCGAGATAATCGCTTTACCTTAAATGCATTAATAGGCGAAGATACAAGACATATCAAGGAAACATAGAAAGTAAGATGCTCTGTTAATGCTCCTTTGTAGGTTTCAGTGAAAGCGCTTGCAGAGTAAAGCGTAACGAGAACCACAATGTGATGGTAGCATCTTCTCTGCTCGAGATAATCTCTTTTCCTACAATTTAATACCAGGTGCAGATAGAACACACATCAAGAGAATATAGTAAGGAGGTCTGTCAGCTCTGCTTTGTAGGTTTCAGTGAAAGCGCTTGTAAGAGCTAAAGCTAATGAAAGCCACAATCTCTTCATAGCAGCTTCTCCGCTCGAGGTAATCGATTTTCTTTAAATGCATTGATAGGCGCAGATACAACACATACCAATAGAACATAGTAAGGAGCTCTGTTAATTCTGCTACCTAGTTTGCAGTGAAAGCGCTTGTATAGAAAAGCGAACGAGAGCCACAATCTGATGATAGCAGCTTCTCTGCTCTAGGTTATAACTTTTCCTCAAGTGCTTTAGTAAGCTCTGAAGGAGCACATTTCAGGGCACTCTAATAAAAAGCAAGCCAAAGCTGCTTTGTTGGTTGCAGTGAAAGCGCTTGTAGAAATAAAGCTAATGAAAGCCACAATCTGATGAGGGCAGCTTCTCTGCTGGAGATAATCGCTTTACCTTAAAGCATTAGTAGGACCAGATAGAGCACATATAAAGAGAACGTAGTAAGGGGCTCTGCTAGTGCTGCTTTGTAGGTTGCAGTGAAAGCGGTTGTAGAGATAAGGCTATGGAAGGACAAAGTCTAAAGATAGCATTTTCTCTGCTCGCGATAATCGCTTTACCTTAAATGCATTAATAGGCACAGAAACAACACATATCAAGAGAACATAGTAAGGGGCTCTGTTAATGCTGCTTTGTAATTTGCAGTGAAAGCACTTGTGGAGATAAAGCTAATGAAAGCGACAATCTCATGATAGTTGATCCTCTGCTCCATATAATCACTTTTCCTTAAATGCATTACCAGGCGCAGACGGAACACATATCAAGAGAACATAGTAAGGGGTTCTGTTAATGCTGCTTTGTAGTTTTCAGTGAAAGTGCCTGTAGAGATAAGGCTATGGAAAGCCAACAATCTGATGAGAGCAGCTTCTCTGCTCGAGATAATCACTTTTCCTTAAACTCTTTAGTAAGCGCTGTAAGAACACATTTCAGGACAGTCTAATAAAACGTTAGTTAAAGCTGCTTTGTAGGTCTCCGAGAAAACGCTTGTAGAGATAAAGCTAATTAAAACCGCAATCTGAGGACAGCAGCTTCTCTACTCGAGATAATCGCTCTACCTTAAATGCATTACTAGGCGCAGTTAGAACATATATCAATATAACAGAGTAAGCAGCTCTGTTAATGCTGCTTTGTAGATTGCAGTGAAAGCGTTTGCAGAGATAAGGCTACGGAAAGCCACAATTTGATGAGAGCAGCTTCTCTGCCTGAGATAATCGCTTTCCCTTAAACGCATTAATAGGCGCAGATAGAACACATATCAAGAGAACATAGGAATGGACTCTGTGAATTCTGCTTTGTGGTTTCCAGTGAAAGAGCTTGCAGAGCTAAAGCTAATAAAAGCCACAATCTGATGACAGCCGCTTCTCTGCTCGAGATAATCACTTTTCCATAAATGCATTACCAGGCGCAGATTGAACACATATCAAGAGAACATAGTAAGGGGCTCAGTTAATGCTGCTTTCTAGGTTGCAGTGAAAGCGCTTGTAGAGTAAAGCGTAACGAGAACCACAATGCGATGTTAGCATCTTCTCTGCTCGAGATAATCTCTTTTACGTAAATGTAATACTAGGCGCAGATAAAATACACATCACGAGAACATAGTAAGGAACTCTGTCAGCTCTGCTTTGTAGGTTGCAGTGAAAGAGCTTGTAGAGATAAGGCTATGGAAAGCCAACAATCTCCTTAGAGCAGCTTCTCTGCTCGAGATAATCACTTTCCCTTAAACTCTTTAGTAAGCGCTGTTAGAACGCATTTCAGGACAGTCTAATAAAACAAAACGCTAGTTAAAGCTGCTTTGAAGGTTTCAGTGAAAGCGCTTGCAGAGATAAGGCAATGGAAAGCCACGATCTTATGATAGCAGCTTCTCTACTCGAGATAATCGCTTTACCTTAAATGCATTACTAGGCGCAGTTAGAACGTATATCAATATAACACAGTAAGGAGCTCTGTTAATGCTGCTTTGTAGGTTGCAGTGAAAGCGCTTGTAGAGATAAGGCTATAGAAAAAACACAATCAGATGATAGCAGCATCTCTGCACGAGATAATCGCATTTAATTAAATGCATGAATAGGAGCAGATACAACACATATCAAGAGAATATAGTAAAGAGCTCTGTAAGCTCTGCTTTGTAGGTTTCAGTGAAAGCGCTTGCAGATATAAAGCTATGGAAAGCCACAATCTTATGACAACAGGTTCTCTGCTCGAGATAATCTCTTTACGTTGAATGCATTACTAGGCGCAGACAGAACACATATCCAGAGAACGTAGAGGTGGGCTCTGTTAATGCTGCTTTGTAGTTTCCAGTGAAAGCGCTTGCAGAGCTAAAGCTACTGAAAGCCACAATCTGATGACAGCAGCTTCTCTGCTCGAGATAATCACTTTTCCTTTAACGCATTACTAGGCGCAGTTAGAACATATATCAATATAACACAGTAAGGAGCTCTGTTAATGCTGCTTTGTATGTTGCAGTGAAAGCGCTTGTAGAGTAAAGCGTAACGAGAACCACAACGTGATGATAGCATCTTCTCTGCTGGAGATAATCGCTTTACCTTAAATGCATTAATAGGCGCAGATAGAACACATATCAAGAGAATGTAGTAAGGAGCTCTGATAATTCCGATTCCGAGGTTGCAGTGAAAGCCCTTGTAGAGATAAGGCTAATGAAAGCCGCAATCTGATGATAGCAGCTTCTCTTCTCGAGATATTAACTTTTCCTTAAATGCATTGCTAGGCGCTGACTGAACACATATAAAGAGAACATAGTAAGGGGCTCTGTTAATGCTGCTTTGTAGGTTTCAGTGAAAGCGCTTGCTGAGATAAGGCCACGGAAAGCTACGATCTTATGATTCCATCTTCTCTACTCGAGATAATCGTTTTACCATAAATGCATTACTAGGAGCTGTCAGAACATATATCAATATAACACAGTAAGATGCTCTGTTAATGCTCCTTTGTAGGTTGCAGTGAAAGCGCTTGTAGAGTAAAGCGTAACGAGAACCACAATGTGATGATAGCATCTTCTCTGCTGCAGATAATCTCTTTTCCTTTAAAGTAATACTTGGCGCAGATAGAACACGTATCAAGAGAACATAGCAAGGAGGTCTGTCAGTACTGCTTTGTAGCTTACAGTGAAAGCGCTTGTAGAGATAAGGCTATATCAAAAACACAATCTGATGACAGCAGCTTCTCTGCTCGAGATAATCGCTTTACCTTAAATGCATTAATAGGCGAAGATACAAGACATATCAAGGAAACATAGAAAGTAAGATGCTCTGTTAATGCTCCTTTGTAGGTTTCAGTGAAAGCGCTTGCAGAGTAAAGCGTAACGAGAACCACAATGTGATGGTAGCATCTTCTCTGCTCGAGATAATCTCTTTTCCTACAATTTAATACCAGGTGCAGATAGAACACACATCAAGAGAATATAGTAAGGAGGTCTGTCAGCTCTGCTTTGTAGGTTTCAGTGAAAGCGCTTGTAAGAGCTAAAGCTAATGAAAGCCACAATCTCTTCATAGCAGCTTCTCCGCTCGAGGTAATCGATTTTCTTTAAATGCATTGATAGGCGCAGATACAACACATACCAATAGAACATAGTAAGGAGCTCTGTTAATTCTGCTACCTAGTTTGCAGTGAAAGCGCTTGTATAGAAAAGCGAACGAGAGCCACAATCTGATGATAGCAGCTTCTCTGCTCTAGGTTATAACTTTTCCTCAAGTGCTTTAGTAAGCTCTGAAGGAGCACATTTCAGGGCACTCTAATAAAAAGCAAGCCAAAGCTGCTTTGTTGGTTGCAGTGAAAGCGCTTGTAGAAATAAAGCTAATGAAAGCCACAATCTGATGAGGGCAGCTTCTCTGCTTGAGATAATCGCTTTACCTTAAAGCATTAGTAGGACCAGATAGAGCACATATAAAGAGAACGTAGTAAGGGGCTCTGCTAGTGCTGCTTTGTAGGTTGCAGTGAAAGCGGTTGTAGAGATAAGGCTATGGAAGGACAAAGTCTAAAGATAGCATTTTCTCTGCTCGCGATAATCGCTTTACCTTAAATGCATTAATAGGCACAGAAACAACACATATCAAGAGAACATAGTAAGGGGCTCTGTTAATGCTGCTTTGTAATTTGCAGTGAAAGCACTTGTGGAGATAAAGCTAATGAAAGCGACAATCTCATGATAGTTGATCCTCTGCTCCATATAATCACTTTTCCTTAAATGCATTACCAGGCGCAGACGGAACACATATCAAGAGAACATAGTAAGGGGTTCTGTTAATGCTGCTTTGTAGTTTTCAGTGAAAGTGCCTGTAGAGATAAGGCTATGGAAAGCCAACAATCTGATGAGAGCAGCTTCTCTGCTCGAGATAATCACTTTTCCTTAAACTCTTTAGTAAGCGCTGTAAGAACACATTTCAGGACAGTCTAATAAAACGTTAGTTAAAGCTGCTTTGTAGGTCTCCGAGAAAACGCTTGTAGAGATAAAGCTAATTAAAACCGCAATCTGAGGACAGCAGCTTCTCTACTCGAGATAATCGCTCTACCTTAAATGCATTACTAGGCGCAGTTAGAACATATATCAATATAACAGAGTAAGCAGCTCTGTTAATGCTGCTTTGTAGATTGCAGTGAAAGCGTTTGCAGAGATAAGGCTACGGAAAGCCACAATTTGATGAGAGCAGCTTCTCTGCCTGAGATAATCGCTTTCCCTTAAACGCATTAATAGGCGCAGATAGAACACATATCAAGAGAACATAGGAATGGACTCTGTGAATTCTGCTTTGTGGTTTCCAGTGAAAGAGCTTGCAGAGCTAAAGCTAATAAAAGCCACAATCTGATGACAGCCGCTTCTCTGCTCGAGATAATCACTTTTCCATAAATGCATTACCAGGCGCAGATTGAACACATATCAAGAGAACATAGTAAGGGGCTCAGTTAATGCTGCTTTCTAGGTTGCAGTGAAAGCGCTTGTAGAGTAAAGCGTAACGAGAACCACAATGCGATGTTAGCATCTTCTCTGCTCGAGATAATCTCTTTTACGTAAATGTAATACTAGGCGCAGATAAAATACACATCACGAGAACATAGTAAGGAACTCTGTCAGCTCTGCTTTGTAGGTTGCAGTGAAAGAGCTTGTAGAGATAAGGCTATGGAAAGCCAACAATCTCCTTAGAGCAGCTTCTCTGCTCGAGATAATCACTTTCCCTTAAACTCTTTAGTAAGCGCTGTTAGAACGCATTTCAGGACAGTCTAATAAAACAAAACGCTAGTTAAAGCTGCTTTGAAGGTTTCAGTGAAAGCGCTTGCAGAGATAAGGCAATGGAAAGCCACGATCTTATGATAGCAGCTTCTCTACTCGAGATAATCGCTTTACCTTAAATGCATTACTAGGCGCAGTTAGAACGTATATCAATATAACACAGTAAGGAGCTCTGTTAATGCTGCTTTGTAGGTTGCAGTGAAAGCGCTTGTAGAGATAAGGCTATAGAAAAAACACAATCAGATGATAGCAGCATCTCTGCACGAGATAATCGCATTTAATTAAATGCATGAATAGGAGCAGATACAACACATATCAAGAGAATATAGTAAAGAGCTCTGTAAGCTCTGCTTTGTAGGTTTCAGTGAAAGCGCTTGCAGATATAAAGCTATGGAAAGCCACAATCTTATGACAACAGGTTCTCTGCTCGAGATAATCTCTTTACGTTGAATGCATTACTAGGCGCAGACAGAACACATATCCAGAGAACGTAGAGGTGGGCTCTGTTAATGCTGCTTTGTAGTTTCCAGTGAAAGCGCTTGCAGAGCTAAAGCTACTGAAAGCCACAATCTGATGACAGCAGCTTCTCTGCTCGAGATAATCACTTTTCCTTTAACGCATTACTAGGCGCAGTTAGAACATATATCAATATAACACAGTAAGGAGCTCTGTTAATGCTGCTTTGTATGTTGCAGTGAAAGCGCTTGTAGAGTAAAGCGTAACGAGAACCACAACGTGATGATAGCATCTTCTCTGCTGGAGATAATCGCTTTACCTTAAATGCATTAATAGGCGCAGATAGAACACATATCAAGAGAATGTAGTAAGGAGCTCTGATAATTCCGATTCCGAGGTTGCAGTGAAAGCCCTTGTAGAGATAAGGCTAATGAAAGCCGCAATCTGATGATAGCAGCTTCTCTTCTCGAGATATTAACTTTTCCTTAAATGCATTGCTAGGCGCTGACTGAACACATATAAAGAGAACATAGTAAGGGGCTCTGTTAATGCTGCTTTGTAGGTTTCAGTGAAAGCGCTTGCTGAGATAAGGCCACGGAAAGCTACGATCTTATGATTCCATCTTCTCTACTCGAGATAATCGTTTTACCATAAATGCATTACTAGGAGCTGTCAGAACATATATCAATATAACACAGTAAGATGCTCTGTTAATGCTCCTTTGTAGGTTGCAGTGAAAGCGCTTGTAGAGTAAAGCGTAACGAGAACCACAATGTGATGATAGCATCTTCTCTGCTGCAGATAATCTCTTTTCCTTTAAAGTAATACTTGGCGCAGATAGAACACGTATCAAGAGAACATAGCAAGGAGGTCTGTCAGTACTGCTTTGTAGCTTACAGTGAAAGCGCTTGTAGAGATAAGGCTATATCAAAAACACAATCTGATGACAGCAGCTTCTCTGCTCGAGATAATCGCTTTACCTTAAATGCATTAATAGGCGAAGATACAAGACATATCAAGGAAACATAGAAAGTAAGATGCTCTGTTAATGCTCCTTTGTAGGTTTCAGTGAAAGCGCTTGCAGAGTAAAGCGTAACGAGAACCACAATGTGATGATAGCATCTTCTCTGCTCGAGATAATCTCTTTTCCTACAATTTAATACCAGGTGCAGATAGAACACACATCAAGAGAATATAGTAAGGAGGTCTGTCAGCTCTGCTTTGTAGGTTTCAGTGAAAGCGCTTGTAAGAGCTAAAGCTAATGAAAGCCACAATCTCTTCATAGCAGCTTCTCCGCTCGAGGTAATCGATTTTCTTTAAATGCATTGATAGGCGCAGATACAACACATACCAATAGAACATAGTAAGGAGCTCTGTTAATTCTGCTACCTAGTTTGCAGTGAAAGCGCTTGTATAGAAAAGCGAACGAGAGCCACAATCTGATGATAGCAGCTTCTCTGCTCTAGGTTATAACTTTTCCTCAAGTGCTTTAGTAAGCTCTGAAGGAGCACATTTCAGGGCACTCTAATAAAAAGCAAGCCAAAGCTGCTTTGTTGGTTGCAGTGAAAGCGCTTGTAGAAATAAAGCTAATGAAAGCCACAATCAGATGAGGGCAGCTTCTCTGCTGGAGATAATCGCTTTACCTTAAAGCATTAGTAGGACCAGATAGAGCACATATAAAGAGAACGTAGTAAGGGGCTCTGCTAGTGCTGCTTTGTAGGTTGCAGTGAAAGCGGTTGTAGAGATAAGGCTATGGAAGGACAAAGTCTAAAGATAGCATTTTCTCTGCTCGCGATAATCGCTTTACCTTAAATGCATTAATAGGCACAGAAACAACACATATCAAGAGAACATAGTAAGGGGCTCTGTTAATGCTGCTTTGTAATTTGCAGTGAAAGCACTTGTGGAGATAAAGCTAATGAAAGCGACAATCTCATGATAGTTGATCCTCTGCTCCATATAATCACTTTTCCTTAAATGCATTACCAGGCGCAGACGGAACACATATCAAGAGAACATAGTAAGGGGTTCTGTTAATGCTGCTTTGTAGTTTTCAGTGAAAGTGCCTGTAGAGATAAGGCTATGGAAAGCCAACAATCTGATGAGAGCAGCTTCTCTGCTCGAGATAATCACTTTTCCTTAAACTCTTTAGTAAGCGCTGTAAGAACACATTTCAGGACAGTCTAATAAAACGTTAGTTAAAGCTGCTTTGTAGGTCTCCGAGAAAACGCTTGTAGAGATAAAGCTAATTAAAACCGCAATCTGAGGACAGCAGCTTCTCTACTCGAGATAATCGCTCTACCTTAAATGCATTACTAGGCGCAGTTAGAACATATATCAATATAACAGAGTAAGCAGCTCTGTTAATGCTGCTTTGTAGATTGCAGTGAAAGCGTTTGCAGAGATAAGGCTACGGAAAGCCACAATTTGATGAGAGCAGCTTCTCTGCCTGAGATAATCGCTTTCCCTTAAACGCATTAATAGGCGCAGATAGAACACATATCAAGAGAACATAGGAATGGACTCTGTGAATTCTGCTTTGTGGTTTCCAGTGAAAGAGCTTGCAGAGCTAAAGCTAATAAAAGCCACAATCTGATGACAGCCGCTTCTCTGCTCGAGATAATCACTTTTCCATAAATGCATTACCAGGCGCAGATTGAACACATATCAAGAGAACATAGTAAGGGGCTCAGTTAATGCTGCTTTCTAGGTTGCAGTGAAAGCGCTTGTAGAGTAAAGCGTAACGAGAACCACAATGCGATGTTAGCATCTTCTCTGCTCGAGATAATCTCTTTTACGTAAATGTAATACTAGGCGCAGATAAAATACACATCACGAGAACATAGTAAGGAACTCTGTCAGCTCTGCTTTGTAGGTTGCAGTGAAAGAGCTTGTAGAGATAAGGCTATGGAAAGCCAACAATCTCCTTAGAGCAGCTTCTCTGCTCGAGATAATCACTTTCCCTTAAACTCTTTAGTAAGCGCTGTTAGAACGCATTTCAGGACAGTCTAATAAAACAAAACGCTAGTTAAAGCTGCTTTGAAGGTTTCAGTGAAAGCGCTTGCAGAGATAAGGCAATGGAAAGCCACGATCTTATGATAGCAGCTTCTCTACTCGAGATAATCGCTTTACCTTAAATGCATTACTAGGCGCAGTTAGAACGTATATCAATATAACACAGTAAGGAGCTCTGTTAATGCTGCTTTGTAGGTTGCAGTGAAAGCGCTTGTAGAGATAAGGCTATAGAAAAAACACAATCAGATGATAGCAGCATCTCTGCACGAGATAATCGCATTTAATTAAATGCATGAATAGGAGCAGATACAACACATATCAAGAGAATATAGTAAAGAGCTCTGTAAGCTCTGCTTTGTAGGTTTCAGTGAAAGCGCTTGCAGATATAAAGCTATGGAAAGCCACAATCTTATGACAACAGGTTCTCTGCTCGAGATAATCTCTTTACGTTGAATGCATTACTAGGCGCAGACAGAACACATATCCAGAGAACGTAGAGGTGGGCTCTGTTAATGCTGCTTTGTAGTTTCCAGTGAAAGCGCTTGCAGAGCTAAAGCTACTGAAAGCCACAATCTGATGACAGCAGCTTCTCTGCTCGAGATAATCACTTTTCCTTTAACGCATTACTAGGCGCAGTTAGAACATATATCAATATAACACAGTAAGGAGCTCTGTTAATGCTGCTTTGTATGTTGCAGTGAAAGCGCTTGTAGAGTAAAGCGTAACGAGAACCACAACGTGATGATAGCATCTTCTCTGCTGGAGATAATCGCTTTACCTTAAATGCATTAATAGGCGCAGATAGAACACATATCAAGAGAATGTAGTAAGGAGCTCTGATAATTCCGATTCCGAGGTTGCAGTGAAAGCCCTTGTAGAGATAAGGCTAATGAAAGCCGCAATCTGATGATAGCAGCTTCTCTTCTCGAGATATTAACTTTTCCTTAAATGCATTGCTAGGCGCTGACTGAACACATATAAAGAGAACATAGTAAGGGGCTCTGTTAATGCTGCTTTGTAGGTTTCAGTGAAAGCGCTTGCTGAGATAAGGCCACGGAAAGCTACGATCTTATGATTCCATCTTCTCTACTCGAGATAATCGTTTTACCATAAATGCATTACTAGGAGCTGTCAGAACATATATCAATATAACACAGTAAGATGCTCTGTTAATGCTCCTTTGTAGGTTGCAGTGAAAGCGCTTGTAGAGTAAAGCGTAACGAGAACCACAATGTGATGATAGCATCTTCTCTGCTGCAGATAATCTCTTTTCCTTTAAAGTAATACTTGGCGCAGATAGAACACGTATCAAGAGAACATAGCAAGGAGGTCTGTCAGTACTGCTTTGTAGCTTACAGTGAAAGCGCTTGTAGAGATAAGGCTATATCAAAAACACAATCTGATGACAGCAGCTTCTCTGCTCGAGATAATCGCTTTACCTTAAATGCATTAATAGGCGAAGATACAAGACATATCAAGGAAACATAGAAAGTAAGATGCTCTGTTAATGCTCCTTTGTAGGTTTCAGTGAAAGCGCTTGCAGAGTAAAGCGTAACGAGAACCACAATGTGATGGTAGCATCTTCTCTGCTCGAGATAATCTCTTTTCCTACAATTTAATACCAGGTGCAGATAGAACACACATCAAGAGAATATAGTAAGGAGGTCTGTCAGCTCTGCTTTGTAGGTTTCAGTGAAAGCGCTTGTAAGAGCTAAAGCTAATGAAAGCCACAATCTCTTCATAGCAGCTTCTCCGCTCGAGGTAATCGATTTTCTTTAAATGCATTGATAGGCGCAGATACAACACATACCAATAGAACATAGTAAGGAGCTCTGTTAATTCTGCTACCTAGTTTGCAGTGAAAGCGCTTGTATAGAAAAGCGAACGAGAGCCACAATCTGATGATAGCAGCTTCTCTGCTCTAGGTTATAACTTTTCCTCAAGTGCTTTAGTAAGCTCTGAAGGAGCACATTTCAGGGCACTCTAATAAAAAGCAAGCCAAAGCTGCTTTGTTGGTTGCAGTGAAAGCGCTTGTAGAAATAAAGCTAATGAAAGCCACAATCTGATGAGGGCAGCTTCTCTGCTGGAGATAATCGCTTTACCTTAAAGCATTAGTAGGACCAGATAGAGCACATATAAAGAGAACGTAGTAAGGGGCTCTGCTAGTGCTGCTTTGTAGGTTGCAGTGAAAGCGGTTGTAGAGATAAGGCTATGGAAGGACAAAGTCTAAAGATAGCATTTTCTCTGCTCGCGATAATCGCTTTACCTTAAATGCATTAATAGGCACAGAAACAACACATATCAAGAGAACATAGTAAGGGGCTCTGTTAATGCTGCTTTGTAATTTGCAGTGAAAGCACTTGTGGAGATAAAGCTAATGAAAGCGACAATCTCATGATAGTTGATCCTCTGCTCCATATAATCACTTTTCCTTAAATGCATTACCAGGCGCAGACGGAACACATATCAAGAGAACATAGTAAGGGGTTCTGTTAATGCTGCTTTGTAGTTTTCAGTGAAAGTGCCTGTAGAGATAAGGCTATGGAAAGCCAACAATCTGATGAGAGCAGCTTCTCTGCTCGAGATAATCACTTTTCCTTAAACTCTTTAGTAAGCGCTGTAAGAACACATTTCAGGACAGTCTAATAAAACGTTAGTTAAAGCTGCTTTGTAGGTCTCCGAGAAAACGCTTGTAGAGATAAAGCTAATTAAAACCGCAATCTGAGGACAGCAGCTTCTCTACTCGAGATAATCGCTCTACCTTAAATGCATTACTAGGCGCAGTTAGAACATATATCAATATAACAGAGTAAGCAGCTCTGTTAATGCTGCTTTGTAGATTGCAGTGAAAGCGTTTGCAGAGATAAGGCTACGGAAAGCCACAATTTGATGAGAGCAGCTTCTCTGCCTGAGATAATCGCTTTCCCTTAAACGCATTAATAGGCGCAGATAGAACACATATCAAGAGAACATAGGAATGGACTCTGTGAATTCTGCTTTGTGGTTTCCAGTGAAAGAGCTTGCAGAGCTAAAGCTAATAAAAGCCACAATCTGATGACAGCCGCTTCTCTGCTCGAGATAATCACTTTTCCATAAATGCATTACCAGGCGCAGATTGAACACATATCAAGAGAACATAGTAAGGGGCTCAGTTAATGCTGCTTTCTAGGTTGCAGTGAAAGCGCTTGTAGAGTAAAGCGTAACGAGAACCACAATGCGATGTTAGCATCTTCTCTGCTCGAGATAATCTCTTTTACGTAAATGTAATACTAGGCGCAGATAAAATACACATCAAGAGAACATAGTAAGGAACTCTGTCAGCTCTGCTTTGTAGGTTGCAGTGAAAGAGCTTGTAGAGATAAGGCTAATGAAAGCCGCAATCTGATGATAGCAGCTTCTCTTCTCGAGATATTAACTTTTCCTTAAATGCATTGCTAGGCGCAGATTGAACACATATCAAGAGAACATAGTAAGGGGCTCTCTTAATGCTGCTTTGTAGTTTCCAGTGAAAGCGCTTGCAGAGCTAAAGCTACTGAAAGCCACAATCTGATGACAGCAGCTTCTCTGCTCGAGATAATCGCTATTCCTTTAACGCATTACTAGGCACAGTTAGAACATATATCAATATAACACAGTAAGGAGCTCTGTTAATGCTGCTTTGTATGTTGCAGTGAAAGCGCTTGTAGAGTAAAGCGTAACGAGAACCACAACGTGATGATAGCATCTTCTCTGTTGGAGATAATCGCTTTACCTTAAATGCATTAATAGGCTCAGATAGAACACATATCAAGAGAATGTAGTAAGGAGCTCTGATAATTCCGATTCCTAGGTTGCAGTGAAAGCGCTTGTAGAGATAAGGCTAATGAAAGCCGCAATCTGATGATAGCAGCTTCTCTTCTCGAGATATTAACTTTTCCTTAAATGCATTGCTAGGCGCTGACTGAACACATATAAAGAGAACATAGTAAGGGGCTCTGTTAATGCTGCTTTGTAGGTTTCAGTGAAAGCGCTTGCTGAGATAAGGCCACGGAAAGCTACGATCTTATGATTCCATCTGCTCTACTCGAGATAATCGTTTTACCATAAATGCATTACTAGGAGCAGTCAGAAGATATATCAATATAACACAGTAAGATGCTCTGTTAATGCTCCTTTGTAGGTTGCAGTGAAAGCGCTTGTAGAGTAAAGCGTAACGAGAACCACAATGTGATGACAGCATCTTCTCTGCTGCAGATAATCTCTTTTCCTTTAAAGTAATACTTGGCGCAGATAGAACACGTATCAAGAGAACATAGCAAGGAGGTCTGTCAGTACTGCTTTGTAGCTTACAGTGAAAGCGCTTGTAGAGATAAGGCTATATCAAAAACACAATCTGATGACAGCAGCTTCTCTGCTCGAGATAATCGCTTTACCTTAAATGCATTAATAGGCGAAGATACAAGACATATCAAGGAAACATAGAAAGTAAGATGCTCTGTTAATGCTCCTTTGTAGGTTTCAGTGAAAGCGCTTGCAGAGTAAAGCGTAACGAGAACCACAATGTGATGGTAGCATCTTCTCTGCTCGAGATAATCTCTTTTCCTACAATTTAATACCAGGTGCAGATAGAACACACATCAAGAGAATATAGTAAGGAGGTCTGTCAGCTCTGCTTTGTAGGTTTCAGTGAAAGCGCTTGTAAGAGCTAAAGCTAATGAAAGCCACAATCTCTTCATAGCAGCTTCTCCGCTCGAGGTAATCGATTTTCTTTAAATGCATTGATAGGCGCAGATACAACACATACCAATAGAACATAGTAAGGAGCTCTGTTAATTCTGCTACCTAGTTTGCAGTGAAAGCGCTTGTATAGAAAAGCGAACGAGAGCCACAATCTGATGATAGCAGCTTCTCTGCTCTAGGTTATAACTTTTCCTCAAGTGCTTTAGTAAGCTCTGAAGGAGCACATTTCAGGGCACTCTAATAAAAAGCAAGCCAAAGCTGCTTTGTTGGTTGCAGTGAAAGCGCTTGTAGAAATAAAGCTAATGAAAGCCACAATCTGATGAGGGCAGCTTCTCTGCTGGAGATAATCGCTTTACCTTAAAGCATTAGTAGGACCAGATAGAGCACATATAAAGAGAACGTAGTAAGGGGCTCTGCTAGTGCTGCTTTGTAGGTTGCAGTGAAAGCGGTTGTAGAGATAAGGCTATGGAAGGACAAAGTCTAAAGATAGCATTTTCTCTGCTCGCGATAATCGCTTTACCTTAAATGCATTAATAGGCACAGAAACAACACATATCAAGAGAACATAGTAAGGGGCTCTGTTAATGCTGCTTTGTAATTTGCAGTGAAAGCACTTGTGGAGATAAAGCTAATGAAAGCGACAATCTCATGATAGTTGATCCTCTGCTCCATATAATCACTTTTCCTTAAATGCATTACCAGGCGCAGACGGAACACATATCAAGAGAACATAGTAAGGGGTTCTGTTAATGCTGCTTTGTAGTTTTCAGTGAAAGTGCCTGTAGAGATAAGGCTATGGAAAGCCAACAATCTGATGAGAGCAGCTTCTCTGCTCGAGATAATCACTTTTCCTTAAACTCTTTAGTAAGCGCTGTAAGAACACATTTCAGGACAGTCTAATAAAACGTTAGTTAAAGCTGCTTTGTAGGTCTCCGAGAAAACGCTTGTAGAGATAAAGCTAATTAAAACCGCAATCTGAGGACAGCAGCTTCTCTACTCGAGATAATCGCTCTACCTTAAATGCATTACTAGGCGCAGTTAGAACATATATCAATATAACAGAGTAAGCAGCTCTGTTAATGCTGCTTTGTAGATTGCAGTGAAAGCGTTTGCAGAGATAAGGCTACGGAAAGCCACAATTTGATGAGAGCAGCTTCTCTGCCTGAGATAATCGCTTTCCCTTAAACGCATTAATAGGCGCAGATAGAACACATATCAAGAGAACATAGGAATGGACTCTGTGAATTCTGCTTTGTGGTTTCCAGTGAAAGAGCTTGCAGAGCTAAAGCTAATAAAAGCCACAATCTGATGACAGCCGCTTCTCTGCTCGAGATAATCACTTTTCCATAAATGCATTACCAGGCGCAGATTGAACACATATCAAGAGAACATAGTAAGGGGCTCAGTTAATGCTGCTTTCTAGGTTGCAGTGAAAGCGCTTGTAGAGTAAAGCGTAACGAGAACCACAATGCGATGTTAGCATCTTCTCTGCTCGAGATAATCTCTTTTACGTAAATGTAATACTAGGCGCAGATAAAATACACATCAAGAGAACATAGTAAGGAACTCTGTCAGCTCTGCTTTGTAGGTTGCAGTGAAAGAGCTTGTAGAGATAAGGCTAATGAAAGCCGCAATCTGATGATAGCAGCTTCTCTTCTCGAGATATTAACTTTTCCTTAAATGCATTGCTAGGCGCAGATTGAACACATATCAAGAGAACATAGTAAGGGGCTCTCTTAATGCTGCTTTGTAGTTTCCAGTGAAAGCGCTTGCAGAGCTAAAGCTACTGAAAGCCACAATCTGATGACAGCAGCTTCTCTGCTCGAGATAATCGCTATTCCTTTAACGCATTACTAGGCACAGTTAGAACATATATCAATATAACACAGTAAGGAGCTCTGTTAATGCTGCTTTGTATGTTGCAGTGAAAGCGCTTGTAGAGTAAAGCGTAACGAGAACCACAACGTGATGATAGCATCTTCTCTGTTGGAGATAATCGCTTTACCTTAAATGCATTAATAGGCTCAGATAGAACACATATCAAGAGAATGTAGTAAGGAGCTCTGATAATTCCGATTCCTAGGTTGCAGTGAAAGCGCTTGTAGAGATAAGGCTAATGAAAGCCGCAATCTGATGATAGCAGCTTCTCTTCTCGAGATATTAACTTTTCCTTAAATGCATTGCTAGGCGCTGACTGAACACATATAAAGAGAACATAGTAAGGGGCTCTGTTAATGCTGCTTTGTAGGTTTCAGTGAAAGCGCTTGCTGAGATAAGGCCACGGAAAGCTACGATCTTATGATTCCATCTGCTCTACTCGAGATAATCGTTTTACCATAAATGCATTACTAGGAGCAGTCAGAAGATATATCAATATAACACAGTAAGATGCTCTGTTAATGCTCCTTTGTAGGTTGCAGTTAAAGCGCTTGTAGAGTAAAGCGTAACGAGAACCACAATGTGATGACAGCATCTTCTCTGCTGCAGATAATCTCTTTTCCTTTAAAGTAATACTTGGCGCAGATAGAACACGTATCAAGAGAACATAGCAAGGAGGTCTGTCAGTACTGCTTTGTAGCTTACAGTGAAAGCGCTTGTAGAGATAAGGCTATATCAAAAACACAATCTGATGACAGCAGCTTCTCTGCTCGAGATAATCGCTTTACCTTAAATGCATTAATAGGCGAAGATACAAGACATATCAAGGAAACATAGAAAGTAAGATGCTCTGTTAATGCTCCTTTGTAGGTTTCAGTGAAAGCGCTTGCAGAGTAAAGCGTAACGAGAACCACAATGTGATGATAGCATCTTCTCTGCTCGAGATAATCTCTTTTCCTACAATTTAATACCAGGTGCAGATAGAACACACATCAAGAGAATATAGTAAGGAGGTCTGTCAGCTCTGCTTTGTAGGTTTCAGTGAAAGCGCTTGTAAGAGCTAAAGCTAATGAAAGCCACAATCTCTTCATAGCAGCTTCTCCGCTCGAGGTAATCGATTTTCTTTAAATGCATTGATAGGCGCAGATACAACACATACCAATAGAACATAGTAAGGAGCTCTGTTAATTCTGCTACCTAGTTTGCAGTGAAAGCGCTTGTATAGAAAAGCGAACGAGAGCCACAATCTGATGATAGCAGCTTCTCTGCTCTAGGTTATAACTTTTCCTCAAGTGCTTTAGTAAGCTCTGAAGGAGCACATTTCAGGGCACTCTAATAAAAAGCAAGCCAAAGCTGCTTTGTTGGTTGCAGTGAAAGCGCTTGTAGAAATAAAGCTAATGAAAGCCACAATCTGATGAGGGCAGCTTCTCTGCTGGAGATAATCGCTTTACCTTAAAGCATTAGTAGGACCAGATAGAGCACATATAAAGAGAACGTAGTAAGGGGCTCTGCTAGTGCTGCTTTGTAGGTTGCAGTGAAAGCGGTTGTAGAGATAAGGCTATGGAAGGACAAAGTCTAAAGATAGCATTTTCTCTGCTCGCGATAATCGCTTTACCTTAAATGCATTAATAGGCACAGAAACAACACATATCAAGAGAACATAGTAAGGGGCTCTGTTAATGCTGCTTTGTAATTTGCAGTGAAAGCACTTGTGGAGATAAAGCTAATGAAAGCGACAATCTCATGATAGTTGATCCTCTGCTCCATATAATCACTTTTCCTTAAATGCATTACCAGGCGCAGACGGAACACATATCAAGAGAACATAGTAAGGGGTTCTGTTAATGCTGCTTTGTAGTTTTCAGTGAAAGTGCCTGTAGAGATAAGGCTATGGAAAGCCAACAATCTGATGAGAGCAGCTTCTCTGCTCGAGATAATCACTTTTCCTTAAACTCTTTAGTAAGCGCTGTAAGAACACATTTCAGGACAGTCTAATAAAACGTTAGTTAAAGCTGCTTTGTAGGTCTCCGAGAAAACGCTTGTAGAGATAAAGCTAATTAAAACCGCAATCTGAGGACAGCAGCTTCTCTACTCGAGATAATCGCTCTACCTTAAATGCATTACTAGGCGCAGTTAGAACATATATCAATATAACAGAGTAAGCAGCTCTGTTAATGCTGCTTTGTAGATTGCAGTGAAAGCGTTTGCAGAGATAAGGCTACGGAAAGCCACAATTTGATGAGAGCAGCTTCTCTGCCTGAGATAATCGCTTTCCCTTAAACGCATTAATAGGCGCAGATAGAACACATATCAAGAGAACATAGGAATGGACTCTGTGAATTCTGCTTTGTGGTTTCCAGTGAAAGAGCTTGCAGAGCTAAAGCTAATAAAAGCCACAATCTGATGACAGCCGCTTCTCTGCTCGAGATA
Source organism: Coccyzus lansbergi (assembly GCA_033558105.1). Lineage (NCBI taxonomy): Eukaryota > Metazoa > Chordata > Aves > Cuculiformes > Coccyzidae > Coccyzus > Coccyzus lansbergi. Next base: position 46,135 of record JAUMJK010001685.1, on the reverse strand, counting down.
ATCACTTTTCCATAAATGCATTACCAGGCGCAGATTGAACACATATCAAGAGAACATAGTAAGGGGCTCAGTTAATGCTGCTTTCTAGGTTGCAGTGAAAGCGCTTGTAGAGTAAAGCGTAACGAGAACCACAATGCGATGTTAGCATCTTCTCTGCTCGAGATAATCTCTTTTACGTAAATGTAATACTAGGCGCAGATAAAATACACATCAAGAGAACATAGTAAGGAACTCTGTCAGCTCTGCTTTGTAGGTTGCAGTGAAAGAGCTTGTAGAGATAAGGCTAATGAAAGCCGCAATCTGATGATAGCAGCTTCTCTTCTCGAGATATTAACTTTTCCTTAAATGCATTGCTAGGCGCAGATTGAACACATATCAAGAGAACATAGTAAGGGGCTCTGTTAATGCTGCTTTGTAGTTTCCAGTGAAAGCGCTTGCAGAGCTAAAGCTACTGAAAGCCACAATCTGATGACAGCAGCTTCTCTGCTCGAGATAATCGCTATTCCTTTAACGCATTACTAGGCACAGTTAGAACATATATCAATATAACACAGTAAGGAGCTCTGTTAATGCTGCTTTGTATGTTGCAGTGAAAGCGCTTGTAGAGTAAAGCGTAACGAGAACCACAACGTGATGATAGCATCTTCTCTGTTGGAGATAATCGCTTTACCTTAAATGCATTAATAGGCTCAGATAGAACACATATCAAGAGAATGTAGTAAGGAGCTCTGATAATTCCGATTCCTAGGTTGCAGTGAAAGCGCTTGTAGAGATAAGGCTAATGAAAGCCGCAATCTGATGATAGCAGCTTCTCTTCTCGAGATATTAACTTTTCCTTAAATGCATTGCTAGGCGCTGACTGAACACATATAAAGAGAACATAGTAAGGGGCTCTGTTAATGCTGCTTTGTAGGTTTCAGTGAAAGCGCTTGCTGAGATAAGGCCACGGAAAGCTACGATCTTATGATTCCATCTGCTCTACTCGAGATAATCGTTTTACCATAAATGCATTACTAGGAGCAGTCAGAAGATATATCAATATAACACAGTAAGATGCTCTGTTAATGCTCCTTTGTAGGTTGCAGTTAAAGCGCTTGTAGAGTAAAGCGTAACGAGAACCACAATGTGATGACAGCATCTTCTCTGCTGCAGATAATCTCTTTTCCTTTAAAGTAATACTTGGCGCAGATAGAACACGTATCAAGAGAACATAGCAAGGAGGTCTGTCAGTACTGCTTTGTAGCTTACAGTGAAAGCGCTTGTAGAGATAAGGCTATATCAAAAACACAATCTGATGACAGCAGCTTCTCTGCTCGAGATAATCGCTTTACCTTAAATGCATTAATAGGCGAAGATACAAGACATATCAAGGAAACATAGAAAGTAAGATGCTCTGTTAATGCTCCTTTGTAGGTTTCAGTGAAAGCGCTTGCAGAGTAAAGCGTAACGAGAACCACAATGTGATGGTAGCATCTTCTCTGCTCGAGATAATCTCTTTTCCTACAATTTAATACCAGGTGCAGATAGAACACACATCAAGAGAATATAGTAAGGAGGTCTGTCAGCTCTGCTTTGTAGGTTTCAGTGAAAGCGCTTGTAAGAGCTAAAGCTAATGAAAGCCACAATCTCTTCATAGCAGCTTCTCCGCTCGAGGTAATCGATTTTCTTTAAATGCATTGATAGGCGCAGATACAACACATACCAATAGAACATAGTAAGGAGCTCTGTTAATTCTGCTACCTAGTTTGCAGTGAAAGCGCTTGTATAGAAAAGCGAACGAGAGCCACAATCTGATGATAGCAGCTTCTCTGCTCTAGGTTATAACTTTTCCTCAAGTGCTTTAGTAAGCTCTGAAGGAGCACATTTCAGGGCACTCTAATAAAAAGCAAGCCAAAGCTGCTTTGTTGGTTGCAGTGAAAGCGCTTGTAGAAATAAAGCTAATGAAAGCCACAATCTGATGAGGGCAGCTTCTCTGCTGGAGATAATCGCTTTACCTTAAAGCATTAGTAGGACCAGATAGAGCACATATAAAGAGAACGTAGTAAGGGGCTCTGCTAGTGCTGCTTTGTAGGTTGCAGTGAAAGCGGTTGTAGAGATAAGGCTATGGAAGGACAAAGTCTAAAGATAGCATTTTCTCTGCTCGCGATAATCGCTTTACCTTAAATGCATTAATAGGCACAGAAACAACACATATCAAGAGAACATAGTAAGGGGCTCTGTTAATGCTGCTTTGTAATTTGCAGTGAAAGCACTTGTGGAGATAAAGCTAATGAAAGCGACAATCTCATGATAGTTGATCCTCTGCTCCATATAATCACTTTTCCTTAAATGCATTACCAGGCGCAGACGGAACACATATCAAGAGAACATAGTAAGGGGTTCTGTTAATGCTGCTTTGTAGTTTTCAGTGAAAGTGCCTGTAGAGATAAGGCTATGGAAAGCCAACAATCTGATGAGAGCAGCTTCTCTGCTCGAGATAATCACTTTTCCTTAAACTCTTTAGTAAGCGCTGTAAGAACACATTTCAGGACAGTCTAATAAAACGTTAGTTAAAGCTGCTTTGTAGGTCTCCGAGAAAACGCTTGTAGAGATAAAGCTAATTAAAACCGCAATCTGAGGACAGCAGCTTCTCTACTCGAGATAATCGCTCTACCTTAAATGCATTACTAGGCGCAGTTAGAACATATATCAATATAACAGAGTAAGCAGCTCTGTTAATGCTGCTTTGTAGATTGCAGTGAAAGCGTTTGCAGAGATAAGGCTACGGAAAGCCACAATTTGATGAGAGCAGCTTCTCTGCCTGAGATAATCGCTTTCCCTTAAACGCATTAATAGGCGCAGATAGAACACATATCAAGAGAACATAGGAATGGACTCTGTGAATTCTGCTTTGTGGTTTCCAGTGAAAGAGCTTGCAGAGCTAAAGCTAATAAAAGCCACAATCTGATGACAGCCGCTTCTCTGCTCGAGATAATCACTTTTCCATAAATGCATTACCAGGCGCAGATTGAACACATATCAAGAGAACATAGTAAGGGGCTCAGTTAATGCTGCTTTCTAGGTTGCAGTGAAAGCGCTTGTAGAGTAAAGCGTAACGAGAACCACAATGCGATGTTAGCATCTTCTCTGCTCGAGATAATCTCTTTTACGTAAATGTAATACTAGGCGCAGATAAAATACACATCACGAGAACATAGTAAGGAACTCTGTCAGCTCTGCTTTGTAGGTTGCAGTGAAAGAGCTTGTAGAGATAAGGCTATGGAAAGCCAACAATCTCCTTAGAGCAGCTTCTCTGCTCGAGATAATCACTTTCCCTTAAACTCTTTAGTAAGCGCTGTTAGAACGCATTTCAGGACAGTCTAATAAAACAAAACGCTAGTTAAAGCTGCTTTGAAGGTTTCAGTGAAAGCGCTTGCAGAGATAAGGCAATGGAAAGCCACGATCTTATGATAGCAGCTTCTCTACTCGAGATAATCGCTTTACCTTAAATGCATTACTAGGCGCAGTTAGAACGTATATCAATATAACACAGTAAGGAGCTCTGTTAATGCTGCTTTGTAGGTTGCAGTGAAAGCGCTTGTAGAGATAAGGCTATAGAAAAAACACAATCAGATGATAGCAGCATCTCTGCACGAGATAATCGCATTTAATTAAATGCATGAATAGGAGCAGATACAACACATATCAAGAGAATATAGTAAAGAGCTCTGTAAGCTCTGCTTTGTAGGTTTCAGTGAAAGCGCTTGCAGATATAAAGCTATGGAAAGCCACAATCTTATGACAACAGGTTCTCTGCTCGAGATAATCTCTTTACGTTGAATGCATTACTAGGCGCAGACAGAACACATATCCAGAGAACGTAGAGGTGGGCTCTGTTAATGCTGCTTTGTAGTTTCCAGTGAAAGCGCTTGCAGAGCTAAAGCTACTGAAAGCCACAATCTGATGACAGCAGCTTCTCTGCTCGAGATAATCACTTTTCCTTTAACGCATTACTAGGCGCAGTTAGAACATATATCAATATAACACAGTAAGGAGCTCTGTTAATGCTGCTTTGTATGTTGCAGTGAAAGCGCTTGTAGAGTAAAGCGTAACGAGAACCACAACGTGATGATAGCATCTTCTCTGCTGGAGATAATCGCTTTACCTTAAATGCATTAATAGGCGCAGATAGAACACATATCAAGAGAATGTAGTAAGGAGCTCTGATAATTCCGATTCCGAGGTTGCAGTGAAAGCCCTTGTAGAGATAAGGCTAATGAAAGCCGCAATCTGATGATAGCAGCTTCTCTTCTCGAGATATTAACTTTTCCTTAAATGCATTGCTAGGCGCTGACTGAACACATATAAAGAGAACATAGTAAGGGGCTCTGTTAATGCTGCTTTGTAGGTTTCAGTGAAAGCGCTTGCTGAGATAAGGCCACGGAAAGCTACGATCTTATGATTCCATCTTCTCTACTCGAGATAATCGTTTTACCATAAATGCATTACTAGGAGCTGTCAGAACATATATCAATATAACACAGTAAGATGCTCTGTTAATGCTCCTTTGTAGGTTGCAGTGAAAGCGCTTGTAGAGTAAAGCGTAACGAGAACCACAATGTGATGATAGCATCTTCTCTGCTGCAGATAATCTCTTTTCCTTTAAAGTAATACTTGGCGCAGATAGAACACGTATCAAGAGAACATAGCAAGGAGGTCTGTCAGTACTGCTTTGTAGCTTACAGTGAAAGCGCTTGTAGAGATAAGGCTATATCAAAAACACAATCTGATGACAGCAGCTTCTCTGCTCGAGATAATCGCTTTACCTTAAATGCATTAATAGGCGAAGATACAAGACATATCAAGGAAACATAGAAAGTAAGATGCTCTGTTAATGCTCCTTTGTAGGTTTCAGTGAAAGCGCTTGCAGAGTAAAGCGTAACGAGAACCACAATGTGATGGTAGCATCTTCTCTGCTCGAGATAATCTCTTTTCCTACAATTTAATACCAGGTGCAGATAGAACACACATCAAGAGAATATAGTAAGGAGGTCTGTCAGCTCTGCTTTGTAGGTTTCAGTGAAAGCGCTTGTAAGAGCTAAAGCTAATGAAAGCCACAATCTCTTCATAGCAGCTTCTCCGCTCGAGGTAATCGATTTTCTTTAAATGCATTGATAGGCGCAGATACAACACATACCAATAGAACATAGTAAGGAGCTCTGTTAATTCTGCTACCTAGTTTGCAGTGAAAGCGCTTGTATAGAAAAGCGAACGAGAGCCACAATCTGATGATAGCAGCTTCTCTGCTCTAGGTTATAACTTTTCCTCAAGTGCTTTAGTAAGCTCTGAAGGAGCACATTTCAGGGCACTCTAATAAAAAGCAAGCCAAAGCTGCTTTGTTGGTTGCAGTGAAAGCGCTTGTAGAAATAAAGCTAATGAAAGCCACAATCTGATGAGGGCAGCTTCTCTGCTGGAGATAATCGCTTTACCTTAAAGCATTAGTAGGACCAGATAGAGCACATATAAAGAGAACGTAGTAAGGGGCTCTGCTAGTGCTGCTTTGTAGGTTGCAGTGAAAGCGGTTGTAGAGATAAGGCTATGGAAGGACAAAGTCTAAAGATAGCATTTTCTCTGCTCGCGATAATCGCTTTACCTTAAATGCATTAATAGGCACAGAAACAACACATATCAAGAGAACATAGTAAGGGGCTCTGTTAATGCTGCTTTGTAATTTGCAGTGAAAGCACTTGTGGAGATAAAGCTAATGAAAGCGACAATCTCATGATAGTTGATCCTCTGCTCCATATAATCACTTTTCCTTAAATGCATTACCAGGCGCAGACGGAACACATATCAAGAGAACATAGTAAGGGGTTCTGTTAATGCTGCTTTGTAGTTTTCAGTGCTTGTAGAGATAAGGCTATGGAAAGCCAACAATCTGATGAGAGCAGCTTCTCTGCTCGAGAAAATCACTTTTCCTTAAACTCTTTAGTAAGCGCTGTAAGAACACAATTCAGGACAGTCTAATAAAACGTTAGTTAAAGCTGCTTTGTAGGTCTCCGAGAAAACGCTTGTAGAGATAAAGCTAATTAAAATCGCAATCTGAGGACAGCAGCTTCTCTACTCGAGATAATCGCTCTACCTTAAATGCATTACTAGGCGCAGTTAGAACATATATCAATATAACAGAGTAAGCAGCTCTGTTAATGCTGCTTTGTAGATTGCAGTGAAAGCGTTTGCAGAGATAAGGCTACGGAAAGCCACAATTTGATGAGAGCAGCTTCTCTGCCTGAGATAATCGCTTTCCCTTAAACGCATTAATAGGCGCAGATAGAACGCATATCAAGAGAACATAGGAATGGACTCTGTGAATTCTGCTTTGTGGTTTCCAGTGAAAGAGCTTGCAGAGCTAAAGCTAATAAAAGCCACAATCTGATGACAGCCGCTTCTCTGCTCGAGATAATCACTTTTCCATAAATGCATTACCAGGCGCAGATTGAACACATATCAAGAGAACATAGTAAGGGGCTCTGTTAATGCTGCTTTCTAGGTTGCAGTGAAAGCGCTTGTAGAGTAAAGCGTAACGAGAACCACAATGCGATGTTAGCATCTTCTCTGCTCGAGATAATCTCTTTTACGTAAATGTAATACTAGGCGCAGATAAAATACACATCAAGAGAACATAGTAAGGAACTCTGTCAGCTCTGCTTTGTAGGTTGCAGTGAAAGAGCTTGTAGAGATAAGGCTATGGAAAGCCAACAATCTCCTTAGAGCAGCTTCTCTGCTCGAGATAATCACTTTCCCTTAAACTCTTTAGTAAGCGCTGTTAGAACGCATTTCAGGACAGTCTAATAAAACAAAACGCTAGTTAAAGCTGCTTTGAAGGTTTCAGTGAAAGCGCTTGCAGAGATAAGGCAATGGAAAGCCACGATCTTATGATAGCAGCTTCTCTACTCGAGATAATCGCTTTACCTTAAATGCATTACTAGGCGCAGTTAGAACATATATCAATATAACACAGTAAGGAGCTCTGTTAATGCTGCTTTGTAGGTTGCAGTGAAAGCGCTTGTAGAGATAAGGCTATAGAAAAAACACAATCAGATGATAGCAGCATCTCTGCACGAGATAATCGCATTTAATTAAATGCATGAATAGGAGCAGATACAACACATATCAAGAGAATATAGTAAAGAGCTCTGTAAGCTCTGCTTTGTAGGTTTCAGTGAAAGCGCTTGCAGATATAAAGCTATGGAAAGCCACAATCTTATGACAACAGGTTCTCTGCTCGAGATAATCTCTTTACGTTGAATGCATTACTAGGCGCAGACAGAACACATATCCAGAGAACGTAGAGGTGGGCTCTGTTAATGCTGCTTTGTAGTTTCCAGTGAAAGCGCTTGCAGAGCTAAAGCTACTGAAAGCCACAATCTGATGACAGCAGCTTCTCTGCTCGAGATAATCACTTTTCCTTTAACGCATTACTAGGCGCAGTTAGAACATATATCAATATAACACAGTAAGGAGCTCTGTTAATGCTGCTTTGTATGTTGCAGTGAAAGCGCTTGTAGAGTAAAGCGTAACGAGAACCACAACGTGATGATAGCATCTTCTCTGCTGGAGATAATCGCTTTACCTTAAATGCATTAATAGGCGCAGATAGAACACATATCAAGAGAATGTAGTAAGGAGCTCTGATAATTCCGATTCCGAGGTTGCAGTGAAAGCCCTTGTAGAGATAAGGCTAATGAAAGCCGCAATCTGATGATAGCAGCTTCTCTTCTCGAGATATTAACTTTTCCTTAAATGCATTGCTAGGCGCTGACTGAACACATATAAAGAGAACATAGTAAGGGGCTCTGTTAATGCTGCTTTGTAGGTTTCAGTGAAAGCGCTTGCTGAGATAAGGCCACGGAAAGCTACGATCTTATGATTCCATCTTCTCTACTCGAGATAATCGTTTTACCATAAATGCATTACTAGGAGCTGTCAGAACATATATCAATATAACACAGTAAGATGCTCTGTTAATGCTCCTTTGTAGGTTGCAGTGAAAGCGCTTGTAGAGTAAAGCGTAACGAGAACCACAATGTGATGATAGCATCTTCTCTGCTGCAGATAATCTCTTTTCCTTTAAAGTAATACTTGGCGCAGATAGAACACGTATCAAGAGAACATAGCAAGGAGGTCTGTCAGTACTGCTTTGTAGCTTACAGTGAAAGCGCTTGTAGAGATAAGGCTATATCAAAAACACAATCTGATGACAGCAGCTTCTCTGCTCGAGATAATCGCTTTACCTTAAATGCATTAATAGGCGAAGATACAAGACATATCAAGGAAACATAGAAAGTAAGATGCTCTGTTAATGCTCCTTTGTAGGTTTCAGTGAAAGCGCTTGCAGAGTAAAGCGTAACGAGAACCACAATGTGATGGTAGCATCTTCTCTGCTCGAGATAATCTCTTTTCCTACAATTTAATACCAGGTGCAGATAGAACACACATCAAGAGAATATAGTAAGGAGGTCTGTCAGCTCTGCTTTGTAGGTTTCAGTGAAAGCGCTTGTAAGAGCTAAAGCTAATGAAAGCCACAATCTCTTCATAGCAGCTTCTCCGCTCGAGGTAATCGATTTTCTTTAAATGCATTGATAGGCGCAGATACAACACATACCAATAGAACATAGTAAGGAGCTCTGTTAATTCTGCTACCTAGTTTGCAGTGAAAGCGCTTGTATAGAAAAGCGAACGAGAGCCACAATCTGATGATAGCAGCTTCTCTGCTCTAGGTTATAACTTTTCCTCAAGTGCTTTAGTAAGCTCTGAAGGAGCACATTTCAGGGCACTCTAATAAAAAGCAAGCCAAAGCTGCTTTGTTGGTTGCAGTGAAAGCGCTTGTAGAAATAAAGCTAATGAAAGCCACAATCTGATGAGGGCAGCTTCTCTGCTGGAGATAATCGCTTTACCTTAAAGCATTAGTAGGACCAGATAGAGCACATATAAAGAGAACGTAGTAAGGGGCTCTGCTAGTGCTGCTTTGTAGGTTGCAGTGAAAGCGGTTGTAGAGATAAGGCTATGGAAGGACAAAGTCTAAAGATAGCATTTTCTCTGCTCGCGATAATCGCTTTACCTTAAATGCATTAATAGGCACAGAAACAACACATATCAAGAGAACATAGTAAGGGGCTCTGTTAATGCTGCTTTGTAATTTGCAGTGAAAGCACTTGTGGAGATAAAGCTAATGAAAGCGACAATCTCATGATAGTTGATCCTCTGCTCCATATAATCACTTTTCCTTAAATGCATTACCAGGCGCAGACGGAACACATATCAAGAGAACATAGTAAGGGGTTCTGTTAATGCTGCTTTGTAGTTTTCAGTGAAAGTGCCTGTAGAGATAAGGCTATGGAAAGCCAACAATCTGATGAGAGCAGCTTCTCTGCTCGAGATAATCACTTTTCCTTAAACTCTTTAGTAAGCGCTGTAAGAACACATTTCAGGACAGTCTAATAAAACGTTAGTTAAAGCTGCTTTGTAGGTCTCCGAGAAAACGCTTGTAGAGATAAAGCTAATTAAAACCGCAATCTGAGGACAGCAGCTTCTCTACTCGAGATAATCGCTCTACCTTAAATGCATTACTAGGCGCAGTTAGAACATATATCAATATAACAGAGTAAGCAGCTCTGTTAATGCTGCTTTGTAGATTGCAGTGAAAGCGTTTGCAGAGATAAGGCTACGGAAAGCCACAATTTGATGAGAGCAGCTTCTCTGCCTGAGATAATCGCTTTCCCTTAAACGCATTAATAGGCGCAGATAGAACACATATCAAGAGAACATAGGAATGGACTCTGTGAATTCTGCTTTGTGGTTTCCAGTGAAAGAGCTTGCAGAGCTAAAGCTAATAAAAGCCACAATCTGATGACAGCCGCTTCTCTGCTCGAGATAATCACTTTTCCATAAATGCATTACCAGGCGCAGATTGAACACATATCAAGAGAACATAGTAAGGGGCTCAGTTAATGCTACTTTCTAGGTTGCAGTGAAAGCGCTTGTAGAGTAAAGCGTAACGAGAACCACAATGCGATGTTAGCATCTTCTCTGCTCGAGATAATCTCTTTTACGTAAATGTAATACTAGGCGCAGATAAAATACACATCACGAGAACATAGTAAGGAACTCTGTCAGCTCTGCTTTGTAGGTTGCAGTGAAAGAGCTTGTAGAGATAAGGCTATGGAAAGCCAACAATCTCCTTAGAGCAGCTTCTCTGCTCGAGATAATCACTTTCCCTTAAACTCTTTAGTAAGCGCTGTTAGAACGCATTTCAGGACAGTCTAATAAAACAAAACGCTAGTTAAAGCTGCTTTGAAGGTTTCAGTGAAAGCGCTTGCAGAGATAAGGCAATGGAAAGCCACGATCTTATGATAGCAGCTTCTCTACTCGAGATAATCGCTTTACCTTAAATGCATTACTAGGCGCAGTTAGAACGTATATCAATATAACACAGTAAGGAGCTCTGTTAATGCTGCTTTGTAGGTTGCAGTGAAAGCGCTTGTAGAGATAAGGCTATAGAAAAAACACAATCAGATGATAGCAGCATCTCTGCACGAGATAATCGCATTTAATTAAATGCATGAATAGGAGCAGATACAACACATATCAAGAGAATATAGTAAAGAGCTCTGTAAGCTCTGCTTTGTAGGTTTCAGTGAAAGCGCTTGCAGATATAAAGCTATGGAAAGCCACAATCTTATGACAACAGGTTCTCTGCTCGAGATAATCTCTTTACGTTGAATGCATTACTAGGCGCAGACAGAACACATATCCAGAGAACGTAGAGGTGGGCTCTGTTAATGCTGCTTTGTAGTTTCCAGTGAAAGCGCTTGCAGAGCTAAAGCTACTGAAAGCCACAATCTGATGACAGCAGCTTCTCTGCTCGAGATAATCACTTTTCCTTTAACGCATTACTAGGCGCAGTTAGAACATATATCAATATAACACAGTAAGGAGCTCTGTTAATGCTGCTTTGTATGTTGCAGTGAAAGCGCTTGTAGAGTAAAGCGTAACGAGAACCACAACGTGATGATAGCATCTTCTCTGCTGGAGATAATCGCTTTACCTTAAATGCATTAATAGGCGCAGATAGAACACATATCAAGAGAATGTAGTAAGGAGCTCTGATAATTCCGATTCCGAGGTTGCAGTGAAAGCCCTTGTAGAGATAAGGCTAATGAAAGCCGCAATCTGATGATAGCAGCTTCTCTTCTCGAGATATTAACTTTTCCTTAAATGCATTGCTAGGCGCTGACTGAACACATATAAAGAGAACATAGTAAGGGGCTCTGTTAATGCTGCTTTGTAGGTTTCAGTGAAAGCGCTTGCTGAGATAAGGCCACGGAAAGCTACGATCTTATGATTCCATCTTCTCTACTCGAGATAATCGTTTTACCATAAATGCATTACTAGGAGCTGTCAGAACATATATCAATATAACACAGTAAGATGCTCTGTTAATGCTCCTTTGTAGGTTGCAGTGAAAGCGCTTGTAGAGTAAAGCGTAACGAGAACCACAATGTGATGATAGCATCTTCTCTGCTGCAGATAATCTCTTTTCCTTTAAAGTAATACTTGGCGCAGATAGAACACGTATCAAGAGAACATAGCAAGGAGGTCTGTCAGTACTGCTTTGTAGCTTACAGTGAAAGCGCTTGTAGAGATAAGGCTATATCAAAAACACAATCTGATGACAGCAGCTTCTCTGCTCGAGATAATCGCTTTACCTTAAATGCATTAATAGGCGAAGATACAAGACATATCAAGGAAACATAGAAAGTAAGATGCTCTGTTAATGCTCCTTTGTAGGTTTCAGTGAAAGCGCTTGCAGAGTAAAGCGTAACGAGAACCACAATGTGATGGTAGCATCTTCTCTGCTCGAGATAATCTCTTTTCCTACAATTTAATACCAGGTGCAGATAGAACACACATCAAGAGAATATAGTAAGGAGGTCTGTCAGCTCTGCTTTGTAGGTTTCAGTGAAAGCGCTTGTAAGAGCTAAAGCTAATGAAAGCCACAATCTCTTCATAGCAGCTTCTCCGCTCGAGGTAATCGATTTTCTTTAAATGCATTGATAGGCGCAGATACAACACATACCAATAGAACATAGTAAGGAGCTCTGTTAATTCTGCTACCTAGTTTGCAGTGAAAGCGCTTGTATAGAAAAGCGAACGAGAGCCACAATCTGATGATAGCAGCTTCTCTGCTCTAGGTTATAACTTTTCCTCAAGTGCTTTAGTAAGCTCTGAAGGAGCACATTTCAGGGCACTCTAATAAAAAGCAAGCCAAAGCTGCTTTGTTGGTTGCAGTGAAAGCGCTTGTAGAAATAAAGCTAATGAAAGCCACAATCAGATGAGGGCAGCTTCTCTGCTTGAGATAATCGCTTTACCTTAAAGCATTAGTAGGACCAGATAGAGCACATATAAAGAGAACGTAGTAAGGGGCTCTGCTAGTGCTGCTTTGTAGGTTGCAGTGAAAGCGGTTGTAGAGATAAGGCTATGGAAGGACAAAGTCTAAAGATAGCATTTTCTCTGCTCGCGATAATCGCTTTACCTTAAATGCATTAATAGGCACAGAAACAACACATATCAAGAGAACATAGTAAGGGGCTCTGTTAATGCTGCTTTGTAATTTGCAGTGAAAGCACTTGTGGAGATAAAGCTAATGAAAGCGACAATCTCATGATAGTTGATCCTCTGCTCCATATAATCACTTTTCCTTAAATGCATTACCAGGCGCAGACGGAACACATATCAAGAGAACATAGTAAGGGGTTCTGTTAATGCTGCTTTGTAGTTTTCAGTGAAAGTGCCTGTAGAGATAAGGCTATGGAAAGCCAACAATCTGATGAGAGCAGCTTCTCTGCTCGAGATAATCACTTTTCCTTAAACTCTTTAGTAAGCGCTGTAAGAACACATTTCAGGACAGTCTAATAAAACGTTAGTTAAAGCTGCTTTGTAGGTCTCCGAGAAAACGCTTGTAGAGATAAAGCTAATTAAAACCGCAATCTGAGGACAGCAGCTTCTCTACTCGAGATAATCGCTCTACCTTAAATGCATTACTAGGCGCAGTTAGAACATATATCAATATAACAGAGTAAGCAGCTCTGTTAATGCTGCTTTGTAGATTGCAGTGAAAGCGTTTGCAGAGATAAGGCTACGGAAAGCCACAATTTGATGAGAGCAGCTTCTCTGCCTGAGATAATCGCTTTCCCTTAAACGCATTAATAGGCGCAGATAGAACACATATCAAGAGAACATAGGAATGGACTCTGTGAATTCTGCTTTGTGGTTTCCAGTGAAAGAGCTTGCAGAGCTAAAGCTAATAAAAGCCACAATCTGATGACAGCCGCTTCTCTGCTCGAGATAATCACTTTTCCATAAATGCATTACCAGGCGCAGATTGAACACATATCAAGAGAACATAGTAAGGGGCTCAGTTAATGCTGCTTTCTAGGTTGCAGTGAAAGCGCTTGTAGAGTAAAGCGTAACGAGAACCACAATGCGATGTTAGCATCTTCTCTGCTCGAGATAATCTCTTTTACGTAAATGTAATACTAGGCGCAGATAAAATACACATCACGAGAACATAGTAAGGAACTCTGTCAGCTCTGCTTTGTAGGTTGCAGTGAAAGAGCTTGTAGAGATAAGGCTATGGAAAGCCAACAATCTCCTTAGAGCAGCTTCTCTGCTCGAGATAATCACTTTCCCTTAAACTCTTTAGTAAGCGCTGTTAGAACGCATTTCAGGACAGTCTAATAAAACAAAACGCTAGTTAAAGCTGCTTTGAAGGTTTCAGTGAAAGCGCTTGCAGAGATAAGGCAATGGAAAGCCACGATCTTATGATAGCAGCTTCTCTACTCGAGATAATCGCTTTACCTTAAATGCATTACTAGGCGCAGTTAGAACGTATATCAATATAACACAGTAAGGAGCTCTGTTAATGCTGCTTTGTAGGTTGCAGTGAAAGCGCTTGTAGAGATAAGGCTATAGAAAAAACACAATCAGATGATAGCAGCATCTCTGCACGAGATAATCGCATTTAATTAAATGCATGAATAGGAGCAGATACAACACATATCAAGAGAATATAGTAAAGAGCTCTGTAAGCTCTGCTTTGTAGGTTTCAGTGAAAGCGCTTGCAGATATAAAGCTATGGAAAGCCACAATCTTATGACAACAGGTTCTCTGCTCGAGATAATCTCTTTACGTTGAATGCATTACTAGGCGCAGACAGAACACATATCCAGAGAACGTAGAGGTGGGCTCTGTTAATGCTGCTTTGTAGTTTCCAGTGAAAGCGCTTGCAGAGCTAAAGCTACTGAAAGCCACAATCTGATGACAGCAGCTTCTCTGCTCGAGATAATCACTTTTCCTTTAACGCATTACTAGGCGCAGTTAGAACATATATCAATATAACACAGTAAGGAGCTCTGTTAATGCTGCTTTGTATGTTGCAGTGAAAGCGCTTGTAGAGTAAAGCGTAACGAGAACCACAACGTGATGATAGCATCTTCTCTGCTGGAGATAATCGCTTTACCTTAAATGCATTAATAGGCGCAGATAGAACACATATCAAGAGAATGTAGTAAGGAGCTCTGATAATTCCGATTCCGAGGTTGCAGTGAAAGCCCTTGTAGAGATAAGGCTAATGAAAGCCGCAATCTGATGATAGCAGCTTCTCTTCTCGAGATATTAACTTTTCCTTAAATGCATTGCTAGGCGCTGACTGAACACATATAAAGAGAACATAGTAAGGGGCTCTGTTAATGCTGCTTTGTAGGTTTCAGTGAAAGCGCTTGCTGAGATAAGGCCACGGAAAGCTACGATCTTATGATTCCATCTTCTCTACTCGAGATAATCGTTTTACCATAAATGCATTACTAGGAGCTGTCAGAACATATATCAATATAACACAGTAAGATGCTCTGTTAATGCTCCTTTGTAGGTTGCAGTGAAAGCGCTTGTAGAGTAAAGCGTAACGAGAACCACAATGTGATGATAGCATCTTCTCTGCTGCAGATAATCTCTTTTCCTTTAAAGTAATACTTGGCGCAGATAGAACACGTATCAAGAGAACATAGCAAGGAGGTCTGTCAGTACTGCTTTGTAGCTTACAGTGAAAGCGCTTGTAGAGATAAGGCTATATCAAAAACACAATCTGATGACAGCAGCTTCTCTGCTCGAGATAATCGCTTTACCTTAAATGCATTAATAGGCGAAGATACAAGACATATCAAGGAAACATAGAAAGTAAGATGCTCTGTTAATGCTCCTTTGTAGGTTTCAGTGAAAGCGCTTGCAGAGTAAAGCGTAACGAGAACCACAATGTGATGGTAGCATCTTCTCTGCTCGAGATAATCTCTTTTCCTACAATTTAATACCAGGTGCAGATAGAACACACATCAAGAGAATATAGTAAGGAGGTCTGTCAGCTCTGCTTTGTAGGTTTCAGTGAAAGCGCTTGTAAGAGCTAAAGCTAATGAAAGCCACAATCTCTTCATAGCAGCTTCTCCGCTCGAGGTAATCGATTTTCTTTAAATGCATTGATAGGCGCAGATACAACACATACCAATAGAACATAGTAAGGAGCTCTGTTAATTCTGCTACCTAGTTTGCAGTGAAAGCGCTTGTATAGAAAAGCGAACGAGAGCCACAATCTGATGATAGCAGCTTCTCTGCTCTAGGTTATAACTTTTCCTCAAGTGCTTTAGTAAGCTCTGAAGGAGCACATTTCAGGGCACTCTAATAAAAAGCAAGCCAAAGCTGCTTTGTTGGTTGCAGTGAAAGCGCTTGTAGAAATAAAGCTAATGAAAGCCACAATCAGATGAGGGCAGCTTCTCTGCTGGAGATAATCGCTTTACCTTAAAGCATTAGTAGGACCAGATAGAGCACATATAAAGAGAACGTAGTAAGGGGCTCTGCTAGTGCTGCTTTGTAGGTTGCAGTGAAAGCGGTTGTAGAGATAAGGCTATGGAAGGACAAAGTCTAAAGATAGCATTTTCTCTGCTCGCGATAATCGCTTTACCTTAAATGCATTAATAGGCACAGAAACAACACATATCAAGAGAACATAGTAAGGGGCTCTGTTAATGCTGCTTTGTAATTTGCAGTGAAAGCACTTGTGGAGATAAAGCTAATGAAAGCGACAATCTCATGATAGTTGATCCTCTGCTCCATATAATCACTTTTCCTTAAATGCATTACCAGGCGCAGACGGAACACATATCAAGAGAACATAGTAAGGGGTTCTGTTAATGCTGCTTTGTAGTTTTCAGTGAAAGTGCCTGTAGAGATAAGGCTATGGAAAGCCAACAATCTGATGAGAGCAGCTTCTCTGCTCGAGATAATCACTTTTCCTTAAACTCTTTAGTAAGCGCTGTAAGAACACATTTCAGGACAGTCTAATAAAACGTTAGTTAAAGCTGCTTTGTAGGTCTCCGAGAAAACGCTTGTAGAGATAAAGCTAATTAAAACCGCAATCTGAGGACAGCAGCTTCTCTACTCGAGATAATCGCTCTACCTTAAATGCATTACTAGGCGCAGTTAGAACATATATCAATATAACAGAGTAAGCAGCTCTGTTAATGCTGCTTTGTAGATTGCAGTGAAAGCGTTTGCAGAGATAAGGCTACGGAAAGCCACAATTTGATGAGAGCAGCTTCTCTGCCTGAGATAATCGCTTTCCCTTAAACGCATTAATAGGCGCAGATAGAACACATATCAAGAGAACATAGGAATGGACTCTGTGAATTCTGCTTTGTGGTTTCCAGTGAAAGAGCTTGCAGAGCTAAAGCTAATAAAAGCCACAATCTGATGACAGCCGCTTCTCTGCTCGAGATAATCACTTTTCCATAAATGCATTACCAGGCGCAGATTGAACACATATCAAGAGAACATAGTAAGGGGCTCAGTTAATGCTGCTTTCTAGGTTGCAGTGAAAGCGCTTGTAGAGTAAAGCGTAACGAGAACCACAATGCGATGTTAGCATCTTCTCTGCTCGAGATAATCTCTTTTACGTAAATGTAATACTAGGCGCAGATAAAATACACATCAAGAGAACATAGTAAGGAACTCTGTCAGCTCTGCTTTGTAGGTTGCAGTGAAAGAGCTTGTAGAGATAAGGCTAATGAAAGCCGCAATCTGATGATAGCAGCTTCTCTTCTCGAGATATTAACTTTTCCTTAAATGCATTGCTAGGCGCAGATTGAACACATATCAAGAGAACATAGTAAGGGGCTCTCTTAATGCTGCTTTGTAGTTTCCAGTGAAAGCGCTTGCAGAGCTAAAGCTACTGAAAGCCACAATCTGATGACAGCAGCTTCTCTGCTCGAGATAATCGCTATTCCTTTAACGCATTACTAGGCACAGTTAGAACATATATCAATATAACACAGTAAGGAGCTCTGTTAATGCTGCTTTGTATGTTGCAGTGAAAGCGCTTGTAGAGTAAAGCGTAACGAGAACCACAACGTGATGATAGCATCTTCTCTGTTGGAGATAATCGCTTTACCTTAAATGCATTAATAGGCTCAGATAGAACACATATCAAGAGAATGTAGTAAGGAGCTCTGATAATTCCGATTCCTAGGTTGCAGTGAAAGCGCTTGTAGAGATAAGGCTAATGAAAGCCGCAATCTGATGATAGCAGCTTCTCTTCTCGAGATATTAACTTTTCCTTAAATGCATTGCTAGGCGCTGACTGAACACATATAAAGAGAACATAGTAAGGGGCTCTGTTAATGCTGCTTTGTAGGTTTCAGTGAAAGCGCTTGCTGAGATAAGGCCACGGAAAGCTACGATCTTATGATTCCATCTGCTCTACTCGAGATAATCGTTTTACCATAAATGCATTACTAGGAGCAGTCAGAAGATATATCAATATAACACAGTAAGATGCTCTGTTAATGCTCCTTTGTAGGTTGCAGTTAAAGCGCTTGTAGAGTAAAGCGTAACGAGAACCACAATGTGATGACAGCATCTTCTCTGCTGCAGATAATCTCTTTTCCTTTAAAGTAATACTTGGCGCAGATAGAACACGTATCAAGAGAACATAGCAAGGAGGTCTGTCAGTACTGCTTTGTAGCTTACAGTGAAAGCGCTTGTAGAGATAAGGCTATATCAAAAACACAATCTGATGACAGCAGCTTCTCTGCTCGAGATAATCGCTTTACCTTAAATGCATTAATAGGCGAAGATACAAGACATATCAAGGAAACATAGAAAGTAAGATGCTCTGTTAATGCTCCTTTGTAGGTTTCAGTGAAAGCGCTTGCAGAGTAAAGCGTAACGAGAACCACAATGTGATGGTAGCATCTTCTCTGCTCGAGATAATCTCTTTTCCTACAATTTAATACCAGGTGCAGATAGAACACACATCAAGAGAATATAGTAAGGAGGTCTGTCAGCTCTGCTTTGTAGGTTTCAGTGAAAGCGCTTGTAAGAGCTAAAGCTAATGAAAGCCACAATCTCTTCATAGCAGCTTCTCCGCTCGAGGTAATCGATTTTCTTTAAATGCATTGATAGGCGCAGATACAACACATACCAATAGAACATAGTAAGGAGCTCTGTTAATTCTGCTACCTAGTTTGCAGTGAAAGCGCTTGTATAGAAAAGCGAACGAGAGCCACAATCTGATGATAGCAGCTTCTCTGCTCTAGGTTATAACTTTTCCTCAAGTGCTTTAGTAAGCTCTGAAGGAGCACATTTCAGGGCACTCTAATAAAAAGCAAGCCAAAGCTGCTTTGTTGGTTGCAGTGAAAGCGCTTGTAGAAATAAAGCTAATGAAAGCCACAATCTGATGAGGGCAGCTTCTCTGCTGGAGATAATCGCTTTACCTTAAAGCATTAGTAGGACCAGATAGAGCACATATAAAGAGAACGTAGTAAGGGGCTCTGCTAGTGCTGCTTTGTAGGTTGCAGTGAAAGCGGTTGTAGAGATAAGGCTATGGAAGGACAAAGTCTAAAGATAGCATTTTCTCTGCTCGCGATAATCGCTTTACCTTAAATGCATTAATAGGCACAGAAACAACACATATCAAGAGAACATAGTAAGGGGCTCTGTTAATGCTGCTTTGTAATTTGCAGTGAAAGCACTTGTGGAGATAAAGCTAATGAAAGCGACAATCTCATGATAGTTGATCCTCTGCTCCATATAATCACTTTTCCTTAAATGCATTACCAGGCGCAGACGGAACACATATCAAGAGAACATAGTAAGGGGTTCTGTTAATGCTGCTTTGTAGTTTTCAGTGCTTGTAGAGATAAGGCTATGGAAAGCCAACAATCTGATGAGAGCAGCTTCTCTGCTCGAGATAATCACTTTTCCTTAAACTCTTTAGTAAGCGCTGTAAGAACACATTTCAGGACAGTCTAATAAAACGTTAGTTAAAGCTGCTTTGTAGGTCTCCGAGAAAACGCTTGTAGAGATAAAGCTAATTAAAACCGCAATCTGAGGACAGCAGCTTCTCTACTCGAGATAATCGCTCTACCTTAAATGCATTACTAGGCGCAGTTAGAACATATATCAATATAACAGAGTAAGCAGCTCTGTTAATGCTGCTTTGTAGATTGCAGTGAAAGCGTTTGCAGAGATAAGGCTACGGAAAGCCACAATTTGATGAGAGCAGCTTCTCTGCCTGAGATAATCGCTTTCCCTTAAACGCATTAATAGGCGCAGATAGAACACATATCAAGAGAACATAGGAATGGACTCTGTGAATTCTGCTTTGTGGTTTCCAGTGAAAGAGCTTGCAGAGCTAAAGCTAATAAAAGCCACAATCTGATGACAGCCGCTTCTCTGCTCGAGATAATCACTTTTCCATAAATGCATTACCAGGCGCAGATTGAACACATATCAAGAGAACATAGTAAGGGGCTCAGTTAATGCTGCTTTCTAGGTTGCAGTGAAAGCGCTTGTAGAGTAAAGCGTAACGAGAACCACAATGCGATGTTAGCATCTTCTCTGCTCGAGATAATCTCTTTTACGTAAATGTAATACTAGGCGCAGATAAAATACACATCAAGAGAACATAGTAAGGAACTCTGTCAGCTCTGCTTTGTAGGTTGCAGTGAAAGAGCTTGTAGAGATAAGGCTAATGAAAGCCGCAATCTGATGATAGCAGCTTCTCTTCTCGAGATATTAACTTTTCCTTAAATGCATTGCTAGGCGCAGATTGAACACATATCAAGAGAACATAGTAAGGGGCTCTGTTAATGCTGCTTTGTAGTTTCCAGTGAAAGCGCTTGCAGAGCTAAAGCTACTGAAAGCCACAATCTGATGACAGCAGCTTCTCTGCTCGAGATAATCGCTATTCCTTTAACGCATTACTAGGCACAGTTAGAACATATATCAATATAACACAGTAAGGAGCTCTGTTAATGCTGCTTTGTATGTTGCAGTGAAAGCGCTTGTAGAGTAAAGCGTAACGAGAACCACAACGTGATGATAGCATCTTCTCTGTTGGAGATAATCGCTTTACCTTAAATGCATTAATAGGCTCAGATAGAACACATATCAAGAGAATGTAGTAAGGAGCTCTGATAATTCCGATTCCTAGGTTGCAGTGAAAGCGCTTGTAGAGATAAGGCTAATGAAAGCCGCAATCTGATGATAGCAGCTTCTCTTCTCGAGATATTAACTTTTCCTTAAATGCATTGCTAGGCGCTGACTGAACACATATAAAGAGAACATAGTAAGGGGCTCTGTTAATGCTGCTTTGTAGGTTTCAGTGAAAGCGCTTGCTGAGATAAGGCCACGGAAAGCTACGATCTTATGATTCCATCTGCTCTACTCGAGATAATCGTTTTACCATAAATGCATTACTAGGAGCAGTCAGAAGATATATCAATATAACACAGTAAGATGCTCTGTTAATGCTCCTTTGTAGGTTGCAGTTAAAGCGCTTGTAGAGTAAAGCGTAACGAGAACCACAATGTGATGACAGCATCTTCTCTGCTGCAGATAATCTCTTTTCCTTTAAAGTAATACTTGGCGCAGATAGAACACGTATCAAGAGAACATAGCAAGGAGGTCTGTCAGTACTGCTTTGTAGCTTACAGTGAAAGCGCTTGTAGAGATAAGGCTATATCAAAAACACAATCTGATGACAGCAGCTTCTCTGCTCGAGATAATCGCTTTACCTTAAATGCATTAATAGGCGAAGATACAAGACATATCAAGGAAACATAGAAAGTAAGATGCTCTGTTAATGCTCCTTTGTAGGTTTCAGTGAAAGCGCTTGCAGAGTAAAGCGTAACGAGAACCACAATGTGATGATAGCATCTTCTCTGCTCGAGATAATCTCTTTTCCTACAATTTAATACCAGGTGCAGATAGAACACACATCAAGAGAATATAGTAAGGAGGTCTGTCAGCTCTGCTTTGTAGGTTTCAGTGAAAGCGCTTGTAAGAGCTAAAGCTAATGAAAGCCACAATCTCTTCATAGCAGCTTCTCCGCTCGAGGTAATCGATTTTCTTTAAATGCATTGATAGGCGCAGATACAACACATACCAATAGAACATAGTAAGGAGCTCTGTTAATTCTGCTACCTAGTTTGCAGTGAAAGCGCTTGTATAGAAAAGCGAACGAGAGCCACAATCTGATGATAGCAGCTTCTCTGCTCTAGGTTATAACTTTTCCTCAAGTGCTTTAGTAAGCTCTGAAGGAGCACATTTCAGGGCACTCTAATAAAAAGCAAGCCAAAGCTGCTTTGTTGGTTGCAGTGAAAGCGCTTGTAGAAATAAAGCTAATGAAAGCCACAATCTGATGAGGGCAGCTTCTCTGCTGGAGATAATCGCTTTACCTTAAAGCATTAGTAGGACCAGATAGAGCACATATAAAGAGAACGTAGTAAGGGGCTCTGCTAGTGCTGCTTTGTAGGTTGCAGTGAAAGCGGTTGTAGAGATAAGGCTATGGAAGGACAAAGTCTAAAGATAGCATTTTCTCTGCTCGCGATAATCGCTTTACCTTAAATGCATTAATAGGCACAGAAACAACACATATCAAGAGAACATAGTAAGGGGCTCTGTTAATGCTGCTTTGTAATTTGCAGTGAAAGCTCTTGTGGAGATAAAGCTAATGAAAGCGACAATCTCATGATAGTTGATCCTCTGCTCCATATAATCACTTTTCCTTAAATGCATTACCAGGCGCAGACGGAACACATATCAAGAGAACATAGTAAGGGGTTCTGTTAATGCTGCTTTGTAGTTTTCAGTGAAAGTGCCTGTAGAGATAAGGCTATGGAAAGCCAACAATCTGATGAGAGCAGCTTCTCTGCTCGAGATAATCACTTTTCCTTAAACTCTTTAGTAAGCGCTGTAAGAACACATTTCAGGACAGTCTAATAAAACGTTAGTTAAAGCTGCTTTGTAGGTCTCCGAGAAAACGCTTGTAGAGATAAAGCTAATTAAAACCGCAATCTGAGGACAGCAGCTTCTCTACTCGAGATAATCGCTCTACCTTAAATGCATTACTAGGCGCAGTTAGAACATATATCAATATAACAGAGTAAGCAGCTCTGTTAATGCTGCTTTGTAGATTGCAGTGAAAGCGTTTGCAGAGATAAGGCTACGGAAAGCCACAATTTGATGAGAGCAGCTTCTCTGCCTGAGATAATCGCTTTCCCTTAAACGCATTAATAGGCGCAGATAGAACACATATCAAGAGAACATAGGAATGGACTCTGTGAATTCTGCTTTGTGGTTTCCAGTGAAAGAGCTTGCAGAGCTAAAGCTAATAAAAGCCACAATCTGATGACAGCCGCTTCTCTGCTCGAGATAATCACTTTTCCATAAATGCATTACCAGGCGCAGATTGAACACATATCAAGAGAACATAGTAAGGGGCTCAGTTAATGCTGCTTTCTAGGTTGCAGTGAAAGCGCTTGTAGAGTAAAGCGTAACGAGAACCACAATGCGATGTTAGCATCTTCTCTGCTCGAGATAATCTCTTTTACGTAAATGTAATACTAGGCGCAGATAAAATACACATCAAGAGAACATAGTAAGGAACTCTGTCAGCTCTGCTTTGTAGGTTGCAGTGAAAGAGCTTGTAGAGATAAGGCTAATGAAAGCCGCAATCTGATGATAGCAGCTTCTCTTCTCGAGATATTAACTTTTCCTTAAATGCATTGCTAGGCGCAGATTGAACACATATCAAGAGAACATAGTAAGGGGCTCTGTTAATGCTGCTTTGTAGTTTCCAGTGAAAGCGCTTGCAGAGCTAAAGCTACTGAAAGCCACAATCTGATGACAGCAGCTTCTCTGCTCGAGATAATCGCTATTCCTTTAACGCATTACTAGGCACAGTTAGAACATATATCAATATAACACAGTAAGGAGCTCTGTTAATGCTGCTTTGTATGTTGCAGTGAAAGCGCTTGTAGAGTAAAGCGTAACGAGAACCACAACGTGATGATAGCATCTTCTCTGTTGGAGATAATCGCTTTACCTTAAATGCATTAATAGGCTCAGATAGAACACATATCAAGAGAATGTAGTAAGGAGCTCTGATAATTCCGATTCCTAGGTTGCAGTGAAAGCGCTTGTAGAGATAAGGCTAATGAAAGCCGCAATCTGATGATAGCAGCTTCTCTTCTCGAGATATTAACTTTTCCTTAAATGCATTGCTAGGCGCTGACTGAACACATATAAAGAGAACATAGTAAGGGGCTCTGTTAATGCTGCTTTGTAGGTTTCAGTGAAAGCGCTTGCTGAGATAAGGCCACGGAAAGCTACGATCTTATGATTCCATCTGCTCTACTCGAGATAATCGTTTTACCATAAATGCATTACTAGGAGCAGTCAGAAGATATATCAATATAACACAGTAAGAGGCTCTGTTAATGCTCCTTTGTAGGTTGCAGTTAAAGCGCTTGTAGAGTAAAGCGTAACGAGAACCACAATGTGATGACAGCATCTTCTCTGCTGCAGATAATCTCTTTTCCTTTAAAGTAATACTTGGCGCAGATAGAACACGTATCAAGAGAACATAGCAAGGAGGTCTGTCAGTACTGCTTTGTAGCTTACAGTGAAAGCGCTTGTAGAGATAAGGCTATATCAAAAACACAATCTGATGACAGCAGCTTCTCTGCTCGAGATAATCGCTTTACCTTAAATGCATTAATAGGCGAAGATACAAGACATATCAAGGAAACATAGAAAGTAAGATGCTCTGTTAATGCTCCTTTGTAGGTTTCAGTGAAAGCGCTTGCAGAGTAAAGCGTAACGAGAACCACAATGTGATGGTAGCATCTTCTCTGCTCGAGATAATCTCTTTTCCTACAATTTAATACCAGGTGCAGATAGAACACACATCAAGAGAATATAGTAAGGAGGTCTGTCAGCTCTGCTTTGTAGGTTTCAGTGAAAGCGCTTGTAAGAGCTAAAGCTAATGAAAGCCACAATCTCTTCATAGCAGCTTCTCCGCTCGAGGTAATCGATTTTCTTTAAATGCATTGATAGGCGCAGATACAACACATACCAATAGAACATAGTAAGGAGCTCTGTTAATTCTGCTACCTAGTTTGCAGTGAAAGCGCTTGTATAGAAAAGCGAACGAGAGCCACAATCTGATGATAGCAGCTTCTCTGCTCTAGGTTATAACTTTTCCTCAAGTGCTTTAGTAAGCTCTGAAGGAGCACATTTCAGGGCACTCTAATAAAAAGCAAGCCAAAGCTGCTTTGTTGGTTGCAGTGAAAGCGCTTGTAGAAATAAAGCTAATGAAAGCCACAATCTGATGAGGGCAGCTTCTCTGCTGGAGATAATCGCTTTACCTTAAAGCATTAGTAGGACCAGATAGAGCACATATAAAGAGAACGTAGTAAGGGGCTCTGCTAGTGCTGCTTTGTAGGTTGCAGTGAAAGCGGTTGTAGAGATAAGGCTATGGAAGGACAAAGTCTAAAGATAGCATTTTCTCTGCTCGCGATAATCGCTTTACCTTAAATGCATTAATAGGCACAGAAACAACACATATCAAGAGAACATAGTAAGGGGCTCTGTTAATGCTGCTTTGTAATTTGCAGTGAAAGCACTTGTGGAGATAAAGCTAATGAAAGCGACAATCTCATGATAGTTGATCCTCTGCTCCATATAATCACTTTTCCTTAAATGCATTACCAGGCGCAGACGGAACACATATCAAGAGAACATAGTAAGGGGTTCTGTTAATGCTGCTTTGTAGTTTTCAGTGAAAGTGCTTGTAGAGATAAGGCTATGGAAAGCCAACAATCTGATGAGAGCAGCTTCTCTGCTCGAGAAAATCACTTTTCCTTAAACTCTTTAGTAAGCGCTGTAAGAACACAATTCAGGACAGTCTAATAAAACGTTAGTTAAAGCTGCTTTGTAGGTCTCCGAGAAAACGCTTGTAGAGATAAAGCTAATTAAAATCGCAATCTGAGGACAGCAGCTTCTCTACTCGAGATAATCGCTCTACCTTAAATGCATTACTAGGCGCAGTTAGAACATATATCAATATAACAGAGTAAGCAGCTCTGTTAATGCTGCTTTGTAGATTGCAGTGAAAGCGTTTGCAGAGATAAGGCTACGGAAAGCCACAATTTGATGAGAGCAGCTTCTCTGCCTGAGATAATCGCTTTCCCTTAAACGCATTAATAGGCGCAGATAGAACACATATCAAGAGAACATAGGAATGGACTCTGTGAATTCTGCTTTGTGGTTTCCAGTGAAAGAGCTTGCAGAGCTAAAGCTAATAAAAGCCACAATCTGATGACAGCCGCTTCTCTGCTCGAGATAATCACTTTTCCATAAATGCATTACCAGGCGCAGATTGAACACATATCAAGAGAACATAGTAAGGGGCTCTGTTAATGCTGCTTTCTAGGTTGCAGTGAAAGCGCTTGTAGAGTAAAGCGTAACGAGAACCACAATGCGATGTCAGCATCTTCTCTGCTCGAGATAATCTCTTTTACGTAAATGTAATACTAGGCGCAGATAAAATACACATCAAGAGAACATAGTAAGGAACTCTGTCAGCTCTGCTTTGTAGGTTGCAGTGAAAGAGCTTGTAGAGATAAGGCTATGGAAAGCCAACAATCTCCTTAGAGCAGCTTCTCTGCTCGAGATAATCACTTTCCCTTAAACTCTTTAGTAAGCGCTGTTAGAACGCATTTCAGGACAGTCTAATAAAACAAAACGCTAGTTAAAGCTGCTTTGAAGGTTTCAGTGAAAGCGCTTGCAGAGATAAGGCAATGGAAAGCCACGATCTTATGATAGCAGCTTCTCTACTCGAGATAATCGCTTTACCTTAAATGCATTACTAGGCGCAGTTAGAACGTATATCAATATAACACAGTAAGGAGCTCTGTTAATGCTGCTTTGTAGGTTGCAGTGAAAGCGCTTGTAGAGATAAGGCTATAGAAAAAACACAATCAGATGATAGCAGCATCTCTGCACGAGATAATCGCATTTAATTAAATGCATGAATAGGAGCAGATACAACACATATCAAGAGAATATAGTAAAGAGCTCTGTAAGCTCTGCTTTGTAGGTTTCAGTGAAAGCGCTTGCAGATATAAAGCTATGGAAAGCCACAATCTTATGACAACAGGTTCTCTGCTCGAGATAATCTCTTTACGTTGAATGCATTACTAGGCGCAGACAGAACACATATCCAGAGAACGTAGAAGTGGGCTCTGTTAATGCTGCTTTGTAGTTTCCAGTGAAAGCGCTTGCAGAGCTAAAGCTACTGAAAGCCACAATCTGATGACAGCAGCTTCTCTGCTCGAGATAATCGCTATTCCTTTAACGCATTACTAGGCGCAGTTAGAACATATATCAATATAACACAGTAAGGAGCTCTGTTAATGCTGCTTTGTATGTTGCAGTGAAAGCGCTTGTAGAGTAAAGCGTAATGAGAACCACAACGTGATGATAGCATCATCTCTGCTCGAGATAATCGCTTTTCCTTAAATGCAATAATAGGCGCTGATAGAACACATATCAAGAGAATGTAGTAAGGAGCTCTGATAATTCCGAATCCTAGGTTGCAGTGAAAGCCCTTGTAGAGATAAGGCCACGGAAAGCTACGATCTTATGATTCCATCTTCTCTACTCGAGATAATCGTTTTACCATAAATGCATTACTAGGAGCAGTCAGAACATATATCAATATAACACAGTAAGATGCTCTGTTAATGCTCCTTTGTAGGTTGCAGTGAAAGCGCTTGTAGAGTAAAGCGTAACGAGAACCACAATGTGATGATAGCATCTTCTCTGCTGCAGATAATCACTTTTCCTTTAAAGTAATACTTGGCGCAGATAGAACACGTATCAAGAGAACATAGCAAGGAGGTCTGTCAGTACTGCTTTGTAGCTTACAGTGAAAGCGCTTGTAGAGATAAGGCTATATCAAAAACACAATCTGATGACAGCAGCTTCTCTGCTCGAGATAATCGCTTTACCTTAAATGCATTAATAGGCGAAGATACAAGACATATCAAGGAAACATAGAAAGTAAGATGCTCTGTTAATGCTCCTTTGTAGGTTTCAGTGAAAGCGCTTGCAGAGTAAAGCGTAACGAGAACCACAATGTGATGATAGCATCTTCTCTGCTCGAGATAATCTCTTTTCCTACAATTTAATACCAGGTGCAGATAGAACACACATCAAGAGAATATAGTAAGGAGGTCTGTCAGCTCTGCTTTGTAGGTTTCAGTGAAAGCGCTTGTAAGAGCTAAAGCTAATGAAAGCCACAATCTCTTCATAGCAGCTTCTCCGCTCGAGGTAGTCGATTTTCTTTAAATGCATTGATAGGCGCAGATACAACACATACCAATAGAACATAGTAAGGAGCTCTGTTAATTCTGCTACCTAGTTTGCAGTGAAAGCGCCTGTATAGAAAAGCGAACGAGAGCCACAATCTGATGATAGCAGCTTCTCTGCTCTAGGTTATAACTTTTCCTCAAGTGCTTTAGTAAGCTCTGAAGGAGCACATTTCAGGGCACTCTAATAAAAAGCAAGCCAAAGCTGCTTTGTTGGTTGCAGTGAAAGCGCTTGTAGAAATAAAGCTAATGAAAGCCACAATCTGATGAGGGCAGCTTCTCTGCTGGAGATAATCGCTTTACCTTAAAGCATTAGTAGGACCAGATAGAGCACATATAAAGAGAACGTAGTAAGGGGCTCTGCTAGTGCTGCTTTGTAGGTTGCAGTGAAAGCGGTTGTAGAGATAAGGCTATGGAAGGACAAAGTCTAAAGATAGCATTTTCTCTGCTCGCGATAATCGCTTTACCTTAAATGCATTAATAGGCACAGAAACAACACATATCAAGAGAACATAGTAAGGGGCTCTGTTAATGCAGCTTTGTTATTTGCAGTGAAAGCACTTGTAGAGATAAAGCTAATGAAAGCGACAATCTCATGATAGTTGATCCTCTGCTCCATATAATCACTTTTCCTTAAATGCATTACCAGGCGCAGACGGAACACATATCAAGAGAACATAGTAAGGGGTTCTGTTAATGCTGCTTTGTAGTTTTCAGTGCTTGTAGAGATAAGGCTATGGAAAGCCAACAATCTGATGAGAGCAGCTTCTCTGCTCGAGATAATCACTTTTCCTTAAACTCTTTAGTAAGCGCTGTAAGAACACATTTCAGGACAGTCTAATAAAACGTTAGTTAAAGCTGCTTTGTAGGTCTCCGAGAAAACGCTTGTAGAGATAAAGCTAATTAAAACCGCAATCTGAGGACAGCAGCTTCTCTACTCGAGATAATCGCTCTACCTTAAATGCATTACTAGGCGCAGTTAGAACATATATCAATATAACAGAGTAAGCAGCTCTGTTAATGCTGCTTTGTAGATTGCAGTGAAAGCGTTTGCAGAGATAAGGCTACGGAAAGCCACAATTTGATGAGAGCAGCTTCTCTGCCTGAGATAATCGCTTTCCCTTAAACGCATTAATAGGCGCAGATAGAACACATATCAAGAGAACATAGGAATGGACTCTGTGAATTCTGCTTTGTGGTTTCCAGTGAAAGAGCTTGCAGAGCTAAAGCTAATAAAAGCCACAATCTGATGACAGCCGCTTCTCTGCTCGAGATAATCACTTTTCCATAAATGCATTACCAGGCGCAGATTGAACACATATCAAGAGAACATAGTAAGGGGCTCAGTTAATGCTGCTTTCTAGGTTGCAGTGAAAGCGCTTGTAGAGTAAAGCGTAACGAGAACCACAATGCGATGTTAGCATCTTCTCTGCTCGAGATAATCTCTTTTACGTAAATGTAATACTAGGCGCAGATAAAATACACATCAAGAGAACATAGTAAGGAACTCTGTCAGCTCTGCTTTGTAGGTTGCAGTGAAAGAGCTTGTAGAGATAAGGCTAATGAAAGCCGCAATCTGATGATAGCAGCTTCTCTTCTCGAGATATTAACTTTTCCTTAAATGCATTGCTAGGCGCAGATTGAACACATATCAAGAGAACATAGTAAGGGGCTCTGTTAATGCTGCTTTGTAGTTTCCAGTGAAAGCGCTTGCAGAGCTAAAGCTACTGAAAGCCACAATCTGATGACAGCAGCTTCTCTGCTCGAGATAATCGCTATTCCTTTAACGCATTACTAGGCACAGTTAGAACATATATCAATATAACACAGTAAGGAGCTCTGTTAATGCTGCTTTGTATGTTGCAGTGAAAGCGCTTGTAGAGTAAAGCGTAACGAGAACCACAACGTGATGATAGCATCTTCTCTGTTGGAGATAATCGCTTTACCTTAAATGCATTAATAGGCTCAGATAGAACACATATCAAGAGAATGTAGTAAGGAGCTCTGATAATTCCGATTCCTAGGTTGCAGTGAAAGCGCTTGTAGAGATAAGGCTAATGAAAGCCGCAATCTGATGATAGCAGCTTCTCTTCTCGAGATATTAACTTTTCCTTAAATGCATTGCTAGGCGCTGACTGAACACATATAAAGAGAACATAGTAAGGGGCTCTGTTAATGCTGCTTTGTAGGTTTCAGTGAAAGCGCTTGCTGAGATAAGGCCACGGAAAGCTACGATCTTATGATTCCATCTGCTCTACTCGAGATAATCGTTTTACCATAAATGCATTACTAGGAGCAGTCAGAAGATATATCAATATAACACAGTAAGATGCTCTGTTAATGCTCCTTTGTAGGTTGCAGTTAAAGCGCTTGTAGAGTAAAGCGTAACGAGAACCACAATGTGATGACAGCATCTTCTCTGCTGCAGATAATCTCTTTTCCTTTAAAGTAATACTTGGCGCAGATAGAACACGTATCAAGAGAACATAGCAAGGAGGTCTGTCAGTACTGCTTTGTAGCTTACAGTGAAAGCGCTTGTAGAGATAAGGCTATATCAAAAACACAATCTGATGACAGCAGCTTCTCTGCTCGAGATAATCGCTTTACCTTAAATGCATTAATAGGCGAAGATACAAGACATATCAAGGAAACATAGAAAGTAAGATGCTCTGTTAATGCTCCTTTGTAGGTTTCAGTGAAAGCGCTTGCAGAGTAAAGCGTAACGAGAACCACAATGTGATGATAGCATCTTCTCTGCTCGAGATAATCTCTTTTCCTACAATTTAATACCAGGTGCAGATAGAACACACATCAAGAGAATATAGTAAGGAGGT
Source organism: Coccyzus lansbergi (assembly GCA_033558105.1). Taxonomy (NCBI): domain Eukaryota; kingdom Metazoa; phylum Chordata; class Aves; order Cuculiformes; family Coccyzidae; genus Coccyzus; species Coccyzus lansbergi. The sequence goes on along the minus strand of JAUMJK010001685.1, from coordinate 15,498 downwards.
CTGTCAGCTCTGCTTTGTAGGTTTCAGTGAAAGCGCTTGTAAGAGCTAAAGCTAATGAAAGCCACAATCTCTTCATAGCAGCTTCTCCGCTCGAGGTAATCGATTTTCTTTAAATGCATTGATAGGCGCAGATACAACACATACCAATAGAACATAGTAAGGAGCTCTGTTAATTCTGCTACCTAGTTTGCAGTGAAAGCGCTTGTATAGAAAAGCGAACGAGAGCCACAATCTGATGATAGCAGCTTCTCTGCTCTAGGTTATAACTTTTCCTCAAGTGCTTTAGTAAGCTCTGAAGGAGCACATTTCAGGGCACTCTAATAAAAAGCAAGCCAAAGCTGCTTTGTTGGTTGCAGTGAAAGCGCTTGTAGAAATAAAGCTAATGAAAGCCACAATCTGATGAGGGCAGCTTCTCTGCTGGAGATAATCGCTTTACCTTAAAGCATTAGTAGGACCAGATAGAGCACATATAAAGAGAACGTAGTAAGGGGCTCTGCTAGTGCTGCTTTGTAGGTTGCAGTGAAAGCGGTTGTAGAGATAAGGCTATGGAAGGACAAAGTCTAAAGATAGCATTTTCTCTGCTCGCGATAATCGCTTTACCTTAAATGCATTAATAGGCACAGAAACAACACATATCAAGAGAACATAGTAAGGGGCTCTGTTAATGCTGCTTTGTAATTTGCAGTGAAAGCACTTGTGGAGATAAAGCTAATGAAAGCGACAATCTCATGATAGTTGATCCTCTGCTCCATATAATCACTTTTCCTTAAATGCATTACCAGGCGCAGACGGAACACATATCAAGAGAACATAGTAAGGGGTTCTGTTAATGCTGCTTTGTAGTTTTCAGTGAAAGTGCCTGTAGAGATAAGGCTATGGAAAGCCAACAATCTGATGAGAGCAGCTTCTCTGCTCGAGATAATCACTTTTCCTTAAACTCTTTAGTAAGCGCTGTAAGAACACATTTCAGGACAGTCTAATAAAACGTTAGTTAAAGCTGCTTTGTAGGTCTCCGAGAAAACGCTTGTAGAGATAAAGCTAATTAAAACCGCAATCTGAGGACAGCAGCTTCTCTACTCGAGATAATCGCTCTACCTTAAATGCATTACTAGGCGCAGTTAGAACATATATCAATATAACAGAGTAAGCAGCTCTGTTAATGCTGCTTTGTAGATTGCAGTGAAAGCGTTTGCAGAGATAAGGCTACGGAAAGCCACAATTTGATGAGAGCAGCTTCTCTGCCTGAGATAATCGCTTTCCCTTAAACGCATTAATAGGCGCAGATAGAACACATATCAAGAGAACATAGGAATGGACTCTGTGAATTCTGCTTTGTGGTTTCCAGTGAAAGAGCTTGCAGAGCTAAAGCTAATAAAAGCCACAATCTGATGACAGCCGCTTCTCTGCTCGAGATAATCACTTTTCCATAAATGCATTACCAGGCGCAGATTGAACACATATCAAGAGAACATAGTAAGGGGCTCAGTTAATGCTGCTTTCTAGGTTGCAGTGAAAGCGCTTGTAGAGTAAAGCGTAACGAGAACCACAATGCGATGTTAGCATCTTCTCTGCTCGAGATAATCTCTTTTACGTAAATGTAATACTAGGCGCAGATAAAATACACATCAAGAGAACATAGTAAGGAACTCTGTCAGCTCTGCTTTGTAGGTTGCAGTGAAAGAGCTTGTAGAGATAAGGCTAATGAAAGCCGCAATCTGATGATAGCAGCTTCTCTTCTCGAGATATTAACTTTTCCTTAAATGCATTGCTAGGCGCAGATTGAACACATATCAAGAGAACATAGTAAGGGGCTCTGTTAATGCTGCTTTGTAGTTTCCAGTGAAAGCGCTTGCAGAGCTAAAGCTACTGAAAGCCACAATCTGATGACAGCAGCTTCTCTGCTCGAGATAATCGCTATTCCTTTAACGCATTACTAGGCACAGTTAGAACATATATCAATATAACACAGTAAGGAGCTCTGTTAATGCTGCTTTGTATGTTGCAGTGAAAGCGCTTGTAGAGTAAAGCGTAACGAGAACCACAACGTGATGATAGCATCTTCTCTGTTGGAGATAATCGCTTTACCTTAAATGCATTAATAGGCTCAGATAGAACACATATCAAGAGAATGTAGTAAGGAGCTCTGATAATTCCGATTCCTAGGTTGCAGTGAAAGCGCTTGTAGAGATAAGGCTAATGAAAGCCGCAATCTGATGATAGCAGCTTCTCTTCTCGAGATATTAACTTTTCCTTAAATGCATTGCTAGGCGCTGACTGAACACATATAAAGAGAACATAGTAAGGGGCTCTGTTAATGCTGCTTTGTAGGTTTCAGTGAAAGCGCTTGCTGAGATAAGGCCACGGAAAGCTACGATCTTATGATTCCATCTGCTCTACTCGAGATAATCGTTTTACCATAAATGCATTACTAGGAGCAGTCAGAAGATATATCAATATAACACAGTAAGAGGCTCTGTTAATGCTCCTTTGTAGGTTGCAGTTAAAGCGCTTGTAGAGTAAAGCGTAACGAGAACCACAATGTGATGACAGCATCTTCTCTGCTGCAGATAATCTCTTTTCCTTTAAAGTAATACTTGGCGCAGATAGAACACGTATCAAGAGAACATAGCAAGGAGGTCTGTCAGTACTGCTTTGTAGCTTACAGTGAAAGCGCTTGTAGAGATAAGGCTATATCAAAAACACAATCTGATGACAGCAGCTTCTCTGCTCGAGATAATCGCTTTACCTTAAATGCATTAATAGGCGAAGATACAAGACATATCAAGGAAACATAGAAAGTAAGATGCTCTGTTAATGCTCCTTTGTAGGTTTCAGTGAAAGCGCTTGCAGAGTAAAGCGTAACGAGAACCACAATGTGATGGTAGCATCTTCTCTGCTCGAGATAATCTCTTTTCCTACAATTTAATACCAGGTGCAGATAGAACACACATCAAGAGAATATAGTAAGGAGGTCTGTCAGCTCTGCTTTGTAGGTTTCAGTGAAAGCGCTTGTAAGAGCTAAAGCTAATGAAAGCCACAATCTCTTCATAGCAGCTTCTCCGCTCGAGGTAATCGATTTTCTTTAAATGCATTGATAGGCGCAGATACAACACATACCAATAGAACATAGTAAGGAGCTCTGTTAATTCTGCTACCTAGTTTGCAGTGAAAGCGCTTGTATAGAAAAGCGAACGAGAGCCACAATCTGATGATAGCAGCTTCTCTGCTCTAGGTTATAACTTTTCCTCAAGTGCTTTAGTAAGCTCTGAAGGAGCACATTTCAGGGCACTCTAATAAAAAGCAAGCCAAAGCTGCTTTGTTGGTTGCAGTGAAAGCGCTTGTAGAAATAAAGCTAATGAAAGCCACAATCTGATGAGGGCAGCTTCTCTGCTGGAGATAATCGCTTTACCTTAAAGCATTAGTAGGACCAGATAGAGCACATATAAAGAGAACGTAGTAAGGGGCTCTGCTAGTGCTGCTTTGTAGGTTGCAGTGAAAGCGGTTGTAGAGATAAGGCTATGGAAGGACAAAGTCTAAAGATAGCATTTTCTCTGCTCGCGATAATCGCTTTACCTTAAATGCATTAATAGGCACAGAAACAACACATATCAAGAGAACATAGTAAGGGGCTCTGTTAATGCTGCTTTGTAATTTGCAGTGAAAGCACTTGTGGAGATAAAGCTAATGAAAGCGACAATCTCATGATAGTTGATCCTCTGCTCCATATAATCACTTTTCCTTAAATGCATTACCAGGCGCAGACGGAACACATATCAAGAGAACATAGTAAGGGGTTCTGTTAATGCTGCTTTGTAGTTTTCAGTGAAAGTGCCTGTAGAGATAAGGCTATGGAAAGCCAACAATCTGATGAGAGCAGCTTCTCTGCTCGAGATAATCACTTTTCCTTAAACTCTTTAGTAAGCGCTGTAAGAACACATTTCAGGACAGTCTAATAAAACGTTAGTTAAAGCTGCTTTGTAGGTCTCCGAGAAAACGCTTGTAGAGATAAAGCTAATTAAAACCGCAATCTGAGGACAGCAGCTTCTCTACTCGAGATAATCGCTCTACCTTAAATGCATTACTAGGCGCAGTTAGAACATATATCAATATAACAGAGTAAGCAGCTCTGTTAATGCTGCTTTGTAGATTGCAGTGAAAGCGTTTGCAGAGATAAGGCTACGGAAAGCCACAATTTGATGAGAGCAGCTTCTCTGCCTGAGATAATCGCTTTCCCTTAAACGCATTAATAGGCGCAGATAGAACACATATCAAGAGAACATAGGAATGGACTCTGTGAATTCTGCTTTGTGGTTTCCAGTGAAAGAGCTTGCAGAGCTAAAGCTAATAAAAGCCACAATCTGATGACAGCCGCTTCTCTGCTCGAGATAATCACTTTTCCATAAATGCATTACCAGGCGCAGATTGAACACATATCAAGAGAACATAGTAAGGGGCTCAGTTAATGCTGCTTTCTAGGTTGCAGTGAAAGCGCTTGTAGAGTAAAGCGTAACGAGAACCACAATGCGATGTTAGCATCTTCTCTGCTCGAGATAATCTCTTTTACGTAAATGTAATACTAGGCGCAGATAAAATACACATCAAGAGAACATAGTAAGGAACTCTGTCAGCTCTGCTTTGTAGGTTGCAGTGAAAGAGCTTGTAGAGATAAGGCTAATGAAAGCCGCAATCTGATGATAGCAGCTTCTCTTCTCGAGATATTAACTTTTCCTTAAATGCATTGCTAGGCGCAGATTGAACACATATCAAGAGAACATAGTAAGGGGCTCTGTTAATGCTGCTTTGTAGTTTCCAGTGAAAGCGCTTGCAGAGCTAAAGCTACTGAAAGCCACAATCTGATGACAGCAGCTTCTCTGCTCGAGATAATCGCTATTCCTTTAACGCATTACTAGGCACAGTTAGAACATATATCAATATAACACAGTAAGGAGCTCTGTTAATGCTGCTTTGTATGTTGCAGTGAAAGCGCTTGTAGAGTAAAGCGTAACGAGAACCACAACGTGATGATAGCATCTTCTCTGTTGGAGATAATCGCTTTACCTTAAATGCATTAATAGGCTCAGATAGAACACATATCAAGAGAATGTAGTAAGGAGCTCTGATAATTCCGATTCCTAGGTTGCAGTGAAAGCGCTTGTAGAGATAAGGCTAATGAAAGCCGCAATCTGATGATAGCAGCTTCTCTTCTCGAGATATTAACTTTTCCTTAAATGCATTGCTAGGCGCTGACTGAACACATATAAAGAGAACATAGTAAGGGGCTCTGTTAATGCTGCTTTGTAGGTTTCAGTGAAAGCGCTTGCTGAGATAAGGCCACGGAAAGCTACGATCTTATGATTCCATCTGCTCTACTCGAGATAATCGTTTTACCATAAATGCATTACTAGGAGCAGTCAGAAGATATATCAATATAACACAGTAAGAGGCTCTGTTAATGCTCCTTTGTAGGTTGCAGTTAAAGCGCTTGTAGAGTAAAGCGTAACGAGAACCACAATGTGATGACAGCATCTTCTCTGCTGCAGATAATCTCTTTTCCTTTAAAGTAATACTTGGCGCAGATAGAACACGTATCAAGAGAACATAGCAAGGAGGTCTGTCAGTACTGCTTTGTAGCTTACAGTGAAAGCGCTTGTAGAGATAAGGCTATATCAAAAACACAATCTGATGACAGCAGCTTCTCTGCTCGAGATAATCGCTTTACCTTAAATGCATTAATAGGCGAAGATACAAGACATATCAAGGAAACATAGAAAGTAAGATGCTCTGTTAATGCTCCTTTGTAGGTTTCAGTGAAAGCGCTTGCAGAGTAAAGCGTAACGAGAACCACAATGTGATGGTAGCATCTTCTCTGCTCGAGATAATCTCTTTTCCTACAATTTAATACCAGGTGCAGATAGAACACACATCAAGAGAATATAGTAAGGAGGTCTGTCAGCTCTGCTTTGTAGGTTTCAGTGAAAGCGCTTGTAAGAGCTAAAGCTAATGAAAGCCACAATCTCTTCATAGCAGCTTCTCCGCTCGAGGTAATCGATTTTCTTTAAATGCATTGATAGGCGCAGATACAACACATACCAATAGAACATAGTAAGGAGCTCTGTTAATTCTGCTACCTAGTTTGCAGTGAAAGCGCTTGTATAGAAAAGCGAACGAGAGCCACAATCTGATGATAGCAGCTTCTCTGCTCTAGGTTATAACTTTTCCTCAAGTGCTTTAGTAAGCTCTGAAGGAGCACATTTCAGGGCACTCTAATAAAAAGCAAGCCAAAGCTGCTTTGTTGGTTGCAGTGAAAGCGCTTGTAGAAATAAAGCTAATGAAAGCCACAATCTGATGAGGGCAGCTTCTCTGCTGGAGATAATCGCTTTACCTTAAAGCATTAGTAGGACCAGATAGAGCACATATAAAGAGAACGTAGTAAGGGGCTCTGCTAGTGCTGCTTTGTAGGTTGCAGTGAAAGCGGTTGTAGAGATAAGGCTATGGAAGGACAAAGTCTAAAGATAGCATTTTCTCTGCTCGCGATAATCGCTTTACCTTAAATGCATTAATAGGCACAGAAACAACACATATCAAGAGAACATAGTAAGGGGCTCTGTTAATGCTGCTTTGTAATTTGCAGTGAAAGCACTTGTGGAGATAAAGCTAATGAAAGCGACAATCTCATGATAGTTGATCCTCTGCTCCATATAATCACTTTTCCTTAAATGCATTACCAGGCGCAGACGGAACACATATCAAGAGAACATAGTAAGGGGTTCTGTTAATGCTGCTTTGTAGTTTTCAGTGAAAGTGCTTGTAGAGATAAGGCTATGGAAAGCCAACAATCTGATGAGAGCAGCTTCTCTGCTCGAGAAAATCACTTTTCCTTAAACTCTTTAGTAAGCGCTGTAAGAACACAATTCAGGACAGTCTAATAAAACGTTAGTTAAAGCTGCTTTGTAGGTCTCCGAGAAAACGCTTGTAGAGATAAAGCTAATTAAAATCGCAATCTGAGGACAGCAGCTTCTCTACTCGAGATAATCGCTCTACCTTAAATGCATTACTAGGCGCAGTTAGAACATATATCAATATAACAGAGTAAGCAGCTCTGTTAATGCTGCTTTGTAGATTGCAGTGAAAGCGTTTGCAGAGATAAGGCTACGGAAAGCCACAATTTGATGAGAGCAGCTTCTCTGCCTGAGATAATCGCTTTCCCTTAAACGCATTAATAGGCGCAGATAGAACACATATCAAGAGAACATAGGAATGGACTCTGTGAATTCTGCTTTGTGGTTTCCAGTGAAAGAGCTTGCAGAGCTAAAGCTAATAAAAGCCACAATCTGATGACAGCCGCTTCTCTGCTCGAGATAATCACTTTTCCATAAATGCATTACCAGGCGCAGATTGAACACATATCAAGAGAACATAGTAAGGGGCTCTGTTAATGCTGCTTTCTAGGTTGCAGTGAAAGCGCTTGTAGAGTAAAGCGTAACGAGAACCACAATGCGATGTCAGCATCTTCTCTGCTCGAGATAATCTCTTTTACGTAAATGTAATACTAGGCGCAGATAAAATACACATCAAGAGAACATAGTAAGGAACTCTGTCAGCTCTGCTTTGTAGGTTGCAGTGAAAGAGCTTGTAGAGATAAGGCTATGGAAAGCCAACAATCTCCTTAGAGCAGCTTCTCTGCTCGAGATAATCACTTTCCCTTAAACTCTTTAGTAAGCGCTGTTAGAACGCATTTCAGGACAGTCTAATAAAACAAAACGCTAGTTAAAGCTGCTTTGAAGGTTTCAGTGAAAGCGCTTGCAGAGATAAGGCAATGGAAAGCCACGATCTTATGATAGCAGCTTCTCTACTCGAGATAATCGCTTTACCTTAAATGCATTACTAGGCGCAGTTAGAACGTATATCAATATAACACAGTAAGGAGCTCTGTTAATGCTGCTTTGTAGGTTGCAGTGAAAGCGCTTGTAGAGATAAGGCTATAGAAAAAACACAATCAGATGATAGCAGCATCTCTGCACGAGATAATCGCATTTAATTAAATGCATGAATAGGAGCAGATACAACACATATCAAGAGAATATAGTAAAGAGCTCTGTAAGCTCTGCTTTGTAGGTTTCAGTGAAAGCGCTTGCAGATATAAAGCTATGGAAAGCCACAATCTTATGACAACAGGTTCTCTGCTCGAGATAATCTCTTTACGTTGAATGCATTACTAGGCGCAGACAGAACACATATCCAGAGAACGTAGAAGTGGGCTCTGTTAATGCTGCTTTGAAGTTTCCAGTGAAAGCGCTTGCAGAGCTAAAGCTACTGAAAGCCACAATCTGATGACAGCAGCTTCTCTGCTCGAGATAATCGCTATTCCTTTAACGCATTACTAGGCGCAGTTAGAACATATATCAATATAACACAGTAAGGAGCTCTGTTAATGCTGCTTTGTATGTTGCAGTGAAAGCGCTTGTAGAGTAAAGCGTAATGAGAACCACAACGTGATGATAGCATCATCTCTGCTCGAGATAATCGCTTTTCCTTAAATGCAATAATAGGCGCTGATAGAACACATATCAAGAGAATGTAGTAAGGAGCTCTGATAATTCCGAATCCTAGGTTGCAGTGAAAGCCCTTGTAGAGATAAGGCCACGGAAAGCTACGATCTTATGATTCCATCTTCTCTACTCGAGATAATCGTTTTACCATAAATGCATTACTAGGAGCAGTCAGAACATATATCAATATAACACAGTAAGATGCTCTGTTAATGCTCCTTTGTAGGTTGCAGTGAAAGCGCTTGTAGAGTAAAGCGTAACGAGAACCACAATGTGATGATAGCATCTTCTCTGCTGCAGATAATCACTTTTCCTTTAAAGTAATACTTGGCGCAGATAGAACACGTATCAAGAGAACATAGCAAGGAGGTCTGTCAGTACTGCTTTGTAGCTTACAGTGAAAGCGCTTGTAGAGATAAGGCTATATCAAAAACACAATCTGATGACAGCAGCTTCTCTGCTCGAGATAATCGCTTTACCTTAAATGCATTAATAGGCGAAGATACAAGACATATCAAGGAAACATAGAAAGTAAGATGCTCTGTTAATGCTCCTTTGTAGGTTTCAGTGAAAGCGCTTGCAGAGTAAAGCGTAACGAGAACCACAATGTGATGATAGCATCTTCTCTGCTCGAGATAATCTCTTTTCCTACAATTTAATACCAGGTGCAGATAGAACACACATCAAGAGAATATAGTAAGGAGGTCTGTCAGCTCTGCTTTGTAGGTTTCAGTGAAAGCGCTTGTAAGAGCTAAAGCTAATGAAAGCCACAATCTCTTCATAGCAGCTTCTCCGCTCGAGGTAGTCGATTTTCTTTAAATGCATTGATAGGCGCAGATACAACACATACCAATAGAACATAGTAAGGAGCTCTGTTAATTCTGCTACCTAGTTTGCAGTGAAAGCGCCTGTATAGAAAAGCGAACGAGAGCCACAATCTGATGATAGCAGCTTCTCTGCTCTAGGTTATAACTTTTCCTCAAGTGCTTTAGTAAGCTCTGAAGGAGCACATTTCAGGGCACTCTAATAAAAAGCAAGCCAAAGCTGCTTTGTTGGTTGCAGTGAAAGCGCTTGTAGAAATAAAGCTAATGAAAGCCACAATCTGATGAGGGCAGCTTCTCTGCTGGAGATAATCGCTTTACCTTAAAGCATTAGTAGGACCAGATAGAGCACATATAAAGAGAACGTAGTAAGGGGCTCTGCTAGTGCTGCTTTGTAGGTTGCAGTGAAAGCGGTTGTAGAGATAAGGCTATGGAAGGACAAAGTCTAAAGATAGCATTTTCTCTGCTCGCGATAATCGCTTTACCTTAAATGCATTAATAGGCACAGAAACAACACATATCAAGAGAACATAGTAAGGGGCTCTGTTAATGCAGCTTTGTTATTTGCAGTGAAAGCACTTGTAGAGATAAAGCTAATGAAAGCGACAATCTCATGATAGTTGATCCTCTGCTCCATATAATCACTTTTCCTTAAATGCATTACCAGGCGCAGACGGAACACATATCAAGAGAACATAGTAAGGGGTTCTGTTAATGCTGCTTTGTAGTTTTCAGTGCTTGTAGAGATAAGGCTATGGAAAGCCAACAATCTGATGAGAGCAGCTTCTCTGCTCGAGATAATCACTTTTCCTTAAACTCTTTAGTAAGCGCTGTAAGAACACATTTCAGGACAGTCTAATAAAACGTTAGTTAAAGCTGCTTTGTAGGTCTCCGAGAAAACGCTTGTAGAGATAAAGCTAATTAAAACCGCAATCTGAGGACAGCAGCTTCTCTACTCGAGATAATCGCTCTACCTTAAATGCATTACTAGGCGCAGTTAGAACATATATCAATATAACAGAGTAAGCAGCTCTGTTAATGCTGCTTTGTAGATTGCAGTGAAAGCGTTTGCAGAGATAAGGCTACGGAAAGCCACAATTTGATGAGAGCAGCTTCTCTGCCTGAGATAATCGCTTTCCCTTAAACGCATTAATAGGCGCAGATAGAACACATATCAAGAGAACATAGGAATGGACTCTGTGAATTCTGCTTTGTGGTTTCCAGTGAAAGAGCTTGCAGAGCTAAAGCTAATAAAAGCCACAATCTGATGACAGCCGCTTCTCTGCTCGAGATAATCACTTTTCCATAAATGCATTACCAGGCGCAGATTGAACACATATCAAGAGAACATAGTAAGGGGCTCTGTTAATGCTGCTTTCTAGGTTGCAGTGAAAGCGCTTGTAGAGTAAAGCGTAACGAGAACCACAATGCGATGTCAGCATCTTCTCTGCTCGAGATAATCTCTTTTACGTAAATGTAATACTAGGCGCAGATAAAATACACATCAAGAGAACATAGTAAGGAACTCTGTCAGCTCTGCTTTGTAGGTTGCAGTGAAAGAGCTTGTAGAGATAAGGCTATGGAAAGCCAACAATCTCCTTAGAGCAGCTTCTCTGCTCGAGATAATCACTTTCCCTTAAACTCTTTAGTAAGCGCTGTTAGAACGCATTTCAGGACAGTCTAATAAAACAAAACGCTAGTTAAAGCTGCTTTGAAGGTTTCAGTGAAAGCGCTTGCAGAGATAAGGCAATGGAAAGCCACGATCTTATGATAGCAGCTTCTCTACTCGAGATAATCGCTTTACCTTAAATGCATTACTAGGCGCAGTTAGAACGTATATCAATATAACACAGTAAGGAGCTCTGTTAATGCTGCTTTGTAGGTTGCAGTGAAAGCGCTTGTAGAGATAAGGCTATAGAAAAAACACAATCAGATGATAGCAGCATCTCTGCACGAGATAATCGCATTTAATTAAATGCATGAATAGGAGCAGATACAACACATATCAAGAGAATATAGTAAAGAGCTCTGTAAGCTCTGCTTTGTAGGTTTCAGTGAAAGCGCTTGCAGATATAAAGCTATGGAAAGCCACAATCTTATGACAACAGGTTCTCTGCTCGAGATAATCTCTTTACGTTGAATGCATTACTAGGCGCAGACAGAACACATATCCAGAGAACGTAGAAGTGGGCTCTGTTAATGCTGCTTTGAAGTTTCCAGTGAAAGCGCTTGCAGAGCTAAAGCTACTGAAAGCCACAATCTGATGACAGCAGCTTCTCTGCTCGAGATAATCGCTATTCCTTTAACGCATTACTAGGCGCAGTTAGAACATATATCAATATAACACAGTAAGGAGCTCTGTTAATGCTGCTTTGTATGTTGCAGTGAAAGCGCTTGTAGAGTAAAGCGTAATGAGAACCACAACGTGATGATAGCATCATCTCTGCTCGAGATAATCGCTTTTCCTTAAATGCAATAATAGGCGCTGATAGAACACATATCAAGAGAATGTAGTAAGGAGCTCTGATAATTCCGAATCCTAGGTTGCAGTGAAAGCCCTTGTAGAGATAAGGCCACGGAAAGCTACGATCTTATGATTCCATCTTCTCTACTCGAGATAATCGTTTTACCATAAATGCATTACTAGGAGCAGTCAGAACATATATCAATATAACACAGTAAGATGCTCTGTTAATGCTCCTTTGTAGGTTGCAGTGAAAGCGCTTGTAGAGTAAAGCGTAACGAGAACCACAATGTGATGATAGCATCTTCTCTGCTGCAGATAATCACTTTTCCTTTAAAGTAATACTTGGCGCAGATAGAACACGTATCAAGAGAACATAGCAAGGAGGTCTGTCAGTACTGCTTTGTAGCTTACAGTGAAAGCGCTTGTAGAGATAAGGCTATATCAAAAACACAATCTGATGACAGCAGCTTCTCTGCTCGAGATAATCGCTTTACCTTAAATGCATTAATAGGCGAAGATACAAGACATATCAAGGAAACATAGAAAGTAAGATGCTCTGTTAATGCTCCTTTGTAGGTTTCAGTGAAAGCGCTTGCAGAGTAAAGCGTAACGAGAACCACAATGTGATGATAGCATCTTCTCTGCTCGAGATAATCTCTTTTCCTACAATTTAATACCAGGTGCAGATAGAACACACATCAAGAGAATATAGTAAGGAGGTCTGTCAGCTCTGCTTTGTAGGTTTCAGTGAAAGCGCTTGTAAGAGCTAAAGCTAATGAAAGCCACAATCTCTTCATAGCAGCTTCTCCGCTCGAGGTAGTCGATTTTCTTTAAATGCATTGATAGGCGCAGATACAACACATACCAATAGAACATAGTAAGGAGCTCTGTTAATTCTGCTACCTAGTTTGCAGTGAAAGCGCCTGTATAGAAAAGCGAACGAGAGCCACAATCTGATGATAGCAGCTTCTCTGCTCTAGGTTATAACTTTTCCTCAAGTGCTTTAGTAAGCTCTGAAGGAGCACATTTCAGGGCACTCTAATAAAAAGCAAGCCAAAGCTGCTTTGTTGGTTGCAGTGAAAGCGCTTGTAGAAATAAAGCTAATGAAAGCCACAATCTGATGAGGGCAGCTTCTCTGCTGGAGATAATCGCTTTACCTTAAAGCATTAGTAGGACCAGATAGAGCACATATAAAGAGAACGTAGTAAGGGGCTCTGCTAGTGCTGCTTTGTAGGTTGCAGTGAAAGCGGTTGTAGAGATAAGGCTATGGAAGGACAAAGTCTAAAGATAGCATTTTCTCTGCTCGCGATAATCGCTTTACCTTAAATGCATTAATAGGCACAGAAACAACACATATCAAGAGAACATAGTAAGGGGCTCTGTTAATGCAGCTTTGTTATTTGCAGTGAAAGCACTTGTAGAGATAAAGCTAATGAAAGCGACAATCTCATGATAGTTGATCCTCTGCTCCATATAATCACTTTTCCTTAAATGCATTACCAGGCGCAGACGGAACACATATCAAGAGAACATAGTAAGGGGTTCTGTTAATGCTGCTTTGTAGTTTTCAGTGCTTGTAGAGATAAGGCTATGGAAAGCCAACAATCTGATGAGAGCAGCTTCTCTGCTCGAGATAATCACTTTTCCTTAAACTCTTTAGTAAGCGCTGTAAGAACACATTTCAGGACAGTCTAATAAAACGTTAGTTAAAGCTGCTTTGTAGGTCTCCGAGAAAACGCTTGTAGAGATAAAGCTAATTAAAACCGCAATCTGAGGACAGCAGCTTCTCTACTCGAGATAATCGCTCTACCTTAAATGCATTACTAGGCGCAGTTAGAACATATATCAATATAACAGAGTAAGCAGCTCTGTTAATGCTGCTTTGTAGATTGCAGTGAAAGCGTTTGCAGAGATAAGGCTACGGAAAGCCACAATTTGATGAGAGCAGCTTCTCTGCCTGAGATAATCGCTTTCCCTTAAACGCATTAATAGGCGCAGATAGAACACATATCAAGAGAACATAGGAATGGACTCTGTGAATTCTGCTTTGTGGTTTCCAGTGAAAGAGCTTGCAGAGCTAAAGCTAATAAAAGCCACAATCTGATGACAGCCGCTTCTCTGCTCGAGATAATCACTTTTCCATAAATGCATTACCAGGCGCAGATTGAACACATATCAAGAGAACATAGTAAGGGGCTCAGTTAATGCTGCTTTCTAGGTTGCAGTGAAAGCGCTTGTAGAGTAAAGCGTAACGAGAACCACAATGCGATGTTAGCATCTTCTCTGCTCGAGATAATCTCTTTTACGTAAATGTAATACTAGGCGCAGATAAAATACACATCAAGAGAACATAGTAAGGAACTCTGTCAGCTCTGCTTTGTAGGTTGCAGTGAAAGAGCTTGTAGAGATAAGGCTATGGAAAGCCAACAATCACCTTAGAGCAGCTTCTCTGCTCGAGATAATCACTTTCCCTTAAACTCTTTAGTAAGCGCTGTTAGAACGCATTTCAGGACAGTCTAATAAAACAAAACGCTAGTTAAAGCTGCTTTGAAGGTTTCAGTGAAAGCGCTTGCAGAGATAAGGCAATGGAAAGCCACGATCTTATGATAGCAGCTTCTCTACTCGAGATAATCGCTTTACCTTAAATGCATTACTAGGCGCAGTTAGAACATATATCAATATAACACAGTAAGGAGCTCTGTTAATGCTGCTTTGTAGGTTGCAGTGAAAGCGCTTGTAGAGATAAGGCTATAGAAAAAACACAATCAGATGATAGCAGCATCTCTGCACGAGATAATCGCATTTAATTAAATGCATGAATAGGAGCAGATACAACACATATCAAGAGAATATAGTAAAGAGCTCTGTAAGCTCTGCTTTGTAGGTTTCAGTGAAAGCGCTTGCAGATATAAAGCTATGGAAAGCCACAATCTTATGACAACAGGTTCTCTGCTCGAGATAATCTCTTTACGTTGAATGCATTACTAGGCGCAGACAGAACACATATCCAGAGAACGTAGAAGTGGGCTCTGTTAATGCTGCTTTGTAGTTTCCAGTGAAAGCGCTTGCAGAGCTAAAGCTACTGAAAGCCACAATCTGATGACAGCAGCTTCTCTGCTCGAGATAATCGCTATTCCTTTAACGCATTACTAGGCGCAGTTAGAACATATATCAATATAACACAGTAAGGAGGTCTGTTAATGCTGCTTTGTATGTTGCAGTGAAAGCGCTTGTAGAGTAAAGCGTAATGAGAACCACAACGTGATGATAGCATCATCTCTGCTCGAGATAATCGCTTTTCCTTAAATGCAATAATAGGCGCTGATAGAACACATATCAAGAGAATGTAGTAAGGAGCTCTGATAATTCCGATTCCGAGGTTGCAGTGAAAGCCCTTGTAGAGATAAGGCCACGGAAAGCTACGATCTTATGATTCCATCTTCTCTACTCGAGATAATCGTTTTACCATAAATGCATTACTAGGAGCAGTCAGAACATATATCAATATAACACAGTAAGATGCTCTGTTAATGCTCCTTTGTAGGTTGCAGTGAAAGCGCTTGTAGAGTAAAGCGTAACGAGAACCACAATGTGATGATAGCATCTTCTCTGTTGCAGATAATCTCTTTTCCTTTAAAGTAATACTTGGCGCAGATAGAAC